>CM053773.1:99776565-99819478 GCA_028658325.1 Potorous gilbertii | reverse complement strand
GAAGAATTAATGTCAACAAATGAGAGCTCTTCTCTGAGCCTGAACAGTTTGCTGCTGACTTGGAAAGAAAGTTGAGCCAACACACAGTTGGCAACAGTGGAGCAGAAAAGGAGTGGGCAGCTCTCAGAGATTTGGTGTACAGCACTGCATTTGCTTATCTGGGTCAGAACACTCACAAACACCAAGACTGGTTTGATGAAAATGATGGGGAAATTCAGAAGCTGCTAAATAAAAACCAAGAACTTCACAGGATTTACCAGCAGGAGAGTTCATCCACCTCTAAGAAGGCACCATTTAATTCCATCAAAAGCAAAGTACAAGCAAAGCTTAGAGAGATGCAGGATACCTGGTTCAGTAAGAAGGCAGATGAAATTCAGTTTTATGCTGATAGTAACAATTCAAAGCACTTTTATGATTCCCTGAAAGGTATTTATGGACCAAAAACCTATGGTGCATCACAACTACATAGTGCTGATGGAGCCACACTGATTAGTGAAGAGGACATGATCCCGGAGAGATGGGCTAAATACTTTCATAGTGTTCTCAATAGACGATCATCAATCAATGCTGAGGTCATTGACTGTTTACCTCAGGTTGAAGTCAGTCCCTCTTTAGCTGAACTTGCAACTGAAGAAGAGTTTTTGAGAGCCATTAGGCTCCTTTCATGTGGCAAAGCACCTGGTGCTGATTCTATTTTAGCTGAGGTTTACAAAGTAGGGGGACCGTTGCTCACACAAAAGCTGAATGAAATTTTTCCAGGTTATATGGCAAGAGTTATCTCCCAGGAGTTCAAGGATGCCTCCATCTCTATAAGGGTAAAAGGAATAGATTGTCCTGCAACAATTACAAGGGGGTCTCTCTCAGTCAACCACAGCGGCTTCCCATTATTTCCAGGATCAAATATAAAATCCTGTGTTTGGTTTTTAAAGCCCATCATGACTTTCACATACTCTAAGAGGATGCAGTGACCCTCTCTTCTGATCCTTGTCTGTGACACTACAGCTCCAAAAGTTTTTTACCAACTTTTCTCTATGCCTGGAACTCTCTCCCTCCTTCCTTTTACCTCATAGCCTCCCTGGCTTCTTGGCTTCCTGCAAATCTCAGACACTCAATAAGTGAGTGCTGAATAATTATCTGAGTGGTTTAAAGAGAGCAGCAAACTAAGTACCTGGCAGAAGGTTATATGAGAAAATCATCACTAATCCAAAGGCACTCTGGAAACTCACTCTCTACCTTGTGCTATTTAAATACTATGCAAATGCTCCACAAACAGACTTAGTCTTCGATTTAATGTTCTTTGATTGAAATAAGAGCTCTGTTATATGCAACAACTACATATCATCTAACACATTACCTTTTTCAGTAGATTGGGCTTATGAAATAAATACTTTATAACAGTAATCTGCATTTATAACATGGTTGGAAGATTTTTTAAAGTTCATTTATTTTGTCATCCTTTAACACTGGATCATCTTATTATATGAGTAATTTAACCCCTTGCTTTTGATGACTTTCATTAATATGTATAAAAATAAAATTACCGCAGTATGGTATCATGGAAAAGAGCCCCTAAATGGGAGGACTGGACTTGAGTTCCACCTCAGCCTCCAAATCACTACATAATTTCCATAAATCGCTGTATCTCTCTGAGTTCAAGTTTCATTATTTGCAAAACAAGGGAGTTGGAACACATGATCTCAGCTTTAAAATTAATGTCTCTTTGCGGTGAAAATTTGGGGGCGCCCCCAAAATGTCCTTCTGCTAATTTAATTTGGCAACATCTAACCTCCATGTATTCTTGTAACCTTCCTTACAAACCAATTCTCTTGAAAGTCACACCTTTATCAGTCAGTTTGAGGAAATGTTGGGATAATGGATTTAGAACAAGATTGGCCCCTCCCTTTGGTCTTCATCCTTGGAATACTGGTTCTTTATAATCCGATCTCCCTCTCCTCTCTGCCCACATGGCACCAAGCACCTCCCAAAGCAAGGCTGCTTCTCATTCTGAGGCCCGACTGGCCTAACTTCTGCTGTTGCCTAAGTGGGGCTGTGAGCCCTTTCCTTTTCTCAATAAATACAGAAGTTTCTAAAAATAGCTATTTTCTGAATAGAATTTTCCTTGCCTTGTCTCAATTTCAAAATGAATTGGGGGTTGGGTATAGGACAGAAATTCAGCCTATTTTTCATTTAATGGTAATGTGACTAAAATATCAATGTGGCGATATGTTTTTGGATTATTCCTAATTAATTAAATTTCTTCACATTCAACTTTGGAAATCTTCCCCAGGAAAGGGCAGCCTGTACTGTCAAAGTGAGGACATTTAAAGAATAGTTGTAAGCTGATTTTCTGCAGACTCATTTGTTCCTACTGGCTGCATCTCAATTAAGAATTGTCTGAGCTAAAGACAAAATTTGAAAAACCCAAAGGGCAGCTGGTGGTGCAGGAGATAGAGTTCTGGCCCCAGAGTCAGGGAGACAGACCCGAGTTCAAATTTGGCCTCAGATACTTCACAGCTATATGATTTTTGAGCAAGTCACTACTTTTTTGGGCTCAGTTTACTCCACTGTAAAATGGGGATGATAACAGTATCTACCTCCCAGGCTTGCTGTGAGGATCAAATGAGGTAATACTGGTAAACATATTAGCACAGTGCCTGGCACACAGTAGGTGCTATATAAATGCTGGTTATTTTTTTCCAATTAAACCCCGCCCCCCCCCCACAAAATGCTGTCCCTGCTGAGATATATTAACCAATCCTATTTGACATTTGAGGAAATTATACCAGAGACAGCTATAATAGGCAAAAATCAAGTTTTTAAAAGCAACAGTACTATGCAGCTATATTGTACAGAGCTAACATACTTCCATCCTCCTCCTCCTGAGTCAGGTGTCCGAACTATTCAATAGAAGACTAAAACCTCCTGCATGAAAATTTTCCAAAATGTTTCCTCAGGCTCAAATTCTGCATGTGTTCTGGTCTCTGATCCCTGGACTATGCAGTACTGGAGACATATACCTCCCTCTCAGTTCCTGTCACATGATCTAAATGGGGGGGCGGGGCAAGGGAGAGGGAGGCGGTGTGCACTAGTAGTACAGTTTGCTACTTGGCCAACAGAACTACGCTATTATCACTTCTCTGAAGGAACCAATCAGCTTCACCAAAGAAGACTCTCTTAAGAACAACAGAACGTAAGATGACCACAGAAATGTCAAAAAAGGGCAATTTGATTACATCTGATTTTATCAGTGAGTGTCAGATGTTCTCTCACAATGAGCTTAACACTATTTTAACACAGATTTTGCTAAACTTAAGAAAATGAGTTACTTACATTAGAAAGTGATGTCTTTCTTGATCCCTCCCTCCAAAAATTTACCTTGTATATTTTAAAGATACTTCTGTTCATGTTTTCTCCTTAATAGAATGTCAAATCCTCAAGGTAGGGAGTTTCATTTGGGGTAGGTATTTAGTAAATGCTAGTTGACTGACCAGACATAATGAAACCTTTGAAATTTCACCAAATGATCATTTAACAGTGACACAGTAGTGCACGGCTTGTGGAGCACAATTTTCCTCAACATGAAGGAACAAATTTATTTTCTTAACTTCTGTATTTCAAAGCAAAACAATCTAGTTACACAAAGGCTGCCTGCGTATTGCAGTGGCATCATTTATCTTTCTGTGTGTTAATAACAAACTATTAAAGTCATGTTAACATCCATGATGATTGTGTTCACTTTCCTTCCTATATGAAGAGACACTCCAGCCACCATTAGGAAATGTACTCTGAATTGCTACTCCAACAGCCTTGACAGACTTGCACACTTACACCCTCTTACCTAGTTCCTCTTGGTGACACATATGCAAGAGAACAGGCAATGCTAAGGTCTGTGGTCAGGGCATAGCACAAAGTTGATTTACACCAGATTTACACCTCAGTAGCACTATGTTCTAACTAGTCTAGTTAACTAAGCTAACAGTCTTTATTAAAAGGAGAGCCAAGGGCTGTGTCCTTAAAAAAAGGTTACATACCTCACAATGGATTTGGCAGGCACTATTTCAGCTGTTCACAGATATGTGGACGAGGAAATCGGATAGAGATCACCATATTACACGTACAAAATTTCCCTAAGTCACATTCATTCCAAGTTACTAAAGTTATTCACCAAAATAAGTTTATCTAAGTAACATAAGAGGAGCCCATGCACATTAGAATGTGTAGAATAAAAACCAATATAGGCCTTTAGAAAATTGACCATGAAGCGATATTACCAGGGAGGTGGAAAAACATGGCATTTTAACATGATATATCAACAATGAATGGTCTTTCCTCCCTAAATAAAAAAACATTTTCTGACAAAATAATTCTATTTTTGAAGAATACATGGTTTTTCTTAAGACATTAACTCTACCATTAACATCAATAGATTTAAGTTTGTCTTTTCTAAAGTGAAAAGCTCACAATCTAATGTAGAATATAAGCTCTAAGAATAAGGTCCATGTCTTCCCTAAATTTTACATTTCAGTATCTAAAACAATGCTTTGTACACAAAAGCATACTCAATAGTTTGTAAATCAATAAATGAATTATATAATCTCTCATATCTGGGGTGCCTCTTGTGTAAAAACAAAGCAGTGACTTCCATGTGATGAACCATGCTTCTGCATGAGGCTCTCCCTTTTCTGGGAGCAGTCTTCTTTCAACTATCTTTGGATATACTGTGATAAGAAAATTATTTGTAAATCTAAACAACATTTGTGAAAGTAAAGTTGAGGAAGTTGAAGCACTTTAGCCAGTTAAATTTCCATTCCTCCTCACCCTCCAATTAAAACAAAAACAAACTAGCTCTTGAGGAAAGAGATTTTCTCCCAAAATCCCCGAAGTTAACTTTCTATAAGGGTTCTACCTCCTTACTTAACTATGGATGGCAAAGCAACCCTCCCTCAAAGTCAAGTGCAAGTCATGTCATCATTTCTCTGATGGTAAGGTCTTCTTCGGCAAGGAAGGACGAACACACGCAGGATAGCAAACACAAACAAAAACTTTCTGTTGCCTTCCCAAACGAGATCATGACATTACTGAAGTTACAAAATCAGGTAAAAATAAAACCAAGTCATCTCTCAAAATGGTAGAATAGTTCATTTCTCTATATTGTAAAGATTTTTGTCTCTCTGAAATTTTATATCCATCAAAAACAGCACCGATTAAACAAAACAAAAAAGGAAACTAGGTGTTAAAACTGAAATATATACATCACATGATCAGGATCAGGGTTGGGAAAAATGATAAAATCATTTGCATGGATCTGTCACACTTCGGATACTTAGATATTATTAACTAAATGGTTTTTCTACATTCCTTCCTCTACTTTGTTCCCATTTTTACCCCTAGATATCTTCTTTGAATAGGGAGGCAAAGTAGGAAGATAGAGACAGGACAGAATGAAAGAGATACAGCAATGAGGCTGGGGAAAGAGCAGAATGTAAGAAATGGCAGGAGAACTGAATTACATTGTATTATACTTTCTGGTCCTGTTGTCATGTCTACAACTGACATGGATCTCTTCTGTAAATTTCAAAATGACAAAAATCAAAGAATTTTACTGTTGGAAGGGACCTCAACAATCATTCTGTCAAGACAATAACCAAAAGGAATCCTCGCTATATTATGTCTGAAAAATAAGCAGTCACCAGCAACTGTATTTGGGAACTTCAGTGAGGAGGAGCCTGCCACCTCTCCAGGCAGTTCATTGTACTTCTGGAAAGCTCTGGCTCTTAGCAAGATTCTCCTCATCTTCGGTCCAAATTTCATAAGCTGTTCCCACCAAGGTCAAACTGAACAATTCTAATTCCTTTTCTGTATGACAACCTTTCAAATACTTGAAGTTAATTATCATATCTCCCTTAAGTAATCCCTTCACCAGGTGAGACATCTCCAATTCCTTCAACCAATTCTGATAGGGCATGGACTTTCTCAGTTACTCTCCTCTGGACTCTCCAGCTTATCAACATCCTCTAAGCTGAACATGATGCTGCAGCTGTGGTCTGACAAAAGTAGAGAACAGAGGGACGATAACTTCTTATTTCTGGAAGTTACACCTCCTGTAATGTAGCCTGAGATTGCATTAACTCTTCAGGCTACTGTATCACACCAGTGACTCACACTAACTTTCCCCTCCAGCCCTCAGACAAAGCACTGTCTCACCATGTCTTTCCATCCCTGCATTTGTAAAGTCAATTTTCTGAAACTGTGTTTAAGACTTTGCCTTTAGTTGTACTGAATTTTATCTTAATTAGATTCAATTCAGTAATCTAGCCTGTTATGACCTTTTTGAATCTGGATCCCGATACAGATCCTATCTGGATGGTATGTTAGCCATTCCTCCTGGCTTTGAATCATCTGAAAATTTGGTAAGGATGTCCTCTATGCATTTCTCCAAGTCACTGATAAAAATGTTAAACAGCATAGGTCAACTCAAGATCCCTAGGGCACCTAGGCTAGAGACCCCTTACCATGCTGACATCAAGCAATTAACTCTTCTTTGAATCCAGCCATTCTGCTAGTTTGGAATTCATTTTATATATATATATACATATATATATATATGTATATATATATATATGTATATAATGTGATTCATAGTTTGGAATTACATTATTTCGTGAGGGTAGAAGTTTTTCATCTAGTGGCTTTAGCCAGTAAATACAAAGCAGACCTCGGTGCTTCCTGTCCCTGGAATACCTTACACAGCTAGGAGTTCAGGAATGAGCTTTTTGGAGAAGAAATGAAGGTGTGTTAAAAGCTCCACTGGGCAGTGAAAATTTTCTCCCATAGAGGGAGCAATGCCAGAAAGTAGCTCTAGGCCAATAAGATGAATATTTGAGTAATACGAGTACATATTCAATTAACAGGCTCAGATATTGAACGGCTATTCCCAATGCCCTCGTGGGTGAGTCAGCAGTATGAGACACATGCAGATGAAAACACGTCCAAACTTGCCTCGTCGTTCAGCTATCTGCAGGTAGCCTGTGGAAAGGTACTGCTCCATGTCCTGCTGAAAGGCTTCTTCAAAGAATTTCTGGCGTTCCTTTAGTTTCACCTGTTGGCTATGTTCCATATCTAGCACCTTCTGAGTATGTTCCGCATCTAGCTCAGCTGAGAAAAGAGAAAGAATCCAGCTTCAGGAAGGGCTTTAACACAGGGATGGAAGATAAAATCACCTGAAACACCTGAATGTCTGTACAGGGCTGATGGTAACTTCTAAGTGTAGCACATTTGTGCTCTTGGTGTTGGCGGGGTGCTTACATACTAGCCCAAAATGGCCTCACCCCCAGCCAGAAAGCTAACTTAACACTTACGGTTAATCACCTGAAAATGCTACATAAGACTGATGATGGAGGATTCTTGATCACTAATATATCTGAGAATAAACATACAGCAAAGCAGCATTTAGTGGTCTGGTTCCGAGGCCCCTCTCTTTGTGACATCAGTTTGACAAAAGCTAGGCAGTGCCTGATAAAATGCCCTCCTTCTGTTTCACTCCACCCCTGCAGAAGCAAGTGAATCACATGGCTTTCTCCATCTGATGATGCCTCCAACACTTGACGCACGTACACACGCATACACATACATACCACACACACTCTTCTCTGATGGCCAACATAATTTTACAGCACAGTTTAGGACGTGTGACTCCACTATTCTAGTTTTCCTTAGGATTCTTTCATGATTAGTACTACCAACAGAGTTTATATGCATGGGCAGGACACTTCAATAAAACAAAAATGTACTAAGCACCTACTATGTACAAAGCACCATGTGAGGTGCTAGAGATAGAAAGACACAAATGGCTTTAATTTTATATTCTACGGGGGGAGGGATGAAATTTCCTGGTCTCATTTCAGAATCAGATTTGGAAGGGCAAAGAACCTTACAAATGACTGAGTCCAATAGCTTTGATTTAAAGATGAGGAAACGGAGGGGCAGAGGCATTAAAAGACTTGCCAATGGTCCCATAGCTAGTGGCAGAGGCAAGGGCTGAACTATCTTTCCAGATGCCACGTTCAACATTTAGCCATGGTACCCTCTAAATTTAAAGACAGAGTAGGGATATTAGGGCCTTTTAGGATTATTTATTTTCTAAACTAGACAAAATTTTTGGGGGTGGGGGGAGGGGCAGTGTCCAGGACCTGTGATTGCATCAGGGTAGAGAATTCCTAGTCAGTAAATTCCCTATACCAATGCAGATATGTCAACACTCCGCTTAACACAGTCTTCTAGAAAAACAGCCTACTGCACTGAGAGACTCAGTGACTATCCCAGGATCACACAGCCAGCACTGGCAGATGTGGGCCAGAAACTCAGGTCTTTCTGACTTGGGAGTCTATCTACTAGGCCAAGCTGCTTTTCTGACCTATAAATACTTCATACTTGTATAGCTCTTCCCCTAAGAGATATAAAGGAAGGAAAATGAATAAAATTGTATTTCCTATGATTCATCAGCTAGCAGAAGTCATTGCTCAGCCTGGGCAAATTGATATTTTTATGTTGCCTTAAAGTCACAGCGTCATAAAACTTTTATACTCCAAATTAGTACAGAACCATTCATCATTCATCACTTCATATTTTGCAGAAATTCTTGATCTTTTTTTAATGTTATGGACCCTTCTGGAAGGCTGATAAAGCCTATGAGTTCCGTCTTAGAATGTTATACAACACACAGAATTACAAAAGATACTAGTTATATTGAAGTAAATATGTAATTTTTCCCATCTAAATTCATGGAAATAAATTATCAAAAATTTTTAAATGACTTATAGATCCTCAGATTAAAAGAACTCCTCTGCATCTGGCTATGTCTATATAGATTCCTAACTAGGCTTGATCCTAGCATATAGCAACTGGGGTTGTATACTAGAGTAATATAAGATTACTACTGACATTCTGCCTTTATCTCTGTCATTCAAAACATCCCATTGCTAAATAAAGTAGAGAATTTCACCATTTGGGAAAAACCCAAAGAAGACAATAAAAATAACTCCATGTAAACAGAGCTAGCTTATCTTCAGAAAGGTTCACTTGAAAAAGTTCCTGACTATAAGGTATGACTATAAAATAATGTGATGGATTTAAAAAAAAATACTGAAACATATTGTTCAAACGAGTATTGTCATCTTTGGGAGACAATATTCTTATTTCAACAAATATCTCTTCATTTATAGGCTAGACTGTTTCAAGGAACTAGAAAAAAAGGAAAGAAGATGTATTTTAAGAATATAATTGTTACTGCCCATTGTGCAACATCAAATATATTTAAAATTAGTGTTTATAATAGGACTAAAAATTCATTTAGAAGAGAAACTGATTATTACTATATTAATAGAATCTTGAAAAAGTCACAGCTGGTGAGAAGATTCCATCACTGCCAAATAGATGACTCAAGTCCGTGAGTGTGCGCATGGGTGCCTGTGCCTGCAGACTATATATATGTATGTTTACATACATGCACACACATACATATAACTTGATATAGCAAGAAAAAGTTACTAAAAATACATATATATGGATATTGGTTAGATGAAACTGGCCAGAAAGCTTAACTAATCATTCTTACATGTATGTGTTCGAGAAGAACAAGGTTGTGGCCACTGCAACAAGATTTAAACATCGCTGCCTATTACTGCCAATGAAAAGGGTTTGTACCTTAGTCTTTATTAGAAGACAGGAAGCCTCAAACTTTTTTATCCTACTATCACACTATACAATCTTTCCTCTCCCAAGGGTTCCTATAACACTGCGTGACCCACAAAATTCATCTTTGGAACCCTGCATCCACTTGCATTTAATTGCTGTGTACTTGATAACAAGTTCTGCCTCCATTCAGCTTAAGCAGCTGTTAAGAGCTCTGAAGTTCAGGTATCTGGGAAACTCTTGGAATTCCTCCTGTTCCCCCCAAGGAGTATCCATTTTCAATCTGTGAAACACTCATTTGGTAGCTGTACATTGTCCATCTTGTGCAACACCCCTAGCTTGTACAAGTTCACATGTACATGTTTATTTTATGTAATAGGGCTGTTTCTGAAAAGCTGTGTTTAAATAAAATTTTTTTTTGCTGCCATAAGGATTCTGTCCTCTATTAAAAAGAATCTTTTGGCTAGCTTTGTTGTAAAGGGAATAAGCACCCTAATATCTTTTATAAACACAGCTCTTCTAGCATATTATGGAGTAGACTTGTATTTGGTGACAACAGAGAGCAGCTGAGTCCAATCGCTAGTGTTTTTTGAACTACATATTTTTTTTTTCCATCTAGTCAGATACCTTAAAATTTTTTTTTTAAATGCCATGTATTAAAAATACCAGCAAATATATGTTTGTACTTCAGTGTTCTCTCTCTCTCTCTCCCTCTCCCTTTCCCTATCTCCTACCCCCCAGGATTGCAAATCTTCTGCACCATAACAGATGGTCCTTCATGAGTTGTTAGGATGAAAAAGTTGTCAAATGATAGTCAACCTTCTGGCGATGAGTTTCTTCAAACTTAGGTTGTATTTGAAGACAGATAAAGTTTCAAAGTCTTTCCAGTTTAGAGGGCAGAACTTGCAAGAGCCTAAGCTCAACTAGTATTTCCACTTCCAGTACCTAGGGTCAATTCTGCAGCATGAGGTAGTATCTGATGGAGGCTTTAGCAAAGAAGATATATTTAGCATTCTAAAATACCTAAAACTTAACACAAGAATCAGTCATTAAAATCCTATTATTAAAAAAATCCTTATTATATTAAATTAAATTAACAGTGGCAGAGATTCTGTATGGTGTTACTTTTCTTAATGGAAATGTTCTTAAAACAATAAGAGTTTTTATAACATTTCAGCTGAATACACGTCAACAGAATCTCAAATATATGCTTCAGGATGTTGAACTTAGAGAAAAGAAGATAAAGGGGGAGATGATAGTTATCTTACAACATTTTAAGGGCTATCTTGCAGAAGAGTGATTCAACTACCACCGCTTAAACCTAGAGCAAGGGTTTTTAACATGTAGTTCATGAATGTTTTTTAATCTTGATAAACTGTATTTCAATATAATTGGTTTCTTTTCTAATCCTCTGCATTTTATACATTTAGAAATATTCTGAGAAAATGTTCTCTAGCCCAATAAGAAATGTAACACAAAAAATGTTAAGAATACTTGACGTTGAGGGAAAACTTAGAAGAAGGACAGGGAAGTTACATGAAAACAAATTTCAGCACAATATAAGGAAAAATTTCCTAATAATTAGAGCTTCCCTAAGGTGGAAAGATAGTGAGCTGAATTTTCTGTTATTTAGAAGTTTTCAAAGCACATTGATCACTTTTGAAAGATTCACGAATTTAGAAGATTCATGCTTTTATTACGAATTTAACTACATGTCCTGAGATCAAGCTCTAAGATTCGATAAATTTGTTGTTTTTTTTTTTAAAAAGGCCACAAAACAAATTCTAGAGCAGCAGAAGCCACAGAAAGATGAAATGGAGATCTCCAGCCCAGGGTGACCTGGAGAGTGGAGCCCAACTCATCCTTGGCCAAGTGACTGGAGCAGGCTTCAGGGATGAAATTCCCAGAAGCAGCAACAGTTCACAAATCCCTCAACCCACAGGCACCAAAGGTCAGTGAGAGGGCTTTTTCAACCTGAGGGAGAAGGGAGCAGACTCCACACCTGGTCCCAGTCCAAGGTGCTGGCTGAGCAAGGCCTCAGCAGGCAGGCAGCAGGCAGGGTCCTTTGTTCCATTGTTGGAGCAATGAGCATAAAGCCCCTGGGGGAATTGAGCAGCTGATCTGAACCTCAGCCCTGAGCACAGTCCTGGGGTGAGCAGGAGCACTAGAACCCTCCTCTTGACAAAGGATTCAGAAGTCAAGTACCTGGCTGGGAAAATGCCTAAAAAAGGGAAAAAAAATAAGACCATAGAAGGTTACTTTCTTGGTGAACAGGTACTTCATTCCATCCTTTCGAATAAGGAAGGACAAAGCATACTGTCAGAGGAAGTCAAGGCTTCTGCATCCAGTACCTCCAAAATGAATATACAATGGGCCCAGGCCATGGAAGAGCTTGAAAATCAAGTCAATAGCTTGCTAAAGGAGACCCAAAAAATGCTGAGGAAAATAACACCTTTAAAAATAGGCTAACTCAGTTGGAAAAAGAAGTTCAAAAAGCCAATGAGGAAAAGGCTTTAGAAAGTAGAATTAGCCTAATGGAAAAGGAAGTTCAAAAGCTCATTGAAGAAAATAGTTCTTTAAAAATGAGAGTGGAGTTCAGGGAAGCTAATGACTATATGATAAACCAAGAAGTTGCAAAACAAAACCAAAGGAATAAAAAATAGAAGACAATGTGAAATATCTCTTTGGAAAAACAACTGACATAGAAAATAGAACCAGGAGAGACAATTTAAAAATTATGGGACTACCTGAAAGTCATGATCAAAAAAAGAGCCTAGACGTTATCTTTCATGAAATTATCAAGGAAAACTACCCTGATATTCCAGAACCAGAGGGCAAAATAAATATTGAAAGAATTCACTCATCACCTCCTGAAAGAGACCTGAAAAGAGAACCTCCTAGGAATATTTTGGCCAAATATCAGAGTTCCCAGGTCAAGGAGAAAATACTGCAAGCAGCTAGAAAGAAACAATTTGAGTACTGTGGAAATACAATCAGGATAACACAGGATCTGGCAGCTTCTACATTAAGATATTGAAGGGCTTGGAATAGGACATTCCAGAAATCAAAGGAACTGGGATTAAAACCAAGAATCACCTACGAAGCAAAACTGAATACTTCAGGGGGAAAATGGTCATTCAATGATATAGAGGACTTTCAAGCATTCTTGATGAAAAGACCGGAACTGAAGAGAAAATCTGACTTTCAAACACAAGAATCAAGAGAAGCATGAAAAGGTAAACAGGAAAGAGAAATCATAAAGGACCTTCTAAAGCTGAACTGTTTACATTCCTCCATGGAAAGATAATATGTGTAACTCTTGAGACTTTTCTCAGTATTGGGTAGGTGGAGGAATTATACACATACACACACACACACACACATATAGATAGAGAGCACAGGTTGAGCTGAATCAGAAGGAATGATATCTATAAAAAAATGATATCTATAAAAAATAAAATTAAGGAGTGAGAGGAATACATTGGGAGGAGAAAGGGAGAAATGGAATGGGACAAATTATCACTCATAAAAGAGATATGAAAAATCTTTTTCAATGGAGGAAGTTAGAGGGAAAAAGTGAAGCTTCCTCTTGTCACATATGGCTTAAGGAGGAAATAACATGCTCACTCATTTTGGTAAGAAAATCTAGCTTACACTACAGGAAAGTAGGGGAGAAGGGGATAAGTGGAATGAGGAGGATGATAGAAGGGAGGACATGGGAGAAGGGAGTAATTAGAAGTAAACACTTTGGGGAAGGGACAAGGTCAAATGAGAGAACAGAATAAATGGGGGACAGGGTAGGATGAAGGGAAATATAGTTAGTCTTATACAACACGGCTATTTTGGAAGTCTTGTGCAAAATGACATACATAGCCTGTACTGAATTGCTTGCCTTCTCAGCGGGGATGGGTGGGAAGGGAGGAAGGGAGAGTAGTTGGAATTCAAAGTGTTAGAAACGAATGTTGAGAACTGTCATTGCATGTAACTGGGAAATAAGAAATACAGGTAATGGGATAGAGAAATCTATCTTGTCTTTCAAGGAAAGACAGAAGATGGGGATAAGGGAAGGGTGGAGTGTGATAGAAAGGAGGGCACACTGAAGGAAGGGGTAATCAGAATGCAAAGTGTTATGGGATAGGAGGAGGGGAGAAAAACTGTCAAAATCTAAAAATAAATAAAATTTTTTTTAAAAAAAAGGACACAAGTTAGAACAAAATAAATTATTTTCCACATTAAATATTTGACTTATTTACTGATGTGGCTAATCCATTGAGGGGAATGTCAGAGGATTATGAGAAATACTATCTACAAAATGGAAACAAGCAGTGGAGGGAAACAAGTTTGCAGAATAGTTTTCATGGGACCCAGTGACACTAAATTATTCTATTTATAGATAAAATTTTCAGGAAGACAACAAATTAATATAAAACACAGCTACATCACTTTTATGGTAGCCTACTGTCATTACTGATAATAGTGGAACATTAGATCACAACACCCAATACCCAAGGTGCCAGATGAGGAAGTAGAAACTGTACTAATGATTAAGTTGAGAATATCATGTGGATCTCAGAAAATACATACAGAGAAAATACGTGCTTTATTAAAGTGACAATTTTAAAGACACTCAGGGACTATTATTCATATTTCAAAAAGGGTAATATTCTTAAAGAATGAAAAAAGATAATCCACAGAATTTTATTCTAAAATTCAAATGGATCTGTGACCACAGATTGATTGAGGTGTTCCCTCCAACAATTCCAATGGCTGTCCATCCAAACCTGCCAAACCTGTGCATTTGGCTGGTGAGCAGGGCTGGGACAAATCACTTCCTTTGTCCCCAACAACTTCCAGATTGACTCTAATTCACAGCTGCAGTCTGTGCCAACAAAATATCTGTGCTGAATCTCCTAATTACCTGCCTTCATCACTGGACCTGCTACTCTCCTCGGGCTCATTCTCAAACGGCTCAGCATACTCACACCCAGTTACACTATTCCTATCCCTGTGATACTAATGTCCCAGTACCCACTGGTGAAGAACACTATCCTTTCTCTCCCAACTTCAGCTGTCTGTCCATTCCCTCATTCCCATCCTCCTGAACCCTATCCTCTTCTCAATATCCTACTCCAAATCTTCCGTTTCCACTGCGCCTTCTGGAACACCTGTTCCCATAATTAAGAAACTTATTTTCATCTTAAATATCTTCCTTTCTCACTTCTTTCATCTTTCTCGGAGACCTGACTGCATGCCTGTCCCCCCCTTGCCAATACTGATTAAACTTTCACTCATACCCCTAACTTACTGGTTGAATACTTCTAACCCCCCACTAACACTTTCAGGCCCCGCTTCTACCACTGTCAGCAACCAATCCTCCTTTAAGGTTCATTCAATCCAAATTTTGTCACCAATCAATTGACACCCAGGAGATTCTTTCTTCTTTCATTGAATTCAGTGGCTGACTCATGGTCCTGTTTTCTATCTTTTCCTCCTCTCATTATAGGAGACTTTAATTTACAAGCTGGTGTTCCTACAAATACCCTAACTTCCCAATTCTTCAATTTACTCAAGTCTCATGACTTATTCCTTCACTTCAACTCAGTTACACCCAGTGGTGATCATATATTTGATCAAGGACATAGACTTTTCTTTATCTGTTCATAATCTTTTACTTTTTTATCTCTGTATGCTTCATTTCTCCCAAATCTACTCTTCATCTTCACAATGACTCTCTGTCAATCAGTACTAGCCCAGGCCTTCACCTCTGCTCTGCTATATTCTCCTCCCTTGTCCAATCATTAATGTATTCCTTATATCTCGAGCACTTAGCAAGAGCTTGTGCCACAAGCCCTTGTGAGTCCTTAATAAATATTTACTGGCTGACATTTATGCCATGCTGAGCCTCAGCCCTAGAAATACTTCCACCATCTGCCTTCCCTGCTCTTACTTTATGGAACTGGAGGAAATCACTAAACTGTGCTCTCTGCGACCAACCTGATCTAGCTAATGTCAACTGGGTTCTAATTGGAGCAAGGGAATCCTACCACTCCTCCTTGACTCCCTACCAACTAAGGACGAAGGCTATCTCCAAACTCATATTTTCTCCACAAGCCTCCAAAGATATTCTTTCCCCCTGCCCTTTCTGGTATGCCCTTCCTCATATTTCACTAAGGACATTCTTCATCTCACATTCCTCTGACACAATCCTCCATTGATGATGAGATGACTGCCATTTTCTTTGCTGAGTTGCTCCTTCTCTCTCTCTCTCTCCCTCCCTCCCTCCTCCCCCCTCTCTCTCCCTGTCTCTCTCTCTCTCTCCAATATGTTTACTGGTTTCTTCCCTGATTCCTACAAACAAGTCCTTCTTGTCCTTAAAAGCCCTCACTAAATCCTATCTTGGATACGCCTTCTGGAAAGCAGGATCCATGTTCTCTTGTATTTGTACCCCTAGTCCTAATGAATCATAATAAAACAACAACCAGAAGTCCCCCTGAGGTTTGCAAAGCACTTTACAATGATCAGTTTTTATCTTTCCAACACTGGGAGGTAGATATTATTACTGTCCCATTTTATGTATGAAGAAACTGAGGCTGGCAGAGGGTAAGTGACTGGCCCCAAGTTACACAGATACCAGGTGTTTGAGGCTGAATTTGAACTCTTGCTTACTGCAGGCTCTGTGCCACACAGCTGTCAACAATCACAAACTGACGGTGCAGGCGTACAATGATTAATGAATTTTCATTCGTTTGTGACCAAACAATACTAGATCCATATCATATTTTACAATCTTCTCTGAGCAAATTATATTCCTTTATATGTTCCATATTTTTTAAGAGGACAATAAAACAACATTTTCTTAATCCTGAACCTATTTTATCCCCCAGGCCTAGCTATGTTCTGTTCCTCCCTCTTGGCAATCCAGTAAGTAAGAACTTAGGGGAAGGAAATAACATTTTATCTAGACTGAAGCAAGATATAAATAGGAATATAAATCCACAAGAGATTTATTCATGAAGCATTCTAGAATTGAAGCTAAATTATTTCATTACCCTATGTTTTAGATAATTTCTACAACTGCTGCCTCTCTTGAAAAATGCAATCTGAATTTTACTCCTGGCACTAGCTCTTAATAGCAAAGAACATGAAAGAACAAACATTTGAAAAGGGATAGGGGAATGAGGGGAAGTTTCAAGTAGAATGCTGAAACAGATGCCAGGATTGACAGTAACACTGAAAATCACCCTTGGCTCCAATGAATCAGAAACATCAGAAATGTTCATCTCCTTTATATAGCCTGCAAGCAATTCAGCATGCATGCTTTAAAAAGAAAAAAAAATCAGTGAACTATTCAGGGATGTCTTCTCATTTTCAGTTCAGCTGTCAAAGTAACTGTTCAAATCCTTCATGACTGCAAAGATATTGGAATGAGTCAAAGCTAAATGCCTAAATATATTAAGTATGTTTCAGGCACTTCAGAGAAAGTTTGGTTAATCTGTTTTCTTTTTTAGTCATTCCAGAATTAGCTGCACAGAAACATAGATCAATGTAGGCAGTGCCATGGAGGAGTTTTAATTAAAGAACAACTATCCAGTTCCAAGTGAAACGAAATAAAGGCAGTAATTTTCAGGAAGTGATTTTTCTCCTCCACAGAACTTCTTGCTTCTCCATCAATATTTTTTGTCCTGTGATCCTTGGGGTACAGTTGAGGGAGGTGGGACAGTTGGTTTGTACCTAAAAGAGTCCCTAGTACAATTAGTAGAAAATAGTGACTTAATGTAAATTACTCATCTTCCTATGATGACAGAAAATCCAATCACAGCTCAACGAGATATTTAGAATTTCTGTGTGATAGCTTTTCAAAATTCTGATATTCAAAGTCTCACAACATGTGAATTTTAAAATAAATCCAAAATGTCTGCATGTGAGTTTAGTCTCTAAAATCAAAATAACAGAGTTTGCAAGGAAAGATGATTACTAAAGTTCTCTGAGGGTCAGACAGATGCACAAGAAAAAAAAATACAAGTGGTAGGAGCAGAGAGACCTGGGTTTGAATCCCACTTCTACTACTTAGGAGCTGTGAGACAGTGGGCAAGTCACTTCCCTCTAGAAGCCTTAGTTTCTTCATCCATAAAATGGGGGTGGATACCTGAACTACTTATCTTCCTAGACTAAGTCATGAGGAAAGCACTTTGAAAATCTTAACTGATATAATATGCTACTATACTAGTTTGACTGAGGCAGGATATTGTTATGCTAGTTATATATCCATTGTGTCTAATGATATGTAGCTTTTTACTCGAAAGAGCACCAACAGACTATGATGAAGGAAAATTTTAAACAAACTAACTGAAAAAATTAACTGACCTTGTATATGCTAGAGGAAAGGGTTTCCAAACTGTATTTTAGTCTTTTTAATTGTGAGGCAAATGATGTCAAGTAAAAGAAGCCCCAAATTCATACTTTATATTACAGTTGACAAAAGTCAGAAACAACATTATTTACTAAGGCTCTAAATAGTCTTGTAAAAAAGCAGAAAAAAACCAAAGCAAAGAAAGATGAAATATTTTTTGTTTTCTCACAGTATTCCTCAATTCTATTATCTAGCTAGGTTCTTTTCTCTTACTTCAACTTCAGATCATCACTCAAGTTTTATCTGGTTCCAACTTCCTCTGCAGCCACTCCAAATAGATAACAACCCAACAAAAACCCTATTACACAGAGAAGGTGGTACAATCAATTCTCAATTATCAGTTGTAATGGGACACAGGGATAACAGAGATATGTGAAATCCACAGAAAATCCAATAAAGTCATTTTCATCAACACTTTCAACCAATTCTACCAGCAAATACTTTTGCATAGCTGCTAAACAGAAAAGGGGAATTTACTGAGTTTGTTCTCCCTACCCTCGATACCTATCCTCTGGTAAAGTATGATCAAATACCAAAAAGTGGAGCAGGAAGGAAAAGGAGATTCTCCTCAAGAAATATAAAAGTAATTAACAAATAGGATTTAAAGTCAGGGTTTTAATAGGGCTGCACAGAATTTCTTTAGAGAAGTGATGGATCATTTCAGCATTAAATTGACTCAATCACTAGGGAGACTTAACTATCTTAACATTTAGTAAATTAATAGAGACAAAGGGGGAAAACAAAGAAAGATCATTAACTGATTCTGCTTCAGGTATTTCTAGTGTTAGGTGAGACATGATCAAAGGAAAGTAAAATTTGAAAATTTTTTTCAGAAGGATAAACTAAACAAAATTCTGTCATTAATCTGTTAGATGCAGATTTGCCTATCCAGAAGGAGATGGATACTTTCTCAAAGCAAAGATAAGTCTGACAGTTTTTAGAATTGTGAAATTCTGACATTTTAGAATATGGACTTCAAGTACATTTATCTTAAAACTAGAAAACAGATATTAAGAATAAGATAGTTTCTATTTCCTTAAATCACTTTCCATCCTTCCCCCACTCCCTTTTCTCTTATTCTTAAGAAAAAGTTGAGGAAAAATTTTAGTGAGGATACTGTATACAGAATAAAACAATATGATGAGCTTTCTAAGATCCCTTCTAATATTTTCTAATTGTGATTCCATAAAGTCCACTTATCAATTGTTTTATAGAGCTATTTCATACAATAGTTTTTACCCTTTAAAATAAAATATGTAAAAATAAAACAAAACAAAATGAAGTATATAAAGTTATTTCTTTACTATCTCATTCCTATCCACTCCTTATCCTAATAACAGGATACAATTTGCTCTGTATCAAACTAGAGAAAGCTCATTCACAAATATTATTAGTTTCCTGTATTATGTCAAGTTCTATGATTAGAATTTCCAGTTATTTTAGTTTTTGCACTGCCCTTTAACACCAAGTGGTTTCTAGCATTTTTCATAATAATTTTTTAATAAATTCCATATTTTTTAAGACTATGAAATAGCATCAACAATTTGTAGACATAATGGCTCAGATTTGGAGAAATAATATGTGAATACAAGGGTTAATGTTTTAGAAACAGAAAGTCAAAGGTCTCTTACAAAAAAAAGTCTACACTTAAAATCCTATCAACTTACAAAGAGATCATTCTATTTCATTTACAAGCAGTTAAGAAAGGAATATACTTACCTAGAATATGATTATTAGAAATGGCAGCTTTTATAGAGTGTAAGAATGAATACCTATCTCCTACCAAAAACAACTCATAGCAACTTCCATGCAGTCTTACAGATTTCAGTCTGTGAGCAGCTGGTGGAAGAACCACTTCCCAAGAACATTGCAGGAAACACTACTCTAGTGTCAAACTTCCGGGAGTCTTTTCTAACTTCCCTCAATTACTCTGAAGGAAATGACTACTATTTAAGGTTAACAAAATGTGCCCCACAGAAATGCAAAACAATGTGTCACTATAAGGTCCATAGAAGATAAAGCTTAATTCAAAATATTATTTTATAGGATAAAATACACACTAACTTTTTATTATGGCTCAAGGTGGGCACAAAGAAAATTACACCAAATCAAAAGATCATCTTTGTGCTGACACTAACTGTAACTTTAGCTAAGTAACTTAACCTTTCTGGGCCCTAGTTTCCTCATTAGTAAGATTTAAAATTTGTATATGATTAGGATAGACAGGGAAGATGTAATAACCTATACATCCATGATTAGGTGAGGAAGAATGGGTTAGGAAATCAGGGATTCAGAAACTTTGAACTTCCTTTGAATATTTTAAAGGTGACTCACTTTAAGCATTAGCCAACCACCACTTAAAACTTTAGAGTAGAAAAACTTCATGCAATATTACTAGCTTCATTTGCTAGTATTTGTTAGTATCTTGATAATTTCATTGCTTGAAGAGTAGCTGGGTCTAAATTCCTTGGATACACTCGCTAAATGGGGAATATCTAAGCTATATGGTTTCAGGAGTGGTCAGTGAAGCTTCATCAGCATTAGTTACAGCTAGCAGGGAAAGCATTCCCTTATGAAAAACTGTGATTTTTCAGGAAGAAGCTTAGGGAGGGGGAAAATCTGAGTCACAGGTGAAGGACATGCCCCATAAAGATTGTTTGAGACCTAGGGATAATTAACTTGGATAAAAGAAGACTCCAGGCACATATGACCGCTACTTTCAAGTTCCTGGGGAGTCTTCATGTGTATTACAGACTGGACATGTTTCATTTGGGTCCAAAGGTAGGAACCAGGAGAAACTGGTAGAAGATGCAAAGAGGCACCTTCAGGTTGGATGTCAGAAATGGAGTGGAAGGACTAGTGCTGGGGGCTCCCCACTCCTTAGAGTGAGGATGGACAACAATCTGATGGACACAATGGAGTGGGCCTGCCTTTTAGGGAGGGGTTGGGCTAGAATGCTTCTGGCTCCAAACAGCTGGGACTGCTAGTTTAATAATACCAAGTTTTCAACTCCTTCCTCCTCTTTAAAGATTATACAATGATTTGTTGTTACAAGACATTTTGTGCAAAAAAACCAATGTAGAAAAATGTGCTCCAAATCACTAATGATGTGGCACTGTTTTCACACCTCACTTTTCCCACCAGACTATAAAAACAACAGGCAGGAGACTTCAAAGTAGCGTAGGTTTATACAATAGCTTGGTTATACAGCATCTTGCTTTTAAGTAGTATTTGATATATGAAACTAAAGTATGCACATTACTTGTACCAATATATTTAACTGTCCTAGTCATCTAACTAATATTGGCAGATGTTATTAAAAGGGTTGGGGTATGTAAGTGAAGCTATTCTGATTTAAGACATATTTTTATTATTGTTGCCTTGAAAATTCCAAGAGAAAATTTCCCATTAAACAGTCTGTGAACATGACGATGTCTTTCTGACAGTCTCTCTCACCTCTACCCCTTAACTGTTATTCTAGTTCAGGGGTTCTTAACCTCAGCCTTCAAAGGGCTCCATGGATAGATTTATGGAGGGCTATGAACTTGCAAAAAAAGTCACATCTTGATTTCAATATAATTGGTTTCTTTTGTAATCCTATATGTTTTATTTAATGTGTTTAAAAACATTCTGAAAGGGAGTACAAAGGCTTCATTCAAATGCCAAAGGTATCCATGACACATGCTCTCCAATAAGAATGTATTCAGGACACATTTTTAAGTTTAATCTGCATTACTGACATTTTTTCCATCACTTCTTTAAATTTATATAAGCAACAAAATAACAACAAGACCTGATTTGTAGATTTCTGAGGGGCAAACGCTCACATTGAAATTTGATTCACTGGCTGGGGTTTGAGCTGACTCTAGCTTGCCCCTGAATTATGAAGTTTTAACAAAGAACCCAGAGGAGTCTTGTTTTTTGAGATGCCACACAAAAAATGATTGCTTTTCAGAGTATTCAGTTTGGCAATGACTAGCCTCATTTGTTATTCATTCTGAATTTTTAATGTGGTATTCTCTCAGCCTCAATTTCCCTATCTGCAAAATGAGGATAATGATAGCACCTTCCTCTCAGTGTTGTTTACAGGATCACATGAGATATTTGTAAAGTGCTTTTGCAAGGGTAAATGCTAACTGTTATAAATACTGTTATATTGTTATCATTTATAACTACTTTATACATTTATGTACTATAGTAAAACTAGTTTAATTAGCATCCTAACAACTGGCTACTATTAGTAGACACTTTTATGCCTTGACAGAGTAACAACAAACACCTATGTCTTTGAATCACCATTCTCTTCTGCCAATGAATCCCAGAGTTTGGCTCCCTGGCAGCTACCAAGGGAGCTCTCTGGATGCCAGGTATTTTCTCTCCTCTCTAGACTCTGTCTTTCCTATGCCTCGTTAGATTAGTCAAGAGAGGACAAAAGTTATTTTCTTCTTCTGCTCCTAAAAAGAGCATACAGTTTTCTTTGAGGTGTTTTAAAAGTTTTACTACCAAACATTACATGGAAACATTTGGAGTTGGGAGAGGGACAGTTAAAAGAAACCAAGGGGGAAAAGTTACAAAGTTTATTGCTATCTCTTTAGTCTATGCTAAGATTCACTCTTAGCCTGAAAACAAGCTCTACTTTTTCTTGGTCTTCCCTTTTATCTGACTGATTACCAATTTTAACCTGATTTCCACAATCCACACTACCTGGAGATACAAATCTATTACTAAGTCAGTTCCTCTCATCTAGTGAAATCTACTTCCCCAAATCACAACCCAAAGAAATCTAATGCCTTAAAGAGAATCGCCTTTCTTCTGTTCTCCAAAATCCTTCTAAACTCTGCCTTCAGGCAGGTAAAGCAATGTGCAAGCAGTGAAAGCTGTTGGGTTTTTCTTAGTATTCTATAACTTAGCACAGTTCCTGATACAAACCAACTGCTTAATGAATGTTAATTAATTATCTTTACCCCTTCTGGTTTGATTTCTTAAAACTAGGAAAACCCCACCTCATTTTTAATGTAATTTCCCTGTTTTTATGACACAGGAAGCCTATTCCCTGAAAACATGAGATACAAGAAGGAAAACCCTCTTTCCTTCCATCTCATAAACCCTAATACCTTTAAAGTGGATTTCTGTACACCTTAGCATTCTTTATCTTTACAAATGAAACTGAGCAGCTTAAACCACTACTAATGATTATTTCCTATCTTAAAAAATAAGACCAAGCATAAGAAAGTTTTACATTTTACCAAGTAAAAATAGTTTCGCAGAATGCCTCCAAAAGAAAAGGGAGGGAAAGCTCAGTATTCTGAAAACAATGCTTTCATGTTAGTATAAACTCATAACTACTTCAATAACTGCTTCCATTACATCTGGCTGCTCCCTTTCTGGGATTATGCCAAATTCTGTGTGCACATCTGGCAGAGTAGGTATATTTATTATTTCTGAGCATTTTCAGCTATGAATTCTAAATCCATAAAAATGATATATATGAAGTAGAATGCCATTGACCAAATTCTCCTGTCTGTTTCTTACCACAGAAATGACACAAACACTTGCACATCAATCTATAGTTTTAAATCAATTTATTCTAATAAGCTAAATAATTTTAATCATTTTTAAAAAGTATCCTTCCTTCTATTCACTAATTTGACTGTTTCTTTGTCATTCATTCCATTACCTTCCTTCTCTGTGCACTCACTGCTTGCTCCTTAGTGGCACATTTCTGAAACTTTTTAATAACCCTAATAACTAGAGGGGTATTTCTGTTTAATAATAACATGAGCTTGACTAAAGTCAAAAACAAATCACAAAAATGAATCTGACTCCAAAAACTAAACTAGGCCATTGGACTATAAAACAAGACACTGAGTGAAATAAATTTTAAATAATTTGAAGGAAAAGAAAAGGTAAGAATATTCTGTACAATGCAGTGCTATGACTACAAAAATAGTGCAAAACTGTGGACAGGAACTGTATTCAAGCTGACAGCTTTTTACCACAAAAGAAAAATATCCAAGATGTAGATCCTATGTTTAAATTTTTATTAACTATTAATAATTTACATGACTATAATCCTTCTTTCCTCCAGGGACAGGCAACCATTTGACAACTGTTAATTCATTTTCATAACATGCTTGTGTTATTAGTGGTACTATTATTTCCATTTTAGGCTTGGAGAAATAGGTTCAAGAAGTTCAAAGGTTTTTTGTTGTTGTCGTGAGTAGAACCAAAAATACAAAACAGTAACAGAAAACTATTATTTCTAATTGCTTAACATATATATATATTATATATATATACACACACACATATAGCAATATACACGTGCATATACATTATTACACACATATATCTACATAAATATATGTATGTGCACATCCATGTATCACACATGTATGTATGATGCAGCCCTGCCTTGCCAGGGATATGAATCCTAGAATGTATAGCATCAGATGTTTTGGAGGGAGACTCTGGGAAGATGTGTGCAGGTGACTGGAAATGGTTCGCAGAGAGTTCCGGGAAGAAGACAGAAAGAAGCCCACAGAAGGGCTGAGTTGGAGAAAAGAAGGGTGCTCTGTCTTGAGGAAGGGAGATATGGGAGGCATATAGTCAACTTGTTTCTTCTCCAAGCTTATACCCAGAAAGACTATGAGAATATCAAATTACAAAGGCCTAGCTGTGAGAGCTGTGGTGCTGTGCTGCAGGGATAAATCGGATTTGGGTAAGAAACCTCTCAGAGATGCTTCACTTCCCTGCAGCTCTTAGTAGAACAGGAAATTGCTCAGTCAATAGAGTCACTTATAAACAGGTAGTACAGTGTATCTATAAGAGTGCTGGGTCTGCAGTCAGGAAGCCCTGAGTTAAAATCCTGCTTTAGATATGTATTAGCTGTGTGATCCTGGGCAAGTCATTTAACCTCTGCCTCAGTTTGCTCTACTGCAAAATGAGGATATAATAATTTCTATCTTTCAAGGATGCTGGGAGGATCAGATGCAGACTCTGAAGCTGAGATGCAACAAAGTATGGATCAATTCTCTGCTCCCTGTGCTAATTTTGGCCTAATAATTAATATCAAGAAAACGCAAGTGTTGCATCAGCCACTACCACACCATTCATACATGGAACCATCAGTTACAACAAATGGAGAAGATCTGAATGCTGTGGTAGTATACTTGGTAGTGTACTTTCCAGGGATGTACACATTGACAATGAGGTTGATGCACGCATTGCCAAAGCTAGTTCAGTGTTTGGGAGGCTCTGAAGAAAAGTTTGGGAGAGAAGAGGTATTAGACTGACTACCAAACCAAAGGTCTACAGAGCCGTTGTGCTGACGTCATTGTTGTATGCCTGTGAAACATGGACAATCTACAAGTGCCATGCCAGGAAACTGAATCGCTTCCATTTGAACATCTTAGAAAGATTCTGAGGATCATCTGGCAGGATAAGGTACCAGACACTGAAGTCCTTGCTTGAGCTGAACTGCCAAGTATTCAAACTATGCTTCAAGGAGCTCCACTCTGATGGGCTGGCCACATTGTCTGAATGCCAAATGTACGCTTGCCAAAAAGACTATTTTATGGAGAACGTGCATGGAGCAGCCGATCACACGATGGCCAGAAGAAATGATACAAAGACACTCTCAAGGTCTCTCTCAAGAACTTTGGATTTGACTGTGCAACATGGGAGACACTGGCACAGGACCGCTCAGCATAGCGTGACCACATAAGAAAAGGTGCTGTGCTCTTCTGAGCAAAGCAGAATTGAGACAGCACAAAGTAAATGCAAAATGTGCAAATTTGGGATATTCACCCCAAATATTCACACGAACTATCTGTGCCCAACCTGTGGTAGAGCCTTCCAAGCTCATGTTGATCTGATCAGCCACAATAAGACATACTGAAATTTCACTTTATCATAGTGATGTCATTTTAGTCCTCTTCGAAGATGGACAACAACCAACCAGGTGCTTAACAAATGTTTATGTCTCTCACTTCCTTCCTTTTTTCTTTCCTTCCTTCCTGATGAATTCTCTCCCCTCCTAGTCCTCTGAAGTCAGAAACTGATGTGCTGATAAACTTCCTCTAATCTGAAGATTAACATCCTCTAACACTGAGTAACTGTCCACTATCTCCTTTGTGTTCTGGTTTGTTCTCTCGGAGATACAAAATTAATTTAGTGCATTGGCCTTGGTTATGTAATTTTTTTGTAGAAGTCAAAGGAGGCAGAACTAGTCTGGAATAAACACAAGAGAAAATCTAGTCCTCTGGTGAGGAAGTCAGTGTTGGGCTGACAAAAAAATGGTCTCCCCCTAGAATTCACCAATCTCATAAAAGTTGACTGCTTTCTAAACTAGTCCAAGACTATAAGCAAAAAAAATAAATAAATACCAGAAAGAGTGATTTATAATCAAACCCAAATTCCTCCCACACATGTATTAAATCTTAATGAATGCAGTAGTCAAGACAATAAAAAGAGAGAAGATAGAGACAGAACGTATTAATTATCTTTTCTGGGTTCTTCTACCCAGTGCCACACACACACATACACACACACACACACAAACACACACAATTTAAAAGAGCAATGACAGAAATCCTATATCTTAAATAGCCACTTTCCACACTATATAAGTGATTCTACCTCAAAATAATCTTTTTGATCTGTCCCCTCTACTTTATTTCAACTGCCATTACTTCAGTACTAGCACTGGTCATCACTGCCAGGGCTGCTGTTCTTTGGCCTCCTATCCAGTCTTCTGCCTACACTCTCTGCCCCCTCCAAATATTTTTCACACTCCTCCTTGAGTAATAGTCATGCACAGATCTGCTCTTGCTACACGCCTCTACTAAAAACCCTTTAACACCTTCCCACCACTCAGTGAATAAACTGTCTCCATAACCCAACATTCAAGGCCTTCTACAATCTGACATCACTTTACTTTTCCAATCTGATCTTTCCTATCCTCAAGGGAACACTATTCTTCAGGCAAGTTAGACAGTACAGCAATATGCCAATACAAACATTTCTTAAGCGATTTATATTATGCAGAGCACTATGCTAAGTACTAACGGTGATGCAAAATTGAGATAAGACAGGGCTCTCTGTCTTCAGGGAACTTATAGTCTAGTTGAGGGATAAGACATCAAGAATATATCAAGATGTTACAGAGTTACATTAGAGAGTTACAAAATAAAGTGCTATATAAAAGGCAGAAGTGGCACTTGAATTGGTCTTTAAAAACTAAGTAGGAATTCAACATGTGAAAAAAACACATACAGAAAAAGACCACTTGCCCTGGCTTTCCTAGCTTTCTTTAAGTGTCAGCTAAGGTCCCATAAGTAATAGTTGTTTGTATGTTACTCTCCCATTAGACTGCAAGTTCCTTGAAAACAAGTACTTTTTTTTTTGTGTCCTTCTTTGTAGTTCTAGAACTTAGTACAGTTTCAGGCACATAATAGGTATTTAATAAATGCCAGCTGACTGACTGTGCACAGTAATAGCCCATATTATCCCTCTTTTCATGGCTTGTCTCAGGCTTTTCCCTGGGTCTAGAATGTCCAAATCTTTTAAAGCCTCACTACCATTTCCTCTATGAAGTTTTTTTTGATACTCCTAGTAGTGTAATTTTAATAAATCCATTCCTTTCTTGTAAACTTAACATACGGATTTTTGTATATAGACTTTGTATTACACTTGGGAATATGCCTCCTCCAATACCATCAGAGCATGGACTTATCCAAACTTTGTTACCTCCCTTAGCCTTAACCCACTGTTCTCATAAGTAGGGGCTTAATAAATACTGGTTGAATTAAATTATCATACCTAAAATTGCAGCATATTTTTAATTTGAAAGACAGGTAAGCAGGATAAAAATATCAAATCAGGAAATTCAACAATATATTCTTCTATACAGAGACAGCCCTTTGTGGAAATCTGCCTTTGACACTCCCCTTTTTCTTCTATCAGTCTTCCTCCTGGCAACCACTCCCAACCTCCAAACCTGCTTGTTATCTGTTTCTTGGTTAGTTTCCAACTAATTCTTGCTAAAATGTTGATTTAAAAAGAAAAAGATCTGAAGACCAAAGACACTTATACTTTGCATCTCTCCCTCTACTGAAATTCCTTTCTCCAAGGTCAAATGATTTCTTTGTCCAAAGACTTTTTTTCAATCCTCATCTTTTTTGGCCTCTCTGCAGCATTAGAGCCTGCTGTTTTCTTCTTCCCTCAACTGATTCTCTGGTATCCCAGACACTGTGCTTTCAAGATTCTTCTCTTCTTTGACTCCAGTGTCTGTGTCTCTTGACTGACAATCTTTTCCAACTCCTTTAATATGGCTATCCCCTACAAGGTGCTATCTTAGTTTCTCTTTTCTCATGATCTTACTCATTAGCTTGCATTCAATGACTGTCTCTTTGCTGGTGACTTCTAAATCTATACACCTCCTCTACTCTCCCTTTTCTCCAGAGCATCAGCCCCATATTTCCAAATGCCTGGATATTCTACTAACACCTCAAAATCAATACAATTAAGACTGAACTCAGCTCCCCCAAAGCCATCCCCTTCTTCTAATTGTCTTATGGCACTACCATTCTCCCAGGATGAAAACCTTGGAATCATCTTTGATTCTACCTCTAAAGTCTCCTATGATCCCTCCCTTTCTGTCACCCCAAATTATCTAATCAGTTGCCAGGTCCTAGAGACCAACCACATTCCCTCTCCTATCCACCTTCCTCTCTTAAGGAGGCTGTCACCACTCCAGTTCAGGCCCTCATCACCCCAGTCTAGGACTACAGCAGCAAGCTTCCTACTGGTTATCCTGCTTCAGACTCTTTCTCCTTCACTATGTGTCACAAGGCAGGGCTTGGATCTTGTAAATCCCCTGATCAAAATCCTTAAATAACTTCCTATCTTCTATAACAAAATATAAACTCTTTAGCTAGGCATATAAGGTCAGTCACCACCTGGCTCTAAACTTACCTGCATATATATTAGAGCTCTGAACCAAACCCTCTTAAATGCTCCATAAGCTGTAAGTTATTTATTATTTGTTTTTTATTTTATATTAAATTTTTACTATTTATTATTTATATTATAAGCTATTTATTACTATTTATTATAGCTCCATAAGCTATTTGAGGGCAGGGACTACAAACTGTATCACTTTTTATTTTTGTATTCCCAGCACTTATCTCAATGCCCTATAATAGTAAGTACTTAATGAATTTTCTTAAATTAGGGAAGGAGGGAGTGATTTTTTTTAAGGTAAGTCAATACTCTGGGGTCAAAAGAGCTACATTTACATCTCAGGTCTCACACTGGCTGTGCGGACTATGGAGATTTATGCTTCCCACACTGATCATAGGTCTTTTAAGTGACAAACTCATATTGGGGGCAGAAATAATACTAGAGTTGTCCATTCTGAAACTACCATATAATCTTAGGTTACATCAAAAATGATCCTCAATACTAGGACCAGGAAGTGATATTCTGTACTCTGTTCTGGTTAGAACATAGCTGAATTACTATGTTGAATTCTGAGTTAACCTTAGGAATAACAATGATAAGCTAGAAAGCATCCAGAGGAAGATGACGAAAGGCTTCAAGATCATACTATAGGAAGATTGGTGGAAGGAAATGAATTGTTTAGCCTGGAGAAAAGACAAATTAGTGGGGACATGAGAGTTAACTTCAAGTATGTGAAGGGGTATCATGTCAAAGAGGTGTTAGACTAGTTCTGTTGGGCATCACTGGGCAGAACTACAAGCAATGACTAGAAACTGCCAAGAAAGCAATTTTAGCATAATGTAAAGAAAAGCTTCCTAATGATAAAAGCAGCCTAAATTAGGAGACAGTGGTTTTCTCTCAATAGCGGTCTTTAAGTGAAGGCTAGTGTCAGAAATGATCTAAAGGAGAATCTCACTTAAGTGTGAGTTGGATAGATGGCCTCTGGGGTCATGTCCAACTCTAACATTTGATAATTCTGTGAGAAGAGGAAAGAGTTTAAAAAAAACCCGAAAAAAACGGTGGCACAGCCAGAGCTAAAATCTAGACTTTCTCTCCTAGTCTCATGAATTCTGTGTAAATATATTCTTAAATTTTTGAATGTTATACTGTTTGAGGTAGTTTTATGAAGTGGAAACACAGACACTCTGATGAAAATAACTACTAAATTATTGAAGAGATGGATGGGTCTCAAAATAATTTTTTTAAATAGGTGTGAACCTAGTGATAAGAAAATCGACTTATACTTTCTGGAACTGTAATTTGCATCTGATCAGACTCATTACTTTTCATTTTCTTAACACCATCAAAAATACAAAGTTGATTAGTAGGGAGGCATCAGACATGGGCAAACTCTAGACTAAGCCCTACTCAATCCTGATTCCAGCACAAATAAATCTGAGAGAAAGCATGTCACAATAGAAATAATAGGATAATTATAATTGAAAGCCCTATTTGAATTCCAATTCTAATACTTAATAAATATGTAATCATAAGCAAGCTAACTCTGATCCTTTTTTTAAAAAAAAAATCTGTACATGGCGTATAATAAATACAACAGCTACCTAAACTGGATTGTTGGAGTTCTGTAAATCTTGAAGTGACAAATAAATATGAATTCTTATTATCTTTCTTCTGAAATATTTCCCCCCCAAACCAATTTAAAGCCTCACCAAATCTGAAACGTTGTCAGTGAAGAGTGATTTCACTATCATTGGGCCCCAGCATTTAACACAGTGTTTAGCACACAGCAGGTTTTTAATCATTGCTTCTTGACTGATCATTTGCATCACACAGGTACAAAAAGTGTTAAGACTATTAGACCACCTAACACTATTAGCTACAAAGTAGTCTTAAAAAAAAGAACAGACTTGAAATAATGATGCTTCCAAGCTAACACATTTTTATAACTGAAAATCCAACACTGGAAAAAGTCAGACTGAATCTTACTACTTTAATTGTATCATCCTCAAATAAGTGAAATGGATTTAAAATATCATAAGACTTGATAGCTCATCGATTGTCAGGCAATGTGGTATGGCAAAAGAACCTACATGAACAAAATGAAAGGGTGAGACTAGAGAGTTTCCACAATGTCCCTTCCAGTTCCATCTAGATTGAGGGTCCTATATATCAACATTCTTTTGTGTTATCCCAGAACAACACCTGCACACTATTCTGAATATCAAATGTCAAAGGCAAGGAGAACAGGAGCTAGGAAAATGGTATGTGATATTAAGATACCAAAGTCACTGTGTCACTGGAATCTTTGGGAGGTAGCTCTAGGGCAAGTTTTCAGGATACAATGAAACAGAAGAAAGAACATAATCTAACAGCTTAGAAAACAGTAGTTGAGAAAGTTGTAACATAGGAATATGGTAGAGTACTAATGGTGCTACAACACATAAAGAAATCGATGGTTTTGAATAGACACAAGAAGACACATGAACTGATGCAATGTGAACTGAGCAGAGAACCACATGATGAATTTATACTGTAATAGTATTATAAAAATGAGTATTTTGAAGATTTTAATGAACTGATGAGAGCCAGGAGACTCTCATTCATATATATATATATATATATATATATATATGTATGTATGTATGTATATATGTGTATATGTATATATAATCTGTATGTGTGCATGTGTGCATGTGTCCCTATATATACACACATATATTTCTATATTATTATTTAATTAAAAATTTAGATAATTATCTATTTGTATAGCATCAATGAGGGGATTTATTTTGCTTGCCTGTGTGTATCTGTTGTAAGGAATATGTTTTTCTTTTCTTTTTTCACCCCAAAGGGATGGAATTGGGGTGGGTGGGAAGGAAAGAAAATAAATTTCAATTGATCAACACATACATTTATCTGATCAAAGGCTGTAGTAAGAAAAAAAGAATTAAGCTCCAATAATTAGGAGAAATATTTTTTGAGGGCCTTAGTGACATATTGCTTACTGTTCCAGGTTTTTATAATACAATATAAATTGACCCATTACATTTGCAAGTCCCTAGGTAGTGGATGAGTGTTTGATGAAGTTATAATTATTCTAAATAATCTAAACATAGGGTCTGTCAGTAAATTAACAGTTTTCAAACACTTAAAACACTTCCATATCATTGATGTTAAGCTAAAATTAGAATTGAAGAACACTGATTCTTGAAAAATATACAACTATGTCATTTGAACTTTGGTGTTTAAAGTAAGCAACAGACTTTCTCAAAATAAGCCTCTTGATCTTTGCAGATGTGTTTTGCATAGCAAGTAATTAAAAAATCAAAACATATTATTTTTCTTGTATACAAAAGAACAAAAGGACACAGAATAGTGTGTGTGTGTGTGTGTGTGTGTGTGTATACACACGTATTAGTTAAGTATTGTTTTAATTTTTAAGTGACACGCTCCTACATCAAAAACCATTTCTGAAGCACATGGGTACACTGGAAAAAATATCATATTTCTGTTTAGGATGCTTGAGGATTCAGATCCAACTCTGACCCTTGTGCGAATTTGAGTAAGTCATTTCCTAGGATACTTCAGCCATCTAACACTGAAGTCTCTTCCTCTATAGTCCAGTTAGGTCAATAAAAAATTAAGCACCTACTAAGGATGTTGTGACAGGCACTGTGATAAGCACTGGAGATACAAAGAAAAGGCAAAGACATGCCCTCAACACTTTGATGGGGTTGCTTACATTCAAACAGGGGAAACAACATGCAAACAACCATGTAAAAATAAGATATATATGGGATAAACTTGGAGGGAGGGTTCCAGCATTATAAGTGATTGGGAAAGATGACGTGCAGAAGGTGGGATTTTGGCTGAGTATTGAAAGAAGCTGGGAAGCCAGGGGACAGAGATGAGAAAGAATGTTCCAGGCATGGAGGACAGCCAGTGAAAAATCGATGGAGTATCTTGTTTGAGGAAGATCAGAGTCACTGCTGGCAGAATACTTAAAGAGAAGTAAGGTATAAGCAGTTTAGAAAGGTAGGAAGGGATCAGGATATGAAAGGCTTTAAAAGTCAAGAGAATTTTACATATGATGCATGGAGCAACTGGATCTTACTGAATAGGTTAAGTAATATGGTCAGACCTATATTTTAGGAAGATCACTTTGACAACTAAGAGAGGAGGATGGACTACAGTGGGGAGGAACAGGCAGGAAAACAAATCAGCAGGCTACTGCAATGGTCTAGGAGTGAGGTGCTAGGGTCTGCACCAGGGTCATAGCAGTGTCAGAAGAGAGAAAAGCATATGTTTAAGAGATACTACAAAGGCATCATCAGGACTTGGTAACTCATGGGATATAGGAAGGGAGGGAAGGAAGAAGGGAGAGGGAGGGGAGGAAAGAGATAGATATTGAGAGAGAGAGAGAGAGAGAGAGAGAGAGAATTAATTGAAGACAACAAGTAGGTTTTGAGCCTGAGTGAATGGGGAGAATAGTGGTGCTCTTAACAGTGACATGGAAATTAGGTAAAAGGGAAGGTTTGGGAGGAAAGATAATAAGTTCAGTCTTGGACAGCTGCTGATTGAGATAGTAAGGAGAGAAGCGATACTGTAAGCAACATCATTTCATTAAAAAAGTCCATAAAACTCACAGAATGGGATATGGTGGCAGCAGTTACTTTAGAGATCCAGAGTTACAACTTCCAGATTTAATGTGAGACAAGAGTCTCAATGAAGAGCTTTTGCTGCTCTAAAGCAGATCCGTAAGATCCTCCAAAACATTACATCTGTATACAGTAATGTTCCAATCAACATAAAGAAAAACGTCCTAAGAGCCACCCCAAAGCAGAATGGTTGCCTTGGCAGACAGTGAGTTCCCTATCACTGGAGTCTATAATATACAGCTTGATAAGAAATTACAAAAATGGTTCTGCAAGGAAATGTGCTGCATTGGCCTACAGTGAAAAAGGATGTATACTATAGGCTGCGTCTGTTAAGAGCCTTCTAACTCTAGTTTTCAGAATTGGTACAACACTTTTCATCAAGGACAAAGTTCTGAAAACTTACAAAAGAAAATTACTTTGAAATCATTTCAGTATTGAGAAACAACTCACCACTAATTATGACACAAATACCAAAAAATGATGACTCTAATATGATTTTTACAGTCATTCTAGCATTCTAGCACACAGCTACAGAATTACAGTTCTAGTAATCTTACAGTAATTATCATTTCCACTTACTATATATAAACAGTATTAAACATTTTTGGTTTTTCTACCTAGGTTCAGAAAAGCGGTTACTGAGAAATAATATAAATTACAAAATGATGTACTATCATATAGATTGTTTCTTCTGTTCACAAAATTTAGATCAGCATATAGTATTTAAAATCTCAAATATATTAAAATCTCAAAATAACTTTTAAAAAGCTAAAGTGATCAGAGAGAGGCCACAAAATATAGAAAAATATTATTTTCACCTATTTCTATAATACCATTTTAACAAAAGAAAAGAAGTTTTAAAAGTTCTTGGATGACTTCTGGCTCAGGGGGTACAAACAAGTTTCAGATCCTCATTTCTAGTGTACCCAGCAACTTCATTATACCTGCTAAAATAGTTCAGGGAAATCTTACCAGAAATCATAGATTTTTTTTTCACTTCCCCACTTATTCAAGACCATATTTAGTATAATAATTTTTTAAGTAGTCTATAGCACTGAACAGTGGTACTAAGTACAGGCAACAGCAGAGATGCCCCTGGGATCATCTTCTAGTCTGGAAATGACCACATTTGTTCTGATTGGGTTTAGGATCTTCTCCCAGCAAGAGAGTACAAGAGAGGGGAGAATGAGGTATGAAAGAAGCTTCTGATCACTAGGACTGTTACCTGCCCAGGGACCATGGAATTGTCCTAGAGGAGGTGCTTTAACTTCCTTTTGAAGATTTTCTAGAGGATGCCCCAAGATCCTTCTGTAGATCCTAGGTAACCCTAACTCAGATTTTACCTAAAGTTCAAAATCAATGGTTTTCTTTTCTGCTTTTCCTAAAAAAAAGGAAAATTCTTCTATTTCTTAAACAGAACTACAGCAAACTATTTATCCGAGATGTTTTGTATCAAAATGGTATTAGAGTAGTGTGATCTATACTGACATAAAAATTGAATATTTATTGATTTACTAACAAGGACTCTCCTAAGGAAATTTTAAACTAAAATGCTTACAGAAGAAACAAAGACACAGTATCTCATCATATTATACTCAACAATTTCAAATTTTGATAACTTAAATGATAATTCATGAAATTATCTAGGATTTAATAAATATTTTAGTCCCAATCTTCCTGTCTATTCAGACTTTGCCACCAAGACTCAGCTGCCTTCTTATCCTAGAACAGGGTGGGGAGCCTGTGAAGTTTGGATTCAGTCAAAGGGCCACACTTGAGGATCTAGAGGGCCACATGTGGCCTTGAGACCTCAAATTCCCCACCCCTGTCCTAGAACATTCCTTGGCCAAGCTGTTCCCTTCCTTCTCCCATTGGTGTGCTCCTTTTGGGGGCATTCGTTTTGGGGACAGGCTCAAACTAGCTAGGCTTCTGACTTGCTAAATGTGGCTCCAAGCCCCCCTCCTTTTTTTGCATCCTTTCCCCATTAGAATGTAAGCTCCTTGAAGGCAATTACTCTTTCTTTTTGTTTCAGTAGATAAGTGGTACAATGGATAGCATACTAGACCTAGAGTTACAAAGACCTGAGTTCAAATCCAGCTTCAGAGATGCTAGCTGTGTGAGCCCAGGCAAATCACTTATTCTATCTCCCTCAGTTTCATTTGTAAGATAATAACAGGAGATACTTTTCCTACGGTTGTTGTGAGAATCAAATAAGAGAATGTATGTAAAACCTTTTGGCAACCCATAAGGCGCCATAATAATGCTGTCTGTTGTTGTTATAATATTTGTATCTCTAATACTCAGCACAGTGTCTGGCATACAATAAGTGTTTAATAAATGCTCACTGTCTGTCTGTTGAGCTACTTCTATTTAAATAAGGTAACCTATGATACACTCAATATTTCCTTTGGAGAGTTATGTATGCTGAGTGAACTGAACAGAACACTAATCAAAACAGCAGTCTCTAGAAGCAGTATTGATCAATTAACAAACATTTGTTAAATATCTACTATTTTTCAAGTACTGAGTTAGTCACTAAGAGTGCAAATACAAAAAACAGTCTCTGCGTTGAGTGGTCCCTCAACAATATGCACTAAGATTCTACAAAACTAAGATACAGCAAAAGAGCGTAAACAGCAGCATAAACAGTGCTTCTTAAACTGTGGGTCATGACCCTATATGGGGTTGTGAAAAATATGGCAACAGTAAAAGGTTTCTGAATTGGCAAAAACTAAAAATTAATCAAAAATCAAATGTGTAATGAATCCAAGGTGTTTCTGGACATGCTTGCCTATGTTGCATTGCACAACATCACTGCAGCCTTGCTTCTAAACACAAATCACGTGCAGTTTGCACTGCATATGTTGTCATGCCCACACAAAAGGGGTTGTGAGTAGACAAAGTTTAAGAAACCTTGGGTATAAAATGAATTTAGTTATAAGAGTTGAAACTACTGAAAGGTGCCAAAATGTTCTCATGGTCTCCATGTCCTCTCCTCTCACTCCTCAACCCCTTGCAATATCGCTTATATCCTCCTCTCCAAAGTGACCAATGATGTCTTCACTGACAAATCCGATGGTTTCTTCCCTACTTACCTGCTGTATTTGACAATGTCAACCAATCTCCTGGCATACAACACTCCATCTCCCAACTCTGGGTGTTTTCACTAGCTGTCTCTCATACCTGGAGTGCTCTTCCTCCTCATCTCTGCCTCTTGCCTTGTGTACATTCATTTAAATCTCAACTAAAATTCCTTTTTCAAGAAACCTTTCCCAGACCTTCTTGATCTCAGTGACTTCCCTCTGAGACTACACCCAGTTGTTGTGTATGTGTGTGATCTGTTGTTGGTAAGTCTTCTCCTCCATTATAGTTCCTTGAGAGGAGGGACTGGTTTATGCTTTTCTTTGAATTCCAAATGCTTAGCAAAGTGCCTGGCCCATAGTCGATATTTAATAAATGCAAGTTTCCTGACTTTTCTCCCAGATACTTCCCCCCTCTCTGGGTTTTCTTGATACTTCTGTCTACTAGTTCTCCTCCTACATGGCTGGCTGCTTTGTCATTCTTCGTTGCTGGTTCATCACGTACACTGTGCCTTTTAACTGTGGATGTTCTCCAAAACGATGTCCTCTTCCTCGTAACTTCATCAGCTTCTATGACCTTAACTAGGATGACTCCTAGACCTATACAGCTACCCTGTTGCTCCCATGAGCCTCAGTCATTTTAAATCTAATATGTGGAAAAATAAACCCATTATCTTTCCCTCTAAGCCTTCATACTAGAGGACTTTAACAAATATACTTGCATTTCCCCACCCTAACTTTCCAGTGCCTGAACTTACTCATTTCCCATGAAGTACTTGCCCACTTCACCTCAGCCACACACAAAGAATATCATACTCATAATCTTGCCCTCATCCACAAACATACCACTTCCACACTCATGAACTGGAAGATCAGGGATTGGAGATCACAATGTTGATGAAGAGTACAGTTTGGTTTTGGAAGGCAGAGGAAGAGGTAGAGTACTGATAGAGTGTGATCAGATCACACTGTGATCTCCAATCCCTTACCTTCCAGTTCTCTCACAGGCCATCATCCTAGCCACACTCTTCTCCCCTCCACATCTTGGCTAAGTAACCTGGTCCCATTAACCTAATACCAATCAGGTCTTGCCAAGCCTCAGCTTTGGACCACTTCAACTATCCACTGCCTTCATTCCTATGTACTTATTGCTAAACAAAGGCCGTTTTTGACACAGTTGATCCCTCTCTTTTCCTTCATAATCTCTTTTCTCTATGCTTTTCTGGACACTACTCTCTTGATTCTCCATTTACTTATATGAACACTCTTTCCCTAGATCTTCATCAAGACCATATCTGCTAACCATGGCTGTCTTTTGGGGCTGAGTCTTGGTTTTCTTTTCTTCCTTCTACATATTATTTGACTTGATGATCTCATCAGTTTCCATGGAATCAATTATCATCTCTTATGATTCTTTTAAAATACACACACACATACACAATTTTATTCCCTTCCAGTTACATGTTAAAATAACCTTTAAACTTTTTTTTTTTTAATTTTGAGTTCAAATTCTATTCGTTCTTCTCTTCCTCACCTCTTCCCTCCCTGAGACAGTAAGCAATCAGGTTACATTCATTCAATCATGTAAGAAATTTTGGTTTTGTTTTGCCATTTTGTACAAAAAGACTCAAATAGAAAAAAAGTGAAAAATAGCAAGCTTCAGTCTGTATTAAAACAATATCAGTTCTTTCTCTACAGGCAGACAGTGTGCTTCATCATTAAACCTTTGGGACTGTCTTGGATCACTGTATTGCTGAGAATAGCTAGGTCACTGATAGGACTTCATCAAATAATATTGTTGTTCCTGTGTACACTGTTCTCTTGCCTCTGTTCACTTCACTTTGCATCTGTTCATTTAAGTCTTTCCATCTTCCTTCTTATCTAGCACCACCCTCTCTTTATATCTAACTCTGTCTCATCTATAAAAGGTTATTAGACATCTTGCACAAAATGTCTCATAGATCAAAAGTGTCAAACTCAGGGCCTACAAAACTCCCAAGATGGGCCAGAAGCAGTAATTGGGAAATATATAATAAAATAAATAAAAATGCAATTCAACATGGATAACATTGTTTTTCTAAGTCAATATGCAGTCCAGAGATATCTGTTTCTATTCAGTGTCACCACTGCTGCAGATGTTTTAAACTCACCATGAACAAAACTTAACTCATTATCTTTATTTATCTATTATCTATCATTATCTTCCAAACTATTCTTCTTTCCAAATGTTCCTATTCCTATTGAGGGTACCATCAACCCCAAGTCCCCCAGGCTTGTAACCTAGGTATCACCCTCCTCACTCTTTCCTACTCCCCCATGTCCAATCTGTTGCAAAGGCAAATTTCAATTTTACTTTTGTAACATATCTTGTATATGCCCCCTTACATCCTCTGGCATTGTTATCAACTGCCTTCACTATTACAATACAATGACCATGTCACACCAGTATCACTGTGGCTCCCTATGGTACACCTCCAAAATTAAATATTAAACCCTCTGGCACTCAAAGCCCTCCATGACCTGGCCTCACCTTTCCAGTCTTCTTATATTTTATGTTTCCCCTCAGCCTTCCCTGCCTCCTGAAATCTAATCTCTCAGCTCTGGCATTTTTTTCTTGCTGTCTCCCATTCTTGGAATGTTCTACTTTCTCATCTCTACCTATCAGATCCTAGACTTCTTTCAAGTCCGAGTTAAAATCCCACTTTCTAAAGGAAGCCTTTCCCAGTCCCTCATAATTCTAGTGTTTTGTGTTTGTTCATTATTTCCGATTTATCCCAGGTATCTTTTCTTTATATAGCTGTTCGCATGTTTTCCTCCATGAGTTCTTGAAAGCAGAGACTGTTTTTTTCTTTCTTTGTATCCCTAGTGCTTATCAGAGGCTGGCATGCAGTAGATGCTTAATAAATGCTTGTTGACTGACTGACACTTCTGCCAAAGTAATTTTTGTTAAACATAGATTTGGTCAACTCCAATGACTTCCTATTACTCCATACAAATCCCTCTATTTGGTTGTAAAACCCTATCTTTCTATCTTCACTGTACACTACTCTGTATTTCTCACAAACAGGCCTTCTCTCTACCGTTCAGACATGCCATCCCTTCTACCATATCCACAACTTTACACTGACCATGTACTCCAGTCACACCTGCCTCACAGAGTTCTTCTTTTCCTTTAGGACAGAGCTCAAGTACCATCTTCTACATGAAGCCATGATTCCTATCTTCTAGTGCTCTTTGCTCTTCCTTTAAAACTACCCTGTACTTAAATACTTTATAAATTTGACTTATTTTATATTTATCCTGTATATGTTTTATATGTATTTGCTGTCTCCTTCACTAGTAATGTAAGCTCTTTGTGAGTATCAATTATTTCATTCTTTATACATGTCTCTCTAGTGCCTATCAGCACACCTGGTACTCAGTCAGCACTTAATAAGTGCTTGTTTGCTGGACTGCAAAATGCAATTTGTCTGACATTTAAGCATAAAATATCACCATGTCAATTCCTTGGAAGATTAACACTTAAACTTTGGAGTTACTTCTAAAGTTCTTTCAATTCTAGCTCTATGATCGTATAATCTTTCCTCATAAACCATCTTGTCAGCAGCTGGTACCATTATATCAATTATCGCAGAGCCTCAGCACCCTACAAAATTTAAGGACTAGAGGATACTTTTAGTAGCAAAATTTTGAAAGTAAATAAAAATAAATTACACATGAAATAAATTTGTAAGTCAATCTTAGCTACATAAATATATAAATAGGATGGCAAGGGTGTGAGTAAAAAGTCTAAGGACAAGATTTATATTAAATATACATTTCCCCTGCTCTCAATAAAGTCCTCAATAAAATCACAAAAATTGTGATTAGTTGTATTTCACAGAGCATCACTTCTCAAACAAACTTGGAAGTAACAGTTCCTGTTACACATCTCGATGTTTTTGGTAAATAAAAATTTGAAATATGATAATCCAATCTGTGTATGACGTACAGCCTGTTTTCTTGATAAGAAACTACAAAAATAGTTCTATTAGGTGAACAAGCAACAGTGGTTGAGAGTGATGATTATGGTGATGATTATCCAAGTAAAGATGGTATGTACAAAGTATTAAATGAATCATGTATTTATGATGTATTTTGAATAATTCCAAAATTCTAAATATCTTGGAATAATGATTATAACTTATACGTTAGTTTCTTTTCAAACACATTTGTATATATCATCATGGAAGAAATGATTAATCTCATGAAATTCATTTATGCCAATATAATATTCTCTCTATAGCAGGAAAATTTATATTCATTTCTTAATTTTTTGAAACCAGGGATTATAAATCACACATTCAACAAATATCTGTTAGGTGATACAATTAATTAAGGAGGAAAAGTCCCTGGTCTTCAAAGATCTTATGATCTTCTTGGGTTTGTCCTTTGTTGCCGAAGAAGGTCATGCCATCAGAGAAATGATGACTTGACTTGCGCTTGACTTTGTTTTGAGTGAGGGAGGGCTGTGAAGGTCACCAGCCTCACTTCTCCTCCAGAGCCATCTGAATGCACCTGATATTCCTCAGGATGACTGGAGATGGCCCATTTTGGGAATGTTTTAGGTCTTTGCATTGCTGTGAAGGGCTAAGTCTACCAGAAAAATTCCTCACACACTGTGGTTGTTATTGTGTACAATGTTCTCCTAGTTCTGCTAATTTCACTCAGCATCAGTTCATGTAAGTCCTTCCAGGCCTCTCTGAAGCCCTCCTGTTCATCATTTCTTATTATTCTATAGTTTATAGTATTTCTAGTATTCCATTACATTCATATACCACAACTTGTTCAGTCATTCCCCAATTGATAGGCATCTCCTTGATCTCCAGTCACCACAAAGAGAGCTGCTATAAATATTTTTGTATATGTGGGACCCTTCCCCATTTTTATGATCTCTTTGGCATATAATCCTAGAAGTGGTATTGCTGAGTCAAAAGGTATTGCATTTTGTAGCCCTTTGGGCATAGTTCCACATTGCTCTCCACCAATGATGAATTAGTGTTCCAACTCTCCCACATCTTCTCCAACATTTATCATCTTCCTGTTTTGTCATGTTAGCCAATCTGATAGGTCCAAACTCCCATTCTTGCATTTGAGTCTTGGGTCCCAGAGCAAGAATACATTTCCACCTCAAGGTACTAGATGTACTCTTGAGGGGTCAAGGGTGATTCTCTAATGTCCTCAGTTTAAGCCCATTTGACAGTGTGCTTCCCCCTAAATCCATTAGTCATTCAGCCTTAAGTAGCTTTTAGAAAGTGGCATTTACTAAGATGGGCAGCTATGTGGTACAGTGGACAGAATACTGTCTCTGGAGTCAGGTGGATCTGAACTCAAATTTGGCTTCACACACTTACTAGGTGTATGACCCTGGGCAAGTCACTTAACCTTGTTTGCTTCAGTCCCTTGTATGTAAAATGAGCTAGAGAAGGAAATGGAAAACCACTCTAATATCCTTGCCAAGAAAAATCACAAAAATGGGTTCACAGAAAGTTGGACATGACTGAAATACTTCAACAACATTTACTAAGCTGGCATAGTAATGTGACACACTCCTACAAGAACATGGGACAAAGCGGATTCAGGCTTAAAGGGCTAACAGCTGCTGGTTGCTGGAAATCTTTTTCTCTCATTCATGGGGTGCTCAAAAAGTTTGTCTTCAGCATAGTGAACGTGTGTCCAGTTTGTTTTAGGCTCCTAATGCAAACACTCTTGTCAAATGATATGAGGATAGCACCAGGATACAGATGGGAGGTCCAACACCCTCTAGATCCTCTGAAGCTCAGACAGTCCTCCGGCCAAAGGGGGAAGAAGGGAAAGAGATCTGGCTAAGGACTATCCTATCCCTTCTTCCTTCTCAGGAGGTTGCACTAGAACACCATGTTCACTCACATTCCTAGAGTAAATCTCTTCTAATGTCATTTGGTAATTTATGACTCCTATGTTTTTACCTGATGGTAAGCATATCTCTTCGTCGTCGTCAGAGAGGAATGGAGGAATCATCTTCTCAAGAAAATAACCATCTATGGTCTTAGTTTTTTTCCCTTTTCTGGGCATTTTCCCAGCCAGTTACT
>CM053773.1:99653586-99776065 GCA_028658325.1 Potorous gilbertii | reverse complement strand
TGTTTTGTGATTTCTTGGTTTCTCAGAAAGTCATTAGCTTCCATCTGTTCCATTCTAATTTTGAAAGAACTATTTTCTTCAGTGAGCCTTTGAACCTCCTTTTCCATTTGGCTAATTCTGCTTTTGAAAGCATTCTTCTCCTCATTGGCTTTTTGAATCTCTTTTACCAATTGAGTTAGCCTATTTTTCAAGGTGTTATTTTCTTCAGCACTTTTTGGAGTCTCCTTTAGCAAGGTGTTGACCTGCTTTTCATACTTTTCTTGCATCTCTCTCATTTCTCTTCCCATTTTTTCTTCCACCTCTCTCACTTGATTTTCAAAATCCTTTTTGAGCTTTTCCATGGCCTGAGCCCACTGAATATTTATTTTGGATATTTGGGATACAGAAGCCTTGACTTCTATGTCTTTCCCTGATGATAAGCATTGTTCTTCCTCATCTGAAAGGAAGGGAGGAGATATCTGGTCACCAAGAAAGTAACCTTCTATAGTCTTATTTTTTTCCCCTCTTTGGGGGCATTTTCTCAGCCAGTTACTTGACTTCTGAAATTCCTCTCCACCCCTGCCCCACCTCCAGATCCGCCCAGCTAGTGCTTGGGGTCTGAGATTCAAAGGCTGCTCCCCAGCTTCAGGGCTTTCAGCAGGGGTGGGGCTGCTATTCAGTGTGAGATTAAGTTCAGGTGCTCAGGTGGGGGCAGGGCTGCTATTCAGTGTGAGATTAAGTTCAGGTGCTCAGGTGGCAAGGCTCAGTTCCCTCAGGGGGTTTATGCGGAGACCTTCAACAATGGATCCGAGCTCCTGACTGCTTTAGGAGCCCCTGTCCTCTGCTGCTGCCTCCCAAGGGGGCCTGAGTTATGAAGACACCCTGCTTCCCTCTCGGACAGCCAAACAGGCTCTCTCACTGACCTTTGGCGTCTGTGGGTGGATGGACCTGCTCAGTTGCTGGAGATTCCATCCCTGAAGCCTGCTTGGATCTGCTCCTCTCGGTGACTCACGGCCAAGGCAGGGCTGGGCTCTGCTCTGGGTCCAGTGCGTGACGGACTTTTGGTGTCGGTTTTTTAGGGCTCACTGGAATATAAATCTCCTACATTCCGTTGTTGTGTGGCTTCCACTGCTCCAGAATTTGTTGGGAGTTCTTCTTTATAGGTATTTTATGGGCTGTGGTTTAGGAGCTAGCATATGTGAATCTTTCTACTCCGCCATCTTGGCTCCTCCCATGAAGTATCTTAAATGGTGGACGAAGTATGAACTTTAATTCCTCTAAGCTATGAGAAGCTACTGAAGGATTGCAAACAAAGGGAATGATGTAATCACTGATATTTTTCTAGCTTTTTCAATTTCATGCCCAATTCATTGATCTCCTCTTTCTCTATTTTATTCAGGTAAGCATTCAGAGATATAAACCTTCCCTTAAGAATTGCTTTCACTGCATCCCATAAGTTTTGGTAGGTTGCCTAATTACTGTCATTCTCTTGAATGAAGTTGACTGTTTCTATGATTTGTTATTTGACTCACTCTTTAGGATTATATTATTTAGTTTCCAATTAATTTTTGGTCTATCTTTCCATGGCCCTTTGTTAAATGTAACTTTTATTGCTGTTATCATCATATCAGTTAATTTATACCCGTACCTTTTAAATGTAGTAACAAATTTTCAAGATTAACAAGTATCATCCTCCCATACAGGGATGTAAACTGTTTGCCCTTATTGAATAACAAAGTTTCTTGAGTCATATGAAGATCAAGTTTTCCACTGAGCTCTGGCCTTTTCATCAGGAAGGTCTGGAAGTTTCTTATTTCACTGAGTATCCATCTCCTTGCCGGAAAGATTATGCTCAATTTTGCTGGGTAGTTCAAACTCCTTTGCCTTATGGAATATCAGATTCCAATCCCTCCAATCTTTTAATATAGAGGCTACAAGGTCCTGTGTGATCCTGACTGTAGTTCCTTGATATCTGAATTATTTCTTTCTTGCTACTTGCAGTATTTTCTCCTTGACATGATAATTTGGAATTTGGCTACAATATTCCTTGGCATTTTCAATTTGGGATCTCTTTCGGGAAATGATCAGTGGCTTCTTTTGATGACTATTTTGTCCTCTGGTTCTAGGATGTCAGGGTGATTTTTCTTGATGATTTCTTAGAGGATACTGTCCAGGCTCTTTTTTTCATCATGGCTTTCCAGTAGACCAAAAATTCTTAGATTTTTCTCCAGGGTCTATTTTTCAGGTCAGTCATTTTTTCAATGAGATACTTTACATTTGCTTCTATTTTTTCATTCTTTAGATTTTAATTTATTTGATTCTTGATGTCTCACAGAGTCATTAGCTTCTACTTGCTCAATTCTAGTTTTTAATAAATTGTTTTCTTCAGTTAGTTTTTGTATCTCCTTTCCCATTTGTCCAATTTTTCCTTTTAAGGGGTTATTTTCTCCAGTTAGGTTTTGTATCTCCTTGTCCATCTGGCCAATTTTACTTTTTAAGGAACTGTTCTCTCCAATGAATTCTTTTTTTCATTTTGTCAATTATATTTTTTAAATCATTGGTCAATTTTTTTCTACCTTTCTAATTTGGCGTTTAAAGTCCTTCTTGAGTTCTTCCATGAATGCTTTTTGGTCTTGAGACCAATTCATATTTCCTTTTGAGATTTCAATATATGTGAGTATGGTGTTAATGCTGTCCTCTTCTGAATTTGTATTTTGACCTTCCTGTCCCTGTAATAAGGTTCTAAAGTCTTTGCTTTTCTAATTTGCTTATTGCTCATGTTGACTGCTTTTTTTCCTGGCTTTTAAAGTGAATCTCTGCTTCTGGGGCACAGGGGGCTCTGTCCCATGTTTCTTATGATGGATATTTGGGGGCCTAGTTTCTGGCTTTGTGAGGGGGAAGGGGTGGTCTGGCCACTGGAGGTCTCCTCTCCTCCCCTAGGGCTGTGCTAGAGCACAGGCAGGTTCAGGGACCCAATTCCTGTACTAAGGCATGCCTTGGGTCATGATGTTGGCGCTCAGCAGTTTCAACCCCCTGGGGCTCAGGATCTCCTACTGGTCTGTTGAGGTGGGTTTTGCTGAGACTCCTCCAGTCCTGCACTGGTCCCCTTCAGTCACAGCAAGAAGGAACTTCCTGTCAACCTCCCTAGCCTCTCAAGCTAAAAGACTGCTGTACTCCTTCTTCTGGTCCCACTATTCCAGGATTTTTCCTGGGGCAACATTCTCTGAGTTTTTTAAAGGTCAACAAGTGGAAGTTGAGAGCATTTATAGTTTACTCCGCCATCACTGGCTCTTAGTTCCAGGATGTTCAAGTGGGAATGATGTAATCAAAGTTGTGAACTAGGCCACTTAGGAAGATGGTTCAGAGGATCCTAGAAAGACTTTTATAAAGGACTTCAGCAAAACAAAATCTATTACAAATACAGTCACTCAAATCCACATTGGTCATCTCCAAAATTTATTTATTTTTTGTCTCATTCTGTATTCTAAAGTCCTTTACCTCTCTAACAGGAGGAGGCAGCATGTCTCATTTTTAGTTCTCCAGAATCATGGTTGGTCATTATACTGATCAGAGTCCTAATTCTTTAAAAGTTATCTGTCTTTGCCATATTGTTGTCATTATGTAAATTGTTCTCCCTTCACTCTGCATGACTTTATAAAAGTCTTTCTAGGATTTTCTGAACCGTCTTCATAATTTCTTATAGCACAATAATTTTACATCCATAACTTGTTCATCCATTCCCCAATTTTCAGGCAAGCCCTCAGATTCTCCTTCTTTGCCACATCAAAAAAAAAAAAAAAGGCTATAAACGTTTTTGTGACATCTTCAGAGTTTGTTTTGGACTACCCTTTCCCTTACCTTCCCTTAATTCCTCCCTTCCCTCCTTTTTCTCCTATTTCAGTGGTGAAATGCATTTCTGTATTCAATTGCATGCATGTACATTTTTCTCTCCTTTTATCAGTTCAGATGACACTGAGGTTCAAGTGTCAGCTGGTCCTTTCCCCCTCCTCCTTGTTTGTACAGATGTCTACTTGTGCACTTGATGTAAGATAATGTTCACTAACCTTCTTTTCCTTCCCCTCGCTTCCCCATGTATTTCTCTTACCTCTCTTTCCATTCTTTTCTTACAGTCATCAATATACATATATAACAGAATTATTCTCAGGCTTTATCTAATTAGGCTATCTCTACAACCCTTGATGATGGTAGAGTTAGAGGGGCACATGTATCATCTTCCTGTATTTGAATATAAGCAGTGTATCCTTATTTAGCTGCTTATCACATTTCTTTCCTGTTTATCTTTTTATGTTTCTCTTAACTCTTGTGTTTGAATTTCACAGTTTCTAAGTAGCTCTAGTCTTTTCATCAAGAAAGCTTGCAAGTCCTCTGTTTCATCAAAGATCCATTCTTCTTCCCTCTCTGCCCACCATAGAATTATTACTCAGTTTTCCTGGATAATTTAATTATTCTTGGCTATAAACTCATATCCTTTGCCTTCTGAAATATATTCCACTATCTCCACTTCTTTATAGTGGTGACTACTAAATCATGTCTGATCCTGACTGTGGCTCCTGGAGACTTAAATTCTTTGTTTTTGGCTACTTGAAGTATTTTTTCTTTGACCTGAAAGCTCTGGATTTTGGTTATAATATTCTTGGGAGAGTTTATTTTGGAGTTTCTTTTAAGAGGTAACCAGTGGATTCTGTTTCTACTTTGGGTCTAAAAGATCTGGGCTACTTTAATATTTCTTGAAATACATTGTTTTGGCTTTTTTTTTTTTGGCTAGTGTTCAGCTAGTCCAATGATCTTTAATATTTTTCTCTTCAATTTGTTTTCCAAGTAAGTTGCTTTTCCTCAGAGGGTACCTTTCATTTTCTTCTATTTTTTCAGTCCTTTTACTTTATTTGTTTCATGAATCATTGCCTTGTATTTGGTCTAATTTTCAAGGAGTTTTTGTGGTAAGGGTTTTATCTCTTGTGACAAGCTACTTCCCTTTCCAATTCTTTCTTTCAAAGCTCTCATTTCTTTTCCAATTTTTCCCCCAAGAGTTCTCATTTTAGTTAAAAAACAATTAAACTTAAAAAACCACCAAACTTTTATTTCAAAAAAACACCCCTTGTTCTTTGGCTACTTTAAAAGGGAGAGAAGACAAAAGGAGAGGGGGGAGGGCAATGACACAATCTCTCTGTTCTACATCTTCTATATTGGAGCTTCCTTCAGAAGCACATTCCTCCTTTGCTACTTCAGGTATCCTTGTGCACACATACATGGGCAGAGGGCAACAAAGACAAGAGCCATGCCCCACAGTTGAACAATACTCCAGCTGTGAACTTACTAGGATAATCTCTTATAGAGCTCATGCTCTTATTGCTACATCCAAAGATCATATTGACTTTTTCTGGCTACCATGTTATTGAGCCTGCACTTTACTAAAACCCCAGAGATATTTTTCATATAAATTGCCTTCTAGCTCCATCTCCTCCATCCTATATGTGTACAGTTGATTTTGATTCTTTTTAAACATGAGTATATAAAATTTTGAACGCAAGATTTTAAATTTGTACCTACTAAATTTCATATCATTTGACTTAATCTATTATTTGTACCTTGATGAGATTATTTTTAGCTCCTGATTTTATCCTCCAACATATTACCTTTCTGAACTCTGTGCCATCAGTAAATCTCATATATTATTGATCTTGATATTCTGAGCGCCCATGCCTTCACCCAAGCAACTGATGTTGGCAGAACAGACTCCAAAGAGGGAGGGCCGAAACACTCTCTTCTGGTTGACACTCATCCATTGTTGGCAGAACAGACTCCAAAGAGGGAGGGCCGAAACACTCTCTTCTGGTTGACACTCATCCGTTAATCACTCTGGATCCTGTTATTTAATCAACTTCTAAATTCACTTGACAGTACTATAGCATAACCCACATTTCTCTATCTAATCCCTTTCTCTCTCTGTCCTCACCTTCAGATCCAAATTTGGGATATCACTGGCATTGTGAATTTTTCCTTAGGAAACTCCCAGGACATATATCCAACTATTCAGCCATTAACATTCTCTGAGACTTGCTCAGGGGCACAAAGATATTAAGGTGTTTTTGTTGTGGGCTTTTTTTTTTTGCCCTGGGTTACACTGTCAGTATGTGTCACTGATGGGACTTGAACCCACCCCTTCCTTACTAAAGACCAGCTCTCCCTCTATTACATTTCTTATCTAGAAGTACTTTTAGATGGAAAAGTCATATATCTTCATAGGATTCAAAGCTGCACAAGATGTAAGTGGTCCTCTAGTATAATCTGTTGATTTTAGAGAAAAGAAACTGAGGCCCTGAAAGGCTAAAATGCTGCCCAACCTCATGCAGCTAGTGAATGGCAATGATGGGGTCGGATGTTCTAACTATTCATCTACTGTTCTTTTTACCTTACCATGCTCCTCTCTACGCTATGGAAATTTAATACAAACTCTAATAATAAGTATTTTTATCTGAGAAATCTAACACCTAAGGCATATTTGCCTCCACAGTAAGAAATTTTTTTAAAAAACTGCATATTTGATCAAAGATAAGGTTTTAGCTAGGCACAGAGCAAATTTATTCAAAGAACTGTCTATCTACTTAAATTATAGGCTTTAGAAAATATATTATACTGTCACACTAAATCTGTCTTAATCCCTTTGAAGATTTTAGATCACTGATCCACAAAGAATTCTCTCCTTCCCCCATCCCCCTACTTTAATGGCCTTACTTTTTCTATGTTTTTAATAGAGTATTTGTGCTCTCTTCCTATATTCAGAAGAGAGAAATAGAGGTTCAGAGGATACATTTGGATGTGGAAGCAACCTTGGAGATTACCTAATCAAATCTCCTCACTTTACAGATGAGGAAACTGAGTTGCACAGAGGTTAAGTGCTTTAGTCAATTTCATACAAGTAGTTAAAGTAGCAGAGCCCAAATTCAAATGGGAAAGATCTGTGTGTGTGTTGTGCATGTATGTGTATGTGTGTATAAGTGTATATGTGTAAATGCATGATGAGTGTGTGAAGGCATATTTGTGTGTGTGTATGAGTGTATGTGTGTAAGCATATGTGTCTATGTGAATGTGTCTGCTGGAGTATGTGTGAATGAGGCAATGATGGGAGTCATACAACCACACATAGAGTACTACTCTTCAGTACACTGCTGCATAAACAGTGAATGCTAGTTAAATATACAATAACAATGATGGAAAAACACCTATATATACATCTGAGTATCAAGTACCCAACTTGAAATGAGAGGCTCAACTCCAAACATACCCAGAAATGTATACTATGCCTTTATAAGGCATCTTCAAATGATTTAAAATAATAAATATCTTAGCACTGAAAATCTAGCAAATAAGTTACTTCTGACACATAAGTTTGAAATACAGAGATGTAATGACAAACTCTAGTCATTATTTGTGCTTGATAAAGCTCTGTCATGAAAATACACCATTATCTTCACTCTGAAAATGAAGCCTAGTAGCTAGGGTTAGGAGTCAGGTTTAGCAGCAGTATAATGCAGTTTACTATTATACAGTATTAGTTACCTCTAGAAAACTATTTGTCCTGAATAAACTTAGTTTTTGGAAGTAGCTTGGTGGCTCAATGAAAAGAGTGCTCAGAAAAACTGAATTCAAATGTAGCCTCAGATATTTATTAGCTGTGTGACCCTGAGCAAGTCACTTAATCTCTACTTGCTTTAACCCCCTAGAGAAGGAAATGGCAAACCACTCCAGTATCTTTGACAAAAAAACAAAAACAAAACCAAAACCAAACCAAACCCAAACAACAACAAAAACCTCCATGAATAATATGATCCACGAGGTCACAGAGTCAGATATGACTGAACAACAAAGAAAAAACCTTAAGATTTATCTGATTATATATATGCATTTATACTTCCTCAAAATGAAAAAAAAAAGTATGTCTTGTTTTTAAAGACTTAGGATATTTTAATCTTCCAATCTCAAAACAAACAAAACTACTATAAAACAGATAATATTAAAGCTGAAAGAATAATTTTCTAAGCCATAATATCAAAGATCTTTTCTTAATCTCTACTCCTATGGAAGAAAAAATTTTTGACCGTACACTATACTTACTAAATTTATACAAGAAAATAATATGACAATAACAATTTCAACAGCCTGATTATATTTTCTGAAATTAGTAGCACTACTTTACATTTGCAAGGTTATGAGTGAATGATTATAAAAATATTAGAGGCAAGCAGTTTGGGGATAGTCTGAAAATTAACAGCAGGGGACTATCATTCTGTAAACATTTTCATTAGTAATACTTGAAGTAGTATACTCAGCATTAACTATAAAAGGCGGTTTCTATCTCTAAGGGTTAACAATTTCAATTAGAAGAACAATAACATCAGATAAATCTACAAGGTTAAGTAAATAATGGCCCAGAAATAAGAAAATCATTAATTTTGGAGATGTTTGTTTGTAGCAGCCTCTGAGGGCATACACAAAAAACAAAAGTTTACTGTTATTTTACATTGTGTTTTTTCTCTCCTTTATCCTCCTGCCCCCAAAAATGCTTGCAAAAGACTGAGAAGATTTTGGTTTCACTTTTTTTCCTTCTTTTCAAGAGAAAAAGATGACGGATGAGGAGAGACACTTCCAGATCAAGAAGCTGAATTGTTAAGTTAAATCCAGTACTGTAAACAAAAACGACTAGGAGAAAAGGGAAGCATAAACAAGTAAAGCAGAGATCACGGTCCTGAGAATTAAAGGTAATGATGCAGGGTAAATCATCCATATCATTTTGAAAGTTCTATTTATATTATATTTCATCAGAGAAGTTGGATCCTATGAGCATACAGCTGTCAAATGGGAAGAGGAAACATCTTTCATACATAAATGTCAAGTCTTCAAGGATACCAGTTACTCCTCAGGACACTTTTGCACAAATAGTGAATGCTGATGAATATTTAATGATGGTGATGAAAAAACATCTCTAATATTTTAAAATAAGCTGTTATAGAGCTAACAGAGCATGAAACAATGAATTTTTTTTTGCAATAAATAGGTATATCATATTTCCAATTATTCAAAATTGGATTATAATCAAGTTTTCTACCACTGTTCAGATTTATGCTTGGATAGATATTCAAGGTTGTATTTATGGGATTACATGAATTTTTCACATACAATGAAAATGTCAAGATGGGCTACAATATATACCAATGGAAGCAGCTCTTTTATCGATAGGATTACAGAATTTGAAGTGTAACTTCTTTTCAGAGAGTCCCTTGGAGGCAGAGAAAAGGGCTTGGAGCATGAATGATTGTGTTTTCCTTTCCTCCCTAAGAGAGATAAAGATTATATCGAGATCTGTACAGAGCGTAAGACCGTAGAAAGACCAGGATTGACTTCTAGCATGAAAGAAGTTTTCAGATTAAGCACTGAGGCTGTGGCAGGAATGGCTGAGCAGCAAAGAGTGGTGGTATATGCTTCTGAGCAAGAGAGGGCATGACAGCAGGGGCAGCAGACTAGAGCCTGGAGAGCAGGACCCTGAGGCTCAGCATTCCATGAAGCCACTGCCAGAGCCTTAGTCACAGGAACTTTTCTGATTGAGTATAGCAGAAGCTGCTTAGAAACATTACTTTGTTCTATGATATTACTTTTCTAATTTCTGGAGCTATCTAATCAATCATTGAGAAAGAATTGAGTGTCTATATAATGAGATACAAAAAGGCCCAAAGTTTGAGTACTGGACCAAAAGTGTTAAGCTTTCTCTTGGCTGAGGGCTAAGTCAAACTGAGAATCATTAGTTTTGATTAACTGGTTTTGAATAAACTTCCTCAAAGGCAAAAATAAGTTCAATCTGGGTTACTGTTTTTGGTTTTTTTCTTTTCCCTTTGCTCCAGGCTAAAAATGAGACACTTTTAGTTTCAGGGTCAAACAAGGACTCACTCATTCCATTTTTTTCTTGACCTACACAAATAGCAGAGACAGCTATCTACAGGAGTAAGAACAATGCGGGTGCGGAGGCGGGAGGAAAGAGGTATAGCTGGACGCACCTGGCACTATTTGCCATCTAAAGACAAGAGACTAAGAACTTTTTCCCCTTTTTGCTTCTCCTCTAATTGTGAGTGTTCCTTGAGGTTCTGACCTGGGTCCTCTTCTTTTATTCCTCTGAATTATTTCACTTTGTGATCTCATCAACTCACAAGAATTCAATTATCAACAATATAAATGTGATTCTGGTATCAGTTTATCCAGCCCTATCCTCTCTCACGATTTCCAGTCTCACATCTCCAATTGCCTAATGGACAACTTAAACTCAACATGCCCAAAATGAACTCATTACCACTCTCCTCAAAAACTTTCCTCTTCCTAACTCACTTATTGTCAAGGACACTACTATCCTTCTAGTCACCTAGGCTCACAACATACGTGTTATCCTTGATTCCTCAGTCTGTCCCTCCCCATAGCCAACCTCGTTAAAACTTATCAATTTTACCTTTGTAATACCTTGAGTACAGACCCCCTCTTCTCAACTATTCTTTTGAGGTACCACCATTCTACTAGTCTCTTAGGCCTGAAACTTCAGTGCTATTTTTTATTCCTTATTCTCACCCAATAAAGTCAATCTGTTGTCAAATCCTGTTGCTACCTTCACAATCTCTCTCATATACTTCCTTTTCTCACAGTTACCACTTTAGTTTAAACCTGCTTCACCTCTCACCTCAACTATTGCTAAAGTTTTCTGATCTCCTTGCATCAAGTCTCTCCCCACTCCAATCTATCCTCCACTTTACTACCAAAATGATTTTTCTAAAAAAAAAAAATTCTGACTTTATCATTGTCCTGCTCAATAAGCTCCCTCTTACCTCTAGGATCAAATACATCCCACTCTGTTTGGCATTGAAAGCTTTTTAAAACCTGGCCCCTTCCTACCTTTCTAGTCTTCTTATGTCTTACTCCCCACTCCCCGCCACATGTTCTATGATCTGGCTACACTGGCCAACTAGCTGGCCCTCATAAATAACACTCCATTTCTCATTTCTGTGCCTTCTCTCAGGTCATGAAGGCTCAGCCCCCTCACCTCTACATCTTAGCTTTTGTGGCTTTCTTTAAGACTCAGTTCAACTCTCCTACAGGTGAGAGACCATTCCCAGTTCTTTTGAGAGGCTTATGCCTTCCCCTTTCAGATTACTTTCCATCTACTCTGTGTGTATGTGTACACATACATATATACATATATATATATATAGAGAGAGAGACAGACAGACAGACAGAATGTATCTCATTATTTAAGTTACTCCCATTTGATGACAGATACTGTTTAGTGCCCTTCTCTAAATCTTCAATATATAGATGAGTGCCTGGCCACATAACATGTTCAATAACTGCTTGTTGACTGACTGACTGACCCTCCCTCCCTCAACTTCATGACAATTTGTTAAGAGAAACCTCACTGACAGTCCTCCCTTTCTTTCCTTCCTCTTCACCCAGCACAGGTTATCAGAAACTGCAGACAAGAAAGCTAAGGCACCTGCCCTTCCTGCCATACTATCCTGCAGCTGGACACTATTATAGTAAGAACAAAGACAGGAAAGAAATTCCTTCCACTGATCTTTGTTCCCATCCTATTTCCTAAGTTGGAGGAGGACCAAATGGCATCATTATGTTGGAGACAAGACACAGTAAGTCTGACTATGGCTGATCAGACCAACATGAGCTCAGAGGGCTCTACCAGTGGTTGGGCACAAATAGTCCATGTGAACATCTGGAGTGGAGACATCTCTAAATTTGTGCATTTCATGTTTCTTTTGAACAACTGCAATTCTGCTTCACTCACAGAACACAGTGTCTTTCTTGATGTGGGTACGCCACACTGGGCGGTCCTTTGCCAGTATTTTCTATGTTATACAATTGATTCAAAAGTTCTTCAGAGATCTTAAGAGTAACCCTATATCACTTCTTCTGATCTTCACAGAAGCATTTGCCTTGTATGTTCTCCACAAAACAGTCTTTTAACCAAATGTACATTTGACATTCAGACAACATGGCCAGTTCATCAGAGATGCACTCTCTGCAGTAGAGTTTGAATGGTTGGCAGTTTAACTTAAAAAAGAATGTCAGTGTTTGGTACTTTATCTTGCTAGGTGATCTTCAGAATCTTCCTAAGACAATCAAATGGAAGCAATTCAGTTTCCTGGCATGGCATTGGTATACTGTCTAGCTTTCATAGGCATACAACAATGAAGTCAGCATAATGGCTCTATAGACCTTCTGTCTGGCAGGCAATCTAATATCGCTTCTCTACCATAATTTCCTTCAGAGCCTCCTAAACACTGAAATAGCTATGGCAACATGTGCATCAACCTTACTCATCATCTGGAAGTGCATCCCTGTATACTGCCCAGGTAACTGAACTTAACCACAGTACTCAAAACTTCTCCACTTGCTATAACTGATGCTAGATGATGGAGAACCTGTGTTTTCTTGGTGCTGTTAGACCAAAACTAGCACAAGCAGCAGAGAATCAGCCCATCCTTTGGTGCTTATAATCACCTGCAAACAATCAAGCACAACTCTCCTTCCACATCTGCCTTGGCTTGTAGTCTTTTCAAGCAAAATAATTTACCATCAGCATGGTATGATTTTGCTACCACTCTTGTTGATGGTGTCTGACAATACTGCTGAAAACATGCTAAAAACAAACACACAGCCTTGTTTCACTCTGTTGGTAACTGGCAAAGCATGAGATTATCTGCCATTACCTAGAACCCATTCAAGTATGCTGTCATGAACATGATGTACAATACTGATAAACTTCCATGGGCAACCCAATTTTGACATAATTTTCCACAAGCCCTCATGGTCGAGATTATCAAAGGAAGACGGACAATTTCATAAGTAAGCTAACCTCAACACCCTGCCCCAGCTCCTCGTCCTTCACAAACCTCTGTTCCCACTCTTAACTCTGATACTCAATAATCTTCATCTTATTTCTCAACCCAGAGCCTTTGTCCTATCTGCTAACTACCACAGACCACTGGAGACATCTTCAGTGGCAGGAGAGAGAAAACTCCAGGTCCCCACATAAAGATTTAAGACATATGTTCCTGGCATCCCAAGTTGGAACTTTGTATAGAAAATATATTCATTCATAAATGATGATGAGACATTATATTATATTTATATTATGTATTAGTAAAGGTAATTCCAGTATATTGTGGGCCTAAAAAGGTTTTATGAGTTGGTCTTGCAATCTAACCACCTGATTAATCTTGTTCCTATGAGGATGTGTATCTGAATTTCAAGCAACTCACTTACTTGACTTGACATATGAACCTTTGGAATATGCCACTTTTGTAAAAAGAGGAAACCAGGAATAGAGTTCTTCATACAACAAAACTGAAAATTTTAGATTAAAAATCAATTTTACAAGAACAGTTTGGGGGAACACTGCGTTGATAATTATTTATATAAAAAGAGTTGTGGGGTTTGTTGACTACAAGTTCAATATAATCAAACACTATGATATACCTACTATATATTGAATAACAACAACCTTAAAAGCTAATTAGGCTTCATTAGCAGAAATACTGCTTCTAGATAATGGAAGTAAGAGTGGTCAGACTATATTTAGAAGACTTTGTTTGTTTCTTCGCTTCATATTTTAAAAGGGACATTAATGATCTACTGAGTATTCAAAGAAGGGTAACCAGGTGGTAGAATGTCTGAAAACCATGTTGTAGGAGGAATGGGAGAAGGGACTAGATATATTTATACAGGAAGAAAAAAGATGTTTTTCTCTTCACATATTTTTAGAGTTATCATGTAGAAGAGCATATACGTGTCTTCTATGTCGCTCTATGACAGAACTGACATGAATGGATGAATGCTATAGGGAAAGAGGTTTTGGCTTGATATGAGGAAAAGCTCTGACTGAAAAACAAAAACAATTAGAGCTGTCCATAAAAGCAATTACTGCTTCGGAAACTAATAAGATTATTATCATTTGAAATATTAAAAAGAAGGCTGAATGGTTACATCTCAGGGAAGCTACAGAAGAATTTATGTGCAGGGTTACATGTTGGAACTGATAAGCTACAAGATCCTTTCCATCTCTAAGAGTCTTTCCATTTCTAAGATGTAATGATTTTAAGAAAGATGAAACAATCTACATAAAGGTACCATAAATTCTTTCAAAACTGATGTTCTGAAAACAGCTGTTTGAAATGGAAGGCTTTCATTAATTTTTTTATGGCTATTCAGGTGTAGTTCTGGTAGTTCTTAAAATATATCACTTTAAAAAATCAATAAAGTTAAATTATACTAGGAGGTATCTTTTTCAGTCAAAGCTTTAATCCAACTGGAAAGTCATGTTCAGTTGGCACGAACAAGAGGAAAATTCTCCCTCAAAAACAATAAATTCATTGAAACTATTAAAAAAGAATTAAAATTTAAACACACACAGATTAGTGTCTTGTTTTTATTTAATGTTTGAGCAGAATAATACAGCTCAAACTCAATTAAATTCAACAAATAGTTAACAAGCACCTACAATCTACAAAGTACTGTAGTTTGCACTAGGAATACAAAGGTGAAAGTCCCTGTCCTAAAGAAATTTACATTCCTTGAAGAATAGGAGGTATTTAATAACTACAGATTGAATTGTCCAATGTAATACCCAGTTGAGTAACACAGGAAAGAAGAGAAAGAAATATGCTAAAGAGTAGTACATGGAAAAAACCTGCAGAAGCTGATAAATGTCCCAAGTAGTTTTTTAAAATCTTCTACTATTACTGGATAAATTTCACTTTGTTAAAATTTTAATAGCAATCAGATTACTAGTATAAATTAATATCTGCATTGATATTCATGCTATAATACCATATCATCAATTTTACTGAATATAAGTGTAAATAAAAGTTTTTGACTAAAAGTTTACACATTCAAAAATGTTAATGCTTGCTTTTAACCCACATTATTATAAAGCAATTTTTTGTTTGTAATTCTCATTGAATCAATAAGATCAGTGGAGGGAGGGAAGTGTTTATAATGCGCATCAGAAAAAAACCACAGGTTAAATAAGAATATTTTAAAATACTATGAAATGCAATATTAATATGATTATAATGGAAAAAATTATTATATTTACTATTGTTGATACGGAGCAATAAGGTAGCTTAGGTAGGAATGCTAAATCTTCATATAAGAAGCCTTCTGACTGACTGAACAATTTTGCCACATCTTAAAATTAATATATATATTTCAAATGCTTCTTACAGTTAGGATTATGATGTCAAAAAAAAACTTTGACTAATACCTTATATGTTAACATGTTGCATAAATGTTTTTAAGCAGATTTTTTTTCCAAAGGGAAAAGAATCAAGAATTTCAAGGAACTTAAAGAATTCTGCATCATTATGGTAAAAATCTATAACAATGTTATTCTTTATAAATACTCAAATTTGATCTTAACTTTTCTCCATTTACTTGTTTTTTCTCTACAAGGAAAACTGAATTGCTTCCACAAGGAAAGCTAAATGAATTACCCATCATAATGAATCTCCAAAATTAATAGGACACAACTCCTCTTTTGCCCTAGAAAAAGAATTCTCATCATATGAGGAATAAAAGAGACCAACTTCTGAGGTAATGCAAATCTGCCCACTAAATCCCTGTATCTTCTTCATTAAATCTTAGACACAAAAAAGTATAAGGTCCCAAATAATATTTTCCTATTAAAACCCCTTTAAAAATTTCAGGGAATAGTTTCCTAGTAATTCAACCAAATACTCTTCATTTAAACAATTTTAATAGAATTTTCAGTTTTCATGGAACCTGACTTTGTCTTTCTAAAAACTGTCATTTTTAGAGTCAAGTATTTTTTATAAGATGCTTTTGAAATGATAATGAAAGAAAATGTCTATACTTACATATATCAAATATAAATGCTTGCTATACATTGAATAAACCATATAACTATTTATATTTCTAGAAACAGTAAGACTGAAATAATTGCTGAACATTCGACAGTATGATTATTTTAAGCAATCAAAAGGGTAACATTTAACTTAAACTCCAACCTCCCCAAAGAGTCTATATCAATCAGTATAATTTCTAAACAAGTTAATTAATGGAAGGCTCCAATGATATATAAGGTCATGATCCTTTTAACATAGTATTAAGACAAAGGGTCAATTAATTTCTTAAGAGAAGTAATTAAATGCCACAAGATCTCAGTATGTTAAATGTAACTCTTTGTATACTACGTTATTTATTCATTTATACTATCAGTAATACAAATATAAGGCAGTAAATTATTGCCTTTCAAATAAATACAAGGTTTTTCCATTAGAAAAATATACAAGTGGGTTTATTTATAAAATTTGAAAGAAATAAAAGTGGAGATAGTTGTCTTGGGTTTTGCTGGACTATAACACATATAAACATGCTCATTTCCAGTGTGATTTCTCTTAGTTCAATTTAGAAGCATACATACATACATATATATATACTCATATACACACACAAATACACACATATGTACATATATATGCATATATATATATATATATATATATATGCACACACATATCTAGATGGGCTAATGGAAATACATACTTCCTATTTTTTCTTTAAAAATTACATGTCTTCTCTCCAGCAAGTTATGATTAACAACATGTCATGACACAAACTACCTTCTGCCATTTTAAAGATATAATATGGAGTCTTCAGAGTTTTAAAAAATGTAATAATTAATAACAAATTATTCTTCATCTAACGAATTATTCAATTAACACCACTTTTATTAAAGGTGTCACTTTCCACAACAAGGAAAAGGAGTTCATCATTAATTTAACTTTTCCATCTAAATATGCCACATAGAGATATCCACTAAAACTATGGCCTTGGTCCAAGAGGTGCCAAAACAGAGCTGTTTTAATACTCCAAACATTATTTCTGAAGTTTTAAGTCTACAAAAATATTATTATGATTAAATCTTTTTATTATGTATACAAATAATTCCAAGAAAAAAATCTATTATAAAATAACCTAACAATAGGAACTCAATTGTCAGGACACAGTGTAATTAGATATGGCTCATTCAAATGTTTAATTATGTTACTTCTTGCAAAATGAACACCTCACTGGCAAGCGAAGGAAGAAGGCTGAGTTCTCTTCTAGTTACTCACCTTAAGAATGCTCATTAGCATGGTTCTTACCTGACGCTATCTTACTGATAGTCATTATTTTATCTGTGAATACTAATGCAATCTCAAAAAAGTCTGCTTTTTCACTTGATGATGACATTACAGAATGACAATTTCACCCAATGATGACATTACAGAATAAAAATCTAAAAAGCAAAAGCCCCAGTACTTCTGTGCTACATTCTTTCATTGGTTTGTTCCTTTGCATTAAAACTTGATTCTTACTTTTTACTAATGAAAAGAAATTAATAACATGCTCATTAAGCTTGTACAGCTAGTTATTCATCTTAGTCAGTTCCAATCAAATTTAATTTCATCCTTTTACCAATATACCAAAAACCAAGCTATGCAAATACTGCTGTGTACTTCAGCACGAGTTTTATTTTAAAAATTAATTTAAAATAAAGACAACTAAGGAAAAGCAGAAAATAAAGTTCCACCTACAGGGATTCCTCTGACTATTTTCCATGGCTCCTGGAGATGACATGGCTGTGAAAAGTGAACAAGTCAACAGAAGCGCAGAGATGGCCAAAAGAAACCTCCAGTCACCATGCAGCCCTTCTGGTGTGCATCTTCTGGGCTGGAGAACAAAGGGAGGGAGGCTGACACGAGAAGCTGCCTTTTCCCAAGGAACTGTACTAAGTCTGCTAGTTTCCAGTTTGTCACTTACACAGCCAAAGAGATGCACTGAAAAGCTGTGATCAACTGCCTCCTAAAAGCTAAATGCAAGCTGTCAGGATCTCCGGTATACAAGGATATATGCACAAATCTGGGGATGTACCAAATGCTGTTCAAGAAAAGGGGGACTGAAAAGGCTAGAAATCTATCAAAATAGACAATCCAATCACAAAGATAGTTAGCTTGGCAAACTAGAGGAGACCTTATTGTTCAAAAGAACCAGGATAAAGCTAAACATATGATTCATTCCAAAAAGTACAATATTTACATGGTTTTTCCCTTCTCATTTTAAATACAGCTTAGCTATTAAAGCTTCTCCAATGCAGCATAAACTAACCACTAGCTTGGAAAATGATATGTATATATATATATATATATATATATATATATATATATATATATATATATATATATATTTAGAAACTTTATATTAAACCATCACAATATTTATAACTATGAACACTACTTCTGTTCAAATGGAAAATAACTCATTATGTAAAATGGTATATTTAATTTTATGTATTAATATTGTACCAACTATTAAACTGACTTACATGGGCATAGAACAAGTTTATCACTGGTAAAAATATGGATTCATAATGGGTCTCAAGGCTATCCAAAGCAGCAGACTCTTTTATAATCTTGGAGAGCTGAAAGAAACCTTAGAGGAGTTCTAATTCAGTCCTTTCTTTTGACAGATAATAAAATAGAGGCTAATTTCTGCCTATGATCAAAATGTTAACTTGGCATCAGAATTCAGACTAGAATAACTGCCTGATGACTCTAACCCACCATTCTTTATATTACTCCAGAGCTCAGCAACTAAAAGTTCAAACCTAGAGCATTTGAACTCCCCCTCAGCACGGAGCCCTTCCTAAGGTGCCCCCTTAAATTTCTCTCCTTAAGTCTTTGTCCCCATTTATCAGGAAAATTTCCCAACCCCTTTCACTTCCTTTCCATCCAGATCAGGCACTCCCTGTCTTCCAATGAGAGTATAAATAAATCTGACAAACTCAGTGTTAATGCACCACCAAGAGGTCCTTAGGGTTCTTTCTCCCATTTTTAGGACCCTAAACATTGTGAGATCTTAGAAACCATCTAGTCCAACTCCCTTATTTTACTGACAAGGAAACTGAGGTACTAAGAAGTAATTTATCCAGGTCACAGAAATAATAATTAGTATATTTGTATAAATTAAATAGAATGATAAAACTAGTACATATGTGGTTGGCATAAAATCTTTATTGCATTAACCAAAAAGTTTATTATAAAAAAATAACCTTTTCTTTAAACACATCTTGATTTCTATCTTTGATCTCTAGCTGGTTAGTAGAAGCAAGAGCATAGACAAAGGTGTTTTTTCCTGGTGTGGATATATGAAGATATATAGATATATATGTGGATATATAGATATAGGTATATAAATATGAAGACCTCTATAGATCAGAGGGGTCAAACATGTAATTGAGCCACATGCAGCCTGCAACATTCCTGAGTGGGACTGAACTAGATTAAAATGCAATCAGGAAATACTTGATGAAGTAAACAAAGACAATACAGTAAAACATAGACAATATTACATTTAAAAATAAGTCAATATGCAGCCTGCAGAGATCCTTACGTATGGATTAGGGGCTCCATTTTATCTGAGTGTGGCTCTACTGATATAGATTGTACCTTATTAACTTTCTGATTTGCTTTTCTGTGATTCAATGAAATTCCGTGAGATGACAGGAATTAGGTGGAACAGAAAGGTTAAAGAAAAGGGAGAAGAGGATATAAAGGGAGGGGAAAAACCCCACTAATTAGGATTTTTGGTGGAAAGACTACCATTATAGACTATTTTTAAAAGAAATTCAGTTTTATTATTAAAATACATAAAGCAAGCATTATTGTAACAACTGACATTTCTGTGATGCTTTCACAAAAATAGGATCTAAGAGTAGGAAGAGACTCAGAGGCCATCCTTGTCCAACATCTACCGTATAGGAAACACTCTACACATCCTCAACAAATGGGCATCCAAATTGTGCTTGAAGACAGCTTATGAAGAGGAAGGTCCTGAGGTGGCCAGTCTACATCTGAGAGTTATAACTATTTCCTTACATCAAGCCAAATATGTCTCTCTGCAACCTTCACCTTATTCTTGGTTTACAAGTTGCCTTGGGAATATTATTTCATTTTAGCTTCATAACTCTGATACAGATGCCACCAGTTATCCGTATCTTCATTTTATAGATAAGAAAACAGGTTCATGGAGGTTTCTCTCTTCTTGGTTTCTCCCAGATTTCGCCAGAGCCACACCTGGCTTAAGTTCAGATTTTACAATTCCAGATCTCCTACCACACTGAATACAGTGAAAACCATGGAGGAAAATTCACAAGAACGTGTAAGAAATAATTTGTAATTAGTATATCACATTTAAAAGTAGTGTGACTAAGAGAAAACTGGACAGGGAGGACACCTGAGTCCAAGACCAGTTCTGTTATAATAAATGGCAGCATCATTTTAGGCAAACAATTTAACTTCTTAGACCTTCAAATTCTGTATCTGTAAAAATATAGTTATTGGGCTAGATGATTTCTAAAGTCCCTTTTAACGCCAAAGCTCTAGGAATCTGGCAATATGGATCAAATGAATATTTCTAATGTGTTTGAAAAAAAATATTTTCTTAAGTAGTTTCAATCACTCTCTCTGTGGCCTTGTTTTCATTGTTAAGAAGCAGAGTCAGGGCAGGGAGTGGCACAGTGGATAGAGTACTGGTCTTGGAAGTCAGAAGGACATGCATTCAAATCTAGCTTCAAATATGTACTAGTTGTGTAACCCCAGTTAACCCCGACTGCCTCCAAAATACAAAATGAAATCAAAAGCAAGAATTGGAGTGTTGCCTGAAGTCAGGTAGCCATAGGTTCAAATCCTACCTCTGATAACCCGCCTCACTTGGGGTCCTTCCCTGTGATTGGATAGATTGGAGATTTGGGGGAAGGCTTTTTCCTTGGATTTATACCAGCAGTTCAAGATTGGTTGATTATTATGAAAATATATATCACAATAACAACAAAAATAGCCAAAATAGTATGATTATTACTTCTCATTGTCCAGGTCAGAAGTGGCAAAGGGAACTAAGTTAACTGAATAAACATTTATCGAAAACTTCATGTACGCAGGGAACTGTGGTGGGTAGTGACAGGAGACACACCTACTGCATTCTGGACTCTCTTCAGTACAATTTCACACTTCTTCCTTCTACACCTGTCCTTGAACATAAAAGGCACTTTTTAAAAAATGTAGAGTTAAATAGATTGTGTCAGAATTGGTGCATGGACTTTGTCTAGGTAAGTGGTAGCACCATTGCACCATGGTACCATGGAAAAAGTGCCAGCTTTGGAGTAGATGATATGGCTCTGACAATTATTGCTTATGGGATTTTGGGCCAGTTACTTAACATCTCTAGGCCTTTGTACCTTATCTATAAAATGAATTGGTAGGACCAAATAGCCTTTAAGGTTCCTTCTAACTTTAAATCTCTAATCCTATGATTCATCAAGAGAAGCAGCCATTAACAAGAAACAAACAAACCCCCCTCCCAAACCACAGCATTCATTCATGCTAAAAATCCTAAAAAGGCTCAGGCATGAAAGGGATTTTCCTAATGTGTAAAAAATACATACTTAAAACGAAATTCTAGCATTATTGCAAATAGAGAAACACTTAGTTTTCCTAATCAGTAACAATGCTTCTCTCCTCACTTCTGTTTGAAATAGTTCTAGAAATGTTAGCAACAGCACTAAGAAAGAGAAACTAAAGGTATAAACACCAGCAACGACGAGACAATACTATCCTTATGTTCAGACATGACAGCTTACTTAGAAAACCAAGAATCAATGAAGAAACTAAATGAGATAATTAGTATTAAAGTAGAAGGAAATAAAATAAATCCATAAAAATCATTGAAACTTCTATAAAATACTGACAAACAGAAAAAAATGATAGGAAAAGATATTCTATTCCAAATAACTACAAAATTCATAAAATATTGCAGAGTTATATAGCTAAGTCTCAAGACTTACCTAGAACTAATATAAACACAATAAAAGTCTTAATTTTTAAAATAGAAAAATTTAACTGGAGAGACATTCAATTGCCATGGTTTCACAGTTTATACCAATATAATACAAATAACAATTACCACCTAAATTAAATTATAGATTTAGTGCTATATCAACCAAACTATCAATGAGTTATTCTACAGAATTGGATAAAATAATTTAAAAATACAAAAGGTCTAGAATAGGGGTGGGAAATTTGTGAGCTCAAGGCCACATGCGACCTTCTAGGTCCTCGTATGCAGACTTTTGACTGAATCCAAGTTTTATGGAACAAAATCTTCTTTATTAAAGAGATTTGGTCTGTGAAGTTTGAATTCAGTCAAAGGGTTGCACTTGCAGACCTAGAGGCCACAGGTTCCCCATCTCTGATCTAGAATCTCTAGGAAAACATGGGTGGAAAGGAAAAATAAAGGAAGTCTACCATTATATATTTCAAGCTATATCATAAAGCTATTGTTGACAAAGCTATTTGAAATTAGTTAAAAAACAGAAAAGTACATCAAGTGGAAAACCTAAATAAGAAAGACCAAAAAAGCAAAGGAATGTAGTATTCTAATATTGAATGAACTCAACAACAAAATTTTTTGGGGGGGAGGAGCTAGGACAACTAAAACGTAGATTGCCACAAAAAAAGGTTTAGGTTTGCATTTTACATCATATATCACAAGCTGCACATAGAATTCTCTAAACGTTAAACACACACACACACATATGCACACATGCAAATGATAAAAAAAAAACTAGAAAAAAGGAAAGCAAGGTACCTTTCATATCCATAGTTGGCTGGGGAATTTAATATGAATCAAGTAAAGGATAAAAACCTTCATATGCAAATGTCTGGGATCTTCAGGGTTTGGGGTATTTCCTGTCAATGATACAAATTACAATCCATCCATACCATTTTGAGTAATTCTTGTGCCTGTCCCCCAAAAAATTCATCAAAGGAGATTCACTCAACATTCTGGAGGCTCTTCTCAATTTCTGTTGACCATGTTCTTGCTACATGATCTGCCCATCTTTTTTCCCCTATTAGACAGGTCCTTAATGGTTTTTGCTCCTACTCTTCATAGTGGTGAAGTGTATGTAGCCAATTATAGGTTGCAGCCTGCTCATACCCACCATGCATTTTTCTACTGACTACTATGTGAAACTTTTATTTCTTTGGTGGCATTTGTATTCCATGTCTTTCTGTCACATAGCAGCACCAGTTAACATTGAAAAGATAGTCCTTGTTTTGTGGGAAGCTTGTGGTCAATAAAGGAACACTGCAATTTCCTAAAAGCACTCTATCCCCTTCTACTCCTCCTTTTCATCTCTGGTCTCAACTCAATATCCATTTATACTGTGTATACGTCCCAGAAACTGTTGAACAAGTTTTATATGGTGTCCATTTAAAGGCATGTTGAAGTCTACATAATTCATGTTCTGCATCCGTTGATCCTTTCCGTATGGATACGCAAAATAAACTCTTTTGAGTCATTACAGATATCTTCCAGAAAACTCTTGATGGCATCAAGCCTCAGAACATCTGAAGAACCATATCATTCATGGGGAATTTCTTTCTGAAATGAATACTAACCTGACTGATGTCTGAAGGAAAGGAAGATACCAAAGGCATTCAAAAAAATCTCTGACTTTAAAAAGATCACAAAATAAGCAACTGTAAATATGTAAAATTAAAAGAAAAGCATAGTGGAGTAGAAGTTAGAAAACTTAGGTTTAAGCCCTATCTGATACATACTTGTGAGCAAGTCAGTACTCCAGGAAACTAAGTTGCAGGTAACACTAACCTGCATTGGTAGATAGAGTTTCCTCATTAAGAGTTCCCCATTCCAATGAAATAATAGGTCCTGTCCAAAAAAAGTGTGCACGCACATACACATGACTAGAATAAGTGGAGTGGAGAAAAAAATCTTCAGTGGTTGGCTCTCATAGAAAAATTGGATCAATATTGCTGAAAACAGCAGGCCTGCATCACAGGCATGTTTCACCTCACAGAAAGGAAAATGTATGGTTTATGAGGATTCCCAGAGGTGGGGACACAAAGGGAAAGGCAAAGATACTAATATAATGATATGACCAGAATCCATTCATTAAGTTTTGATGATGTGCCAGGCATCGTGTTAAGGACTAAGAATGCAAAGAAAGGCAAAAACATAGCCCTCAAGGAGCTTATATTCTAGCTGGTGTGCTAACAAGTACATATATGCACAATAAATAGAAGGTAACCTCTGGGAGAAGGCATGGGAAGGGAAGAGAAGGAAAGAGATGAGGGAAAGCAAAACTTTCCCTGCAGAAAGCAAAACTTGGCCTGAGGGTTCAGGAAAATCAGCCAGTGAAAATGAGGATTTTGAGAAAGCACCATGGGAATGAAAGGGAAATCAAACAAAAGACACAGTCAGGAGAGGGAGTGCCATGTAAGAACAGCACAATGGACAGTGCTGCTAGATTATAGAATATGTGGAAGGAAATAAAGTGTGAGAAAATCAGAAAGGTAAAAAGAGGCAAGGCTGTGCAGGGCAGATTGTGTATTTGCTTCTGGAGGTACTGGGGAACCACTGGTTTTTATTGATTTAGGAGGGTGACACAGGCAGACCGGAGGTCTCTCTAGGGCTTTGGTCCACTTTTTCTCTCCACTGAATTCTTGAAATAAACGTATGAATTTTTGCATTTTGAAAGTTGGCCTTTTGTTCATACCCCTATCATTTCCCAGTACAATGCCCAATCTTTGAAGTTTTCCTTGTAATAAAATTATATTTAAAAAATCCCAAACAAATGGGCTAACATGTTTAGGGTGCTTTGCAAACCTTAAAACAATATATAAATGCTAGTTTTTCTTAGTGTTAAACAAAACCAACTAGAAGGGGGACTGCATCTAACAACATGCCACATCCCGACCAAGAATCTCCTTCTTCTTTACTGAAAGCAAGTACGGGACCAAGATTAGACATTGCAATAAATGTGAGTTTGGCTTCATTTTGGTGGTTTTTAAAAATTGCATTATTGTACTTACTATGTATTACACTGTCTTGGTTCTGCTTTCTTAATTTCATCAGTTCATACAATTCTTCCTGGATTTTTCATACCCCTTGTTTCTTATGTTTTAATATTATTATATTATGTTAATTTAATATTATTATATTGCATTCATATATTTTAAACCAAGGTAGTTGAATATACAAAGAAATGGGAGCCACTACATGAAGATTCTTGTGGACTGCAAACTGACTTAGAAAGCCATATAAGTTTATATATTTCTTTTCTGTATTAACTTACTTATTTACTTATTTGATTAAATATTTCCCCAATTTTAATCTGATTCAGGTCAAATTCAGGAGTGCTGTGGGCTACATGTTTAATACCTCCATCTTAAGTCATTTCCCAATTATTGTTGACCTGTATTTTTGTGTATTAATAGGAATGTATGTGTAGAACCTATATAAAATTGTATGCCATCTCGAGGAGGGAGGAGGGAAGTGGAGAGAGGGAGGTAAAAAATATCTAAGTTATATGGTAGTAATTGTAGAACACTGAAAATAAAAAAAAATTAATTAAAAAAAGAAAATAACAGTGTTAAAAATAGAATAGGCCAAATGTTAAAAGAGACACAAAAATCCAATGAAGAGAAGAACACCTTAAAAAGCAGAACTGGGGGTGGGGGGTGCAGAACCAAGATGGCAGAGTAGAAGCAAGGACCTGCTTGAACTCTCCCCCAAATCCCTCAAAAAACCTGCAAAAAATAACTCAACAAATTCTAGGGCAGTAGAAGCCCCCAAATGACAGAATGAAGCAAATTAATAACCCAAGACAATATGGAAGGTCAACAGGAAGGGTCTATCACAACAGGATGGGAGTGGAGTGCAGTCTGGGGTGGGTCATGCAGGACAGTGCTGGAACAGGCATTAGGGGACTGAATCACTGGTGGCTATGATGGTTTCCAGACTTCTCAACCCATAAATGACAATGAAGCTTCTGAAGGTCAGTGGGAAGGTTCTCTCACCTGGCTGAGAGAGGAGATTAGTCTGGACCCAGCCCTAGGGGTTGGCAATTACTGCTTCTGGAGCCCTTCACTTAACAAAGAGTTCAAAAGTCAAGTAACTGGCCAGGAACATAAGCACAGAGTGGAAAAAAAATCAGATCATAGATTCTTATTTCCTTGGCAAAAAGGTATTTTCTTTCATCACTGGTGACAAGAAAGATCAAAACATACAACCAGAAAAAGACAACAAAGTGAAAATTGCTCCATCCAAAGCCTCCAAGAAAAATACGAATTGGTCTCAGGCCATGGAAGAGTTCAAAAAGAATTTTGAAAATAAAGTAAGAGAAGGAGAGCAAAAATTGGGAAGAGAAATGAGAGTGATGCAAGCAAATCATGAAAAACAAGTCAATAACTTGCTAAAGGAAACCCAAATAAATGCTGAAGAAATGAACACCTTTAAAATTAGACTAATCCAAATGGCAAAAGGCCAATGAGGAGAAGAATGCCTTAAAAAGCAGAATGGGCCAAATGGAAAAAGAGGTTCAAAAGCTCACTGAAGAAAGTAATTCCTTCAAAATTAGAATGGAGCAAATGGAAAGGAAAACAGGAAAGAGAAACCATAAGGGACTTATTAAAGTTGAATTGTTTATATTCCTACATGGAAAGATGATGATTGTAACTCATGAGACCTTTCTCAGTATTAGGGTAGTTGGAGGGAATATGTATGTATATATATGGTGAATTGAATGTGAAAGGATGATATTTAAAAATTAAAATTAAGTGTTGAGAGAAATGTACTGGGAGAAAGAAAGGGAGAGGTAGAATGTAGTAAATCATCTCACATAAAAGAGGCAAGAAAGAACTTTTACAATGGAGAAGAGAGAGAAGGTAAGAAGGAATAAATGAGCCATACTTTCATTGGATTTGGTGTCAGAATGGAATAACATACACACTCAATTGGATATAGAAGTTTATCCTACCCTACAGGAAAGCAGGGGAGAAGGGGATAAGAGAAGAGGGATAAAAGAAAGGACAGCAGATTGGAGAAAGGTGTAATCAGAAACATATACTTTAGAGGGACAGGTCAAAGGAAAGAATAGAATAAATGGAGAGCAGGACAGGATAGAGGGAAGTCTAGTTAGTCTTTCACATGACTGTTATGGAAGTGTTTTGCATGACTACACATGTATAAACTATATCGAATTGCTTGCCTTCTCAATGAGGGTGGGTGAGGAAGGGGGAAGGGAGAGAATGTGGAACTCAAAGCTTTGAAAATGAATGCTAAAAATTATTTTTATATACAACTAGGAAATAAGATATATAGGCAATGGGGTATAGAAATCTATCTACAGGAAAACAGAAGGGAAGGTGATAAAGTGTGGGGAGGGGAATGATAGGAGGGAAGGCAGATTGGAGGAAAGAGTCATCAGAATACATGTTGTCCTGGGGTGTGGGGACGGGGGAGATGGAGAGAAAATTTGAAATTCAAAATTTTGTGGAAGTGAATGTTGAAAATTGCAAATAAATAAATTTAATTAGAAAAAAAAGAAACAAAACCATAATTGGTCAAATGGGAAAAGCTTAACAAAAATTCACCAAAGAGAATATCTGATAAAGTAGAATTGGCCAAATGCAAAAAGAGGTAAAAAAAAAAAAAAGCTAATTTAGGAAAATAATTCTTTAAAAATTATAATTGGATAAGTGGAAGCTAATGACTCCATGGGACAAGAAGAATCAACAAAACAAAATTAAAAGAACAAAAAAACCAGAAGAAAATGTGAAATATCCCACTGGATATATGAGAATTACTGGATTACCCAAACGCCATGAGCTCAAAAAGAAAAGAAAATGAGCCTAGACATCATTTTTAAGAAATTATCAAAGAAAACTGCTGATATATTAGAATCATAGGTAAAACAGAAATCTAAAAAAATCTACCAGTCACCTCCTTAAAGAGATCCTAAAATGGCAACTCCGAGAATATTACAGCCAAATTCTGAAGCTTTTAGGTCAAGGGGAAAATACTACAAGAAGCCTGAAAGAAAAAATTCAAATATCATGGTGCCATAGTCAGTATAACACAAGGTTTAGCAGCTTCTACATGAAAGGACTGGAGGTTTTGGAATATGATATTTTGGAGCGTGAATGAGTTAGAATTACAAGCAAGAATCATCTACCTAGAAAAATCGAGTATAATCCTTCAAGGGAAAAGTGGACATTCAAAGAAATAGAGGATTTTCAAGCATTCCTGATGAAAAGAAGAGCCAAGCAGAAAATCTGGCTTTTAAATACAAGACTCAAGAGAAGCATAAAAAGGTAAACATAAAAGAAAATTCATCAGGAATTCAATAAGGTTAAATTGTTTAAATTCCCACAAGGGAAGATGATACTTGTAACTCCTAAGAATTTTCTCATTATTGGGGAAGTTAGAAGGAGTTAGAGAGAGGGCATGTGTGTGAGCTGAATATGATGGGACTATACCTTAAAAAATAAAGATGAGAAAGAGGAATATACTAGGAGAAGGCAGAGGCAGAATGAGGTAAATTATTTCATATAAAAGAGATGTGAAAGAATTTTTACAGTGGAGAGGAAGATGAGGGAGGTAAGTAGGAACATTTGATCTTACTAATTGACTCAAAGAGGGAATAACATACACACACGTAACTGGATGTAGAAATCTACATTGCCCTGTGGGAAAATAAGAAGGGAAGAGGATATGAGAAGGGGGGTGCTAATAGAAGGGAAGACAGACTGGGGAAAGCAATAATCAGAAGCAAAACAGTTCTGAGGGTGGACAGGGTGAAAGGAAAGAGAGAGTAGGATAAAAGGGTGAGAAATAGGATGGAAGGAAAAACACAGTTAATAAATATGATGATGAAAAAAAATTACACCAAGTATCTCTGGTGAAGGCCTCATCTCTCAAATACATAGAAAACTAAATTAAATATATAAAAATAAGAGCCATTCAGCCACTGATAAATGGTCAAAAGATATGAACAGGCAGTTTTCAGATAAAGTAATCAAACCTATCTATAATCATATAAAAATGCTCTGAATCACTACTGATTAGAGAGAAATTCAAATTAAAACAACTCTGATGTATCACCCTGTTATCTATCATATTGGTTAATATGACAGAAAAGGAAAATGACAAATGTGGCATATGGGTAAAATGACACACTAATGTACTGTTAGTGAAGTAGTGAGCTGATTCAACCATTTTGTAGAACAATCTGGAACTATGCCCAAAGGGTTATAAAGCCGTACATACTGTTTGACCAAGCAAAACTACTAGTTGGTCTAAATCCCAAAGAGATAAAAACCAAAAAGGGAAAAGAGATTTTATTTATAAAAATGAGTATGGCAGCTTTTTTAGTGGTGGCAAAGAATTGGATATTGAGAGGATGCCTGTCAATTGGGGAATGACTGAACAAGTTGTGGAATATGAGTGGGATGAAATCCTATTGTGACATAAAAAATGACAAACAGGATGGTTTCAGAAAAACCTAGAAAGATTTACATGAACTGATTCAAAGTAAAGTGAGAAAACCAGGAGAAGAGTGTACACAGTAACTGTAATACTGCACAATGGTAACTGAATACGGATTGAAGCATACTTTTTTGTACTTTATTTTTTGGTCTGTGTTTTCTTTCCCAATATGACTAATATAGAAATAGGTTTTGTATGACTGCACATGTAAAACCCAAATCAAAGTGCTTGCCTTCTCAATGAGGAAACAGGGGAGGGAGGGAGAGAATTTGGAAATAAAAAATTAGAAAAAATGAATGTTAAAAATTGTTTTTACATGTAATTGGGGAAGAATAAAATGTCAAATTAAAAAAATTGGAATTCAGAAGAGAAATTAGAACTGAACATTGAGATTTGATATTCACCTGCATACAGATGATAATTAAACCCTTGGGAGCTGAATACATAACCTAGAGAGGAGAGAGCTTATAGAGAGTATGGGAGGCAGGACAGAGCCATGGGGGATACTGACACACAGGGAATAGATAACTATCCAGCAAAGACTTAGAAGGAGTGTTCAGCCTGGCAAAAGAGAAGTAGAAGAGAACAGTATCCTAAAAAGAGAGAACAAGGTAACCAGGAAAGAGGGTGGTCAACAAAGTGGTCAACAAAGTCAAATACTACAAAGGCTGAGAAGACTGAGGGCTGGGAAAAGCATATTGGATTTAGAAATTAAGAGATCATTGGTAACCTTGAAGGGAGCAGATTTAGGAGAGGTGAGAAGAAAGCCATATGTTCAAGACACTAAAAAGGGAGAGGTAAGGAAATGGGGGTAGTAATGAGTATAATTTTTTTCCCACAAGTTTGGCTATAAAAGGGATGAGAAAAATAGGTTGAGTTTGAAGGAATGGTAGGGTCAAATGAATGCTTTCTAAGGATGGTAAGACCCATGGACAGCAGGGAAGGAGTCAATAAATAGAAAGAGACTGATAATTATACAGCAGGGAATGACCAAATGGCTAGGGTCTCAGAAGAGTTGAGAGGAATGGGATCAAAGACCCAAGTAGAGAGGATGGCCTTGGCAAGCAGATTCACCTTTTCCCTGGAGACTGGAACAAAAGAGGAGAGAATGGGGTATACCGATGACGGAATTCAAGACACAGAATTAGAGAAAGTGTTTGCCACAAATGGCCTCAATTTTCTAATGAGGTCTTCTGTTGAAAGAAAGTGATTAAAAGGTTGTAGAGATGATTTGAAGAGAAAAGCTTTAGAACTGAAGAAAAGGGAATAATTATCCCTGGCCTTTCATTTGTTTTTTTCTGTGCATTAAAAAAAAATGCCTCAATAATCCTTTATTCTTTTTCATCTTTTTGCTCCCCTATCCCTATCTCCACTATTCCCCTTCTCCCTTGTAACACATATACATAATCAAGCAAAACAAATTCTTACATTGGTTGTGCCTGAAAATACATGTTTTATACTGCATTTTGAATCCAACACCTCTCTGCCAAGAGGTGGGTAGCATGCTTCATTAGTCCTCTGGAATTGTGGATGGTCACTACATTGACTAAGAGTTCTAAAATGTTTTCCTTTATAATGTTGTACAACTTGCTTTAATTCTATTCACTTTACCCTGCATCACTTCGTGAATCTTCCCAGATTTCTGTGAAATGGTCTTAAATAATTTCCTATGGTGTAATAATATTGTCATATTCACATACCATAATTTGTTCAGCCATTCCCCAACTGATGGTGGGATGCAGAGTACAAAATATCCAGGAGGGCAACCATGATTGTGAAAAGACTGAAAACCATACCCTATGAGAATCAGTAGAAAGTAATCAGATGAATTTGCTCCACCAAACTTGGTGGGAGGAAGAAAAAAGAGGGGAGTAATTATAGCTGACATATAAAAGAAAGAATAGATTTGTTCTGCATGATTCCTGAGGAATAGATGGTCACTTGAAAGAAGTTATATAAATAAAACTTCTTCTCAAGTAAAGATTTAACTGGATCACCCTAAAGTCCCTTTCAGCTCCAACATTCAGAGGTTTTAAAAGGCATGTTATGGAAGAGGCCAGAATCTACAATCACCAACATCCAATAGTAGCTCTCCTCACCTTTATTTCTTTCTCCACTACTATCCAATTTTCTCATTGCTAAACCTATCAATTAAACATATAAACGTGATTATCAGAACTGGGAGAGATGGGGAGATAAATTGTTAGACATACTAAGGCAAAGCACGATTTTAAAGCAGAGACAAAGATTCAAGGAACAGAAAAAAGAAAACAAATGCAATACACTTTCAGGCAGTTCTACTCCTTTTCCTCCACAAAACTTATTTCCTTTGTAATACAAAAGCTCTCATGTTTATTCTAGCAAATTTTATAATGCATCACAAGCAATATATTTCAAAACATTCTGATTATCTGTCGATGGTATTTGTACTTTTATATTATATATAATATATATAGAAAGCTAATACTCTTAAAGGGTATTAATTTAGACATGCTTAAATAAATATCCTTAAAACTGTAGTAATATGTATCCCACAGGATAATAAAGTACCATTTTTAAAAATAGAAAGTGAAAAATGCTGTTAATGAGTAATATATTTTGAATATAAAAGCAAGTCCAAATAAAGCCAAATTTAAATAAAAAATCTTTTTTTTCTAAGGATTATGGAAATTTTGTTCACACATAAAGACTAAGGATATATTACTGAAAAGGATACAAGCAGGATTTCTGAAAACTCTTCCTTTTTTCTAATGCACCCCAATAAGTATTATATATTATTTTTATGACTTGCATGAATTATTCACCCCAGTAGGGCAGAAGAAAACATTCTTTTTGCTAAGATAAAAAACCAAATGATTTCAATAGTATTGTGCAATCAACTCATATATGGTATAAGTGAAATTAGAACTTAACAGTTATTAAAGAAGTGTACATAGGAGATTTCAGAACCTAATCATTTAGGCTCAGCTTTAACTATCTGAACTGCTAAGTTTATTATTCATAGGATTCTTGGGGGAGGAAGAATGGAGGAAACTCTGAAAAGTTGTTTTAAAGTAGCTACTTTTAAAAACTTAATTAGAGTGATCTATTTGTTTTCTCAATTAACAAAAATCTATTTTCTTTCCTACTTCTTCCTCATTGGAATAAAACTGAAATATGACCCTTGTAACATATGTATAAGGTAACTGTTTTTAAGCAAAAGTAAAGGATGATGAAAAAATTAGAAAGTGTTAATTATTTTCTTGTGCATTTCTGATAAGGAAAAAAATATCCTGGAATATATTTGGATGATTTAAAAAGAGTCTTTACTAACAACTTGGGCTAACAGTCAAATTTCTGGTTTTCCTGTTCTATCTGTATCAGTTATTCACTGCAAAATGAAACTGACAAAATATGAAAGGGGAAATACTTGTATAAAACCAGTTATTAATATAACTCCTTACAACATCATAACTGCCCCAAATAAATTTTTTTTAATGCTTTCATTCTGGATTTGAGTAAATTTTATGTGCTGTTCAACATGGCATCTCTACAGTGGTGTGTTTAAATCAGGCATTTAATGTCTACATTTAATTTTTTACATTTTCTAGGCTTTTCTGATATTGAATTCTTAGGTAGACAATGAATGTAAAAAGCATTTTACAAACCTTGAAATGCTAGATAAATGAAGAGGTCTTCAAATGTTGTCACAATTAAGAAAGGAATCAAACTGACATTTTACATAATCTATGTCCTTCTCTGTCTGTTCATATTAGCTTGTTATTTTTTTTTCTTTTAGCTTGTTATGTAACCTAAACTAGTCAACCAAAAAGACAGAAGGTAAGAACACTATGTGGGAATTTCTATTTTTTGAGTTATTTTTCTTTACTGGCAGCAGATTTTTCTCAATTTGAATGAAAACAATGGTATGCTAAGTAAGAGACTCCAAGACATAACCATTCAAGTAACATGAGCCTCAACAACCTGGCTATGAACTTAATAATCTGCTACATTTGTGTGAGAAAGCATCTGGTCAAAGAGAAACCTAGGTACTGTCTAATCACATCAGAACAATGACAAAATTAAAGCTCTGGTGGCAAAGTGTCTTTCTCTTTAAGTGGCAGAAATTCTTCCCAATTATCAACTGAAACACACAAACACCATAACTACAAATGCTATGCTAGAAATCATTTTACTACACAGAATGCCAATGTTTAATGTGAGCTGACGGGAGGAAATCAATCAATATCCAGTAAGTTAGTCTGTAGATAAACATTTATTAGACACCTACTGGGTCCCAAGCATTGTGCCAAGTGTTAGGCATGCAAAAAAAAGGCTCTGAAGGAGCACACTGTCTAACGGAGGAGATAACATGTAGATAACTGTATACAAGCAAGATAGATAAAGGATAAATTGGACATAACTAATAGAGGGGAGGCACTGGAATTAAGGGAGACTGGGAAAAGTTTCCTGCAGGAGGGAATTTAGCACAGATTTTAAGTAAGCCAGGAAATTACAAGGAGGTGATAAGAAGGGGGAGCATGAGGCACTCCAGGCATGGGACCCTGCCAGCAAAAATGCCTAGAATCAGGAGATGGAGCATCTCATTATAGAAATAGCACAGAGATCAGTGTCAATGGATTGAAGAATACGTGGGAGGTTATAAGGTATAAGAAAACTAGAAAGGTGGGTGTGGGGCAGGCTATGAAGGGCTTCAAAAGTCATAGGATTTTATATTTAATCCTGGAAGTGATAGGGCACCCTAAAATTTGAGTACGGGTGACAAAGTCAGACCTGTGCTATAGGGAGATCACTTTGACTGCTTTGTGGAGGATAGATTGGAGTGGGGAGACACTAGAGGCAGGGAGACCACTTTAGCAGGCTATTGCAATAGTCTAGGCATGAGATGATGAAGGTTTATATCAAGGTGGCAACAGTGTCAGAAGAGAGGAGGCTTATGCAAGAGACATTATCAAGGTAAAATCAACAGGCCTTGGCAATACATTGAACAGTGTAACAGTAAGCACCCTGACATCCACAGAGGGGCCTGCTATCACAGGTTCTTAGATCTTCATTTATAAAAGGAAAGGCAATTTTTGAGAGGTTAACAATCTCCTTTAATCAAGCACATGTATCCATTCACTTAGTTCAGGGAAAAAACCAGTACCCTCAACTTGAGAGAATACAAAGAAATCAAAAATTAGCAGATAGCCCTTTCAAAATGCCTGACCATGCATACATAGTTACCAGTTAAATCCCTGCTTAGTGGTTCCCCAGAGTCTCACCTGGCACACAAACCTTCTTCTAAAACCTAGGCCCTAAAGTAAAACTCACAGTCTATACACTTTTTAGAACCAGAGGGTATCACATCCCTGGAGAATCAGTGTCTCTTTAACAAAAGTTGTGGGCCTTCCCACAAATCTTCGCAGGTCCATCAATGGGTGGTGGAGATCTTTACTCACATTCAAATAGAGGCTTTATACTTATTGATTATACTAAAACAAAAACTGCAAATGATCCTACTTGGGTTTGCCTCCAGAGAGGGAGGTTGAGTGAAAGGGAGAAATTAAGGATGACACAAAGGTTGCAAGACTGGGTGTGTTTGTCCTTCATTACAGAAGAGGACCATGACATTAACATGATGACATCACTTGCAGTTGACTTTGATTTGAGTGAGGGAGGGCTGTGCGAGGTCACCAACCTCACTTTCTTCTTCTGGGCCATCTGGATCCAGTGGCCTGATACTCATCAGGGCGGCTGGAGATGGCCCAGATGCAATGGGGGACCTTGGGCCTTTCAGGCTAAAGTCTTATAGCATTCTCACTTTGAGTGAGATCCACCCATTCAGTGAATAGGCTTTGTTAAGTAGTTGCTCAAGGGATGACTAAGAAGTCATAGAAAGTACAATATGAATAATAAGAATAACTTAAAGGTAATTTTAAATTTATTTCAGTTCCCATAGCCACAGAAACATTTTTCTCTGGGAAGGTAGACTAATGTGAATTTGTGAATGTACTATAACCACAGCTGCAAACTAAAGGATCTTCAGGACCAGAAAAAAAAACTGTCCTTTTTCTTTCACTAAAAACTTCTGTGACCTCGAACCTCAGTTTCATTTGAACTCGTCAAAGGGAGAAAGAAGGCGGACACACAGTAAAGAGCAGAAATATTTTTTCCCTCAATACAGAAAGAAGGGAGAGAAGGAAATAAGGAAGAGTAGATTAGAAGAAGGATTAGTCCTAAGAAAACAAAATCGAATGAAGAATGGTAGCTCTCAAAGATGGAGTTAAAAGGAAAGAAAAAAAGGATAAACTTGTGAGTAGGCTCTGGGAAAGGGAAGAGGGGCAGGGAGTAGAAACAGATTGTATTAAACCTAGAGCACTGGTGCTGCACACACTCTTCCCCACTCACTAAGTCAAAACAAGTGGGCTATAAAGAGGAGGTAAAAAAATTGAAATTAATATAATGACCAATTATATAATTCCCGACAACTCACGATAAAACATATTACCTACCTCATTAGAGAGAAGTGATGATCTCATGGTGAAGAAACACACACACACACACACACAGATGGCCCTTGCAGTAATTCCTTCAGCTATACATATTGGTTACAAAGGTTTTCTCTTTTTCTTAGGGAGTAGGGAAGAAGATGGATGGGGGCAGGTGAATGACTAGGTAGTGTGAGGGAGACTAAATTAAAAATTTTTTAAATCAAGCTTTTTTTTTTTTAAAGAAGATATAGCTGAATGCAGTTAGGAATAGAAGGGAAACTGTTAATTGTGGGGAGGGATCATTGCTGCAAGTTTCTATGTTAAAAGTCTGATTTCTAAGACATGTAAGTGACTAATCCAAAGGTAAGAGAATAAGAACTATTCCCCAATTGATAAATGGTCAAAGGATATGAACAGGCATTTTCTATGGAAGACATCAAGCTATCAAAAAACATATGAAAAAATATTCCAGATAAATACTAGTTAGAGAAATTTAAATTAAAGAAACCCTGAGGTCCCACTTCATACTCATAAGATTAGCAAAGTTGACAAAAACAGAAAATGACAATTATTGAAGATGCTGTGGGAAAATAGGTATATTAATACAACATTGATAGAATTGTGAATTACTTCTGTCATTCTAGAATGGCACAGTGGATAGAGAACAGGGTCTGAAGATAGGAAGACTCATCTTCCTGAATTTCAATCTGGCCTCAGATACTTGCTGTGTGACCCTGGGCAAGTAACTTAACTCTGTTTGTCTCAGTTTCCTCATCTGTAAAATGAACTGGAGAGGGAAATAGCAAACCACTTCAGTATCTCTGTTAAGAAAACCTCAAATGGGGTCATGAAGAGTCGAACATGACTGAAAAACAACTGAACAACAACAACAACAACAACCCCAAAGTTATTAAATTATACATTTCTTTTGGCCCAGTAATACCACTATTAGACACATATCTCCAAAGAGATCAAAGAGAAGAAAAGGAAGGACCTATGTACCAAAATATTTGTAGCTGTTCTTTTTGTAGTGGCAAGGAACTAGAAAACTAAATAAATACCCATTTAAATGGGAAAAGGCTGAACAAATTAAGGTATATGAATGTAATGGAGCATCACTGCACCATAATAATAAGAAATGGGATAATTTCATAGAAACCTGGGAATACACACATGTACTGATAAAGAATAGATGAACAGAACCAAGAGAACAATTTATACATTAATGTGTATATATATATATATATATATATGTATGTATGTTATGTATAATGTATAACCACCTATACAATAGAAAGGCAACTTTGAGAGACTTAAGATCTCTGATCACAGCAATAACAAAACACAATTTTCTACATGAACATTGCTATCTCCAGAAGAAGCAAAGAACAGGGTATGAACTTTTTATAGAACAGGGTATGAACTTTTTATATGGCCAACGCAGGAACTTATTTTGTTTTACTATGAGTATTTTTACAAGGTTTTTCCCCTACAACAGAGAAGGAAATTAAAAGATTCCATTGAAAGAATAAAAATTTTAAAAATCTGCAGGTTTGTCCTTCTCCAGTTGTATGGCACTCTACTGCTAATCTAAGACCATCAATGACAGGCCAAAAGGTTTTCTCCCCAATATTTTGGGATGGAGTTCACCTAGGACTGTTGAACTAAATTCACTGAAAGCAATTAGATGTTCTCTCACTCCTTCTCACTTATCTTTGGTTTAAACTTCTCATCAACCATTCTTGTTCCATCATTCCCAAAATCAATCTTTTTGAAAGACAGAACAAGAAAAATAAAGTGATTTTTGTCTTCTGTATCTGTTACCATCATCCCATTCACTCTAAGAGTGGCTTTACTCCTTTTTAAATTTTATTTTCTTTATTCCACTAACCAAAACAAAAAACAAAAACATAACAACAGCAATATTTTTGTGGTATCGCTTAGCATTCTTTATAAGCTCGGTTTCTTCTGGGCTTTAGTACTGACACAATTCCTGTAATTACCATGTTACTTTCAAAAATTCATCTTTGTAGATAATGGAAAAACGTATCTTCTAAACCAGAGTTCTTCATAAAGGCACATCAACCACTTTATTTTTGCAGTTTAATGATAGGGTATTCTATTTTTTTTTTTACACAAAAGTTACTTTGAATAAACCCCATGACAAAATACAACTGGAGGAGGGGTGTGTGTGGGAGTTAAGATGATCAGATATTAGCAGAAAGGAAATATCCTCCCTGCACCAGTGTCAATGGCCAGCTGATGGCAAGTGAAGGATTAATACCTGAACATAATCATGAGCAACTGCAGCCTTGTCTGGTTTACTGAGTCATTTGTGAGGTCCCTGACTGCTGGTGATCCTAGGACCAGATGAATTTATCCCGATTGGTCAAGCTCTGCTGGGAAGACAGGCATTACCTACTCTGATGAATTTGCTGCTTTCTTTATTTGTGGCATGTACTTTTTTACGATGGTTTTAATCTCCAGATAAAAAGTTGATTTTAATGTAAAAAATGAAAAGAGAAGGAGAGGAGAAAAGGACGAAGTCTTTTAACTTTATCAGTATGGTACTAACACTGACTACAGTATTTTACATGAGCTTTCTTGCTTCCACATTTTAATTTTAATTATATTATTGCATCTTTTAAAAAATAAATTTTATTTTTTCTATTACAATGTATTTTCTCTTTCTTTCAACTCCCTTCCCCCTCAATTAAAAAAAGAAAAAAACAGAACTTGGCACTTACGCACAGTCAGGGAAAACAAATTTCTCTATCAGCCGTGTCCAAAGAAAGTGGGGGATAAAAAGCAAATTCTACTTTCTGTAAAGGCTGGAGACTATTAACCTAAAGTAATGTGAATTATTTACAATGTATAACAATTGCTAATACAAGGAGACACAACAGTCACTTAGCCTCTCTGAACCTCAGCTTCCTCCAAAAGAGGAAGGGGTGAAAGTGATGATCTGTGCAGTCCTTTCAAGATCTTTTACATGGATTGTCCCAGGAAATTAATGGCACTCGAGCTAGAGGCCAACTTATATTTTCCTGGCCTACTGTGCCTATAATACTCATTAATGGAAACTATTACACGCTCAGTACATGTTGGGTGTCTCAATACTATTAGTATCACAGCCTAGGGTGTAGGCTGTGTTCCGGGAAGACCAGGACCTTCAGTGTGATGGCTGCCAAGCCCTTTTCAGGGCTCTTTCTACCTTTGGTGTCCACCTGTTCCACCCAACTCTCACCTGTGGCTCCAAGAAGCTGCAGCACACACAGCAGACACACCCCAGGAAACCGTTTCGGCAGATGGGCCAAACCAGGTTGAGGGTAAACAAGGAGTCTCAAACTCATTGATGAGTTAGGGGAGTGTCTACCTGATGCATGTGAAGAGTTCCTCTGGTGGAATGAGTGGATGAGAACTATTTCTTCCAACGGCCACGAAGGCAGATGAAGCAGGTGATGTGGAATGTTTAGAGCTTGGTTAGACCCTAAGGACCCCAAGGCCATCCACCGCATCCTGAGCCATCGCTAACCAGCTTGACTCTGTCCTGCCACCGGCCACTGCCGCTCAGGAGGAGAGAGTGAGGCCGACAACGTCATACAACTCGGCCTTACTTAAATCCAATTTACGCATGATCCAAGAGACATAAAAGACAAACCAGTACCAGCCACTCAGGAGGAGAGAGTGAGGCCGACAACGTCATACAACTGCCTTACTTAAATCCAATTTACGCATGATTCCAAAGACATAAAACACAACCAGTACCAGCCGCCGGTGTTTGAATTCAACTGACAAATCATTATGAATATCAGCTTAACATGTTCAAGGAAATATATTTTATCGTGCTCGGGCGTCAGGTGGTGCCATGGACAGAGCTCTGGGCCTGGAGTCACGAAGACCTAAGTTCAGATCCATATCCAGAGACTTTCTATGCGACCCTAGACAAGTCACTTAACCTCTGTTTGTCTCAGTTTTCTTCAACTATAAAATGGTGACAGCAACTATTTTTCAGGGCTACTTGTGAGGCTCAAATGAGATAATATTTGTACAGCACTTGGCACAGTGCCTGACACGTAATAGGTATAATGTAAATGCTTATTTCCTCTTTCTTTTCCTTTCCCTTCCAAAGAAAAAGTCAATTAAAACACTACTTTAAGTTTAGAATTAAGCACAAATTACCTTTGAAGGCTTCAAGTTCCTTCCTGTTCAAAGATAAAAACAAAATAAGTTGTAAATAATCTATTCATAACTTACAATTCTATTGTAAAAAATGTAAACAAGATTATTTTATAAAAACCCTTAATGTATTTTAACTTACTTACTTTTCATGTACTTCTCTAAAATTAAAACACAGGTGGCCCAAATTATACTAAAGTTGCCATAATTTTTTTTCAATTAAATCATTAACAATGAAAAAACCATGTAAGAATTTAAATGGTGCCAGCATTAGCACAAAACATTACAATATGTATTCTGGAACCAGTTGAGTAAACACATGTAAATGCTCTTTTGGACAGATTAACACAATTTTCCCTCAACCATGACAAATTAAACGTGAATTATCTAAATTCTTCAATTAAGAAGAATCAAGAATGAAACATTAATATTTTCTTTTCAAAACTATAAATGTTTATGGAAGTAGTTTGTTTACATCTTTGGACTGAGTTCTCTAATTGAATCCTACTCTGAACCAAGTCAAGCCGCTGGGAATGCAACTGATTTGTTACGTTGTCAATGTCTATTAGGAATGTTGGAATATAGTTTCCTAAGGAAGCAGCCAGCTGGAGGAAATAGATGAGCAAACAAAATGAAACACTATGAGTTTCTTTGTCAAAAGCAAGAGATATTTATAGGATCTCTCCATCTCTCAGATCAATAACATATAACAGTTCAAATTATTTATTTTAGTGTTCTAAGAAGTATGTGTTTATATGTAACTCTTAGCTTTATTCGAAAGCTGTCAGTGTTTAGAACTCTTAAAATATTTAATATATAAAACTAATTATAAAATCTACCATGTTTCTAAATGAATGACTTCAATTAACAGCTGGTAATAAGAATAGACAAGTTGCCAAAAGACCAAAACAGATAATGTTCTAGCATTAGTCAGTCTGAAGATACTTGAATCAGAAGGTCATCATTTTCCCAAACCCTCATATTTCCCATAATCCCTATATTTCAATAAGCAAGAAAAACTACAAAAACTAGTTCCAACAGGCAAAAAAGAAATTTTGTTGCTATTCAACAGATAAGAAGATATACCATTTTAAAGACATTAAGCAGATATATATTAAACATGCTTAAAACCTACTCCCTATTCCATTAAAATAATAAATGCTGAAATACTCAATATAATGGCAGTACATAAATATGTTCCTAAATCAGAAATAAGAACACTGTGGAAACACTTTGAAAAGATTTCCTTCTTGTCTCATCGTGATCCTAAAATCAGCAAACTCCTATCACTTCTGTTCAAAAAGAGAAGGAAAATGGCAGTAGGGGTTGAGGCACCTGTTATTTCTCTTATTACTGGATAACAATTGTTAGCTATCTTAAATTGTTATTTTTTTAAAAATGTGCTATGTCCAGTATAGTTTGATGGAATATGTTCTTTCAAAAAAGCTAAGGCTCATAACTGTAACAATATTAGATATCATAAAAAAAATCATGTCAAACAGTATCATTTGTACTAATTACTGCCTCTCCTTATGTAAAAGGTAACCTTCATTTGGGTTATGGTGATAGTTCTTATCACCCTTCTTGTCTTTTCCCACAAATTCAACCAGGGAGTAAGTCCCTGAGGACTGGAACTCAAGTTTTCCTGACTCCACATCAAGCACTCTATCTACCATGTCACCTAACTCTTCTAATAGAGTGCCAAAGAACCAGGGAAAGGAAAATGCTCAGATTTTCAAAAAAGAGATATGGAAGCTATCTATGAGCTAAAGGCTGATGAGCTTGACTTCTATTGCTCACAAAATTCAAGATGACCTTATTAAGGGCTGGGTTGTGAGCATTTAGGAGGGGAAACAGTAATCACTAAATGTCTGTATGGTTTCATCAAAAATTGGTAATGCCATCCTAACTTCATTTCTTTTCCTGACACAGAAGTTCAAGGGAATACAATAGACCAGAGGTTCTCTATCTGAGGTTCATGGAGTCCTTAAAGGTCTGCTCATAGAATTCAAAGGGTCTGTGAACTTGAATGGAAAAAAATTACATCTTTAATTCAATATGACTGACTTCCTTTATAATCTTGTTTTATTTTATGCATTTAAAAACATTATTCTGAGGAGTCTATAGGTTTCACCAGACTACCAAAGGGATCCATGATGAAAAAAAAATGATCAAGAACTTCTGCCATGAATACTAATTTCAACAAAACATTTGATAAAGTTTCTTTACTAACAAGTTGGAGAAAAGTAGATGGTTCATTTACATGCAATAAGAACTGGGTGAATGGCTAGACCCAAAGGACAGTCACTAGTAGGTTGATGCTGCCTTGGAAGGAGGTTTCTATGGAAGACCCCAAGGATCTGTCTTTGTTCTGTGTTTTTAATCCATGACTTGGATAAAGGCAGATGGCATGAGACCAGGAGGGACAGTTAACAACAAAACTGCTTTTAAATATTTTCATGGTTGTCCTGTAAAATAAGATTAAAGTTCAGTAGACAATGGGCTAAACTAGAAGCAACAGACAGAAGATGCAGAAAAGATCTGGGCGCAATATCAAGTCCAAATTTCTATCAGTAAGACTTGTCTGCATGAAAACAGCCTTTCTGGGAGGTAACTGGTTTCTAATGAGAGACTTGCAAAAAGACACTGGATACCACTTTTTGTACCCTGTAACAAAGCTTCTTGGTCAGATACAGAAAGGTCTAAGTAAGTGTCCTCGCAGGTCCTTTCTATTATTCACTGAAATTTCATCTCGTCAGATTTGGCTCACCCATCTAACCTATTTAGATCTTTTTAAACTATGATTCTGACATCTCGTCTGCCTGTTTCTTTGGTCCACTGACACCATCCATGTGCCCACTAAGGCCCCTCTATCTACATTCCCTGTAAAGGGAAATAAATCCCATATTTTATTTTACCAGTTGAATCAAAATTCCATTTCCAATTCTGCCTGTTCACAACTTTTTCCCTATTCCTTTCTCTACTTACCAGCATAGTTCATCTAGTAACTCTCATAAGAATAGCAATTTAGAAAAGTATAATAGGAATGTTATAATTTATTATTTTTAAGAGAAATTAAAATCTCACTGGCACATAGCACAATTTCTTTGTAGACCAGCCTTATTTCTCTCAGGCTCTGAGTCTGAGGGCCATTGCTAATCTGCATGATAATATAAACATATATGGCTTTTATCCCTAAAGACAATTTAAAATACTCTGCCTCAAATTCATATGTGAGTATATATGCAATCTTGAGGGCAATTATAATTTAGTTGTATAACAGTTGTAATCATTCTCATTTCTCCCTTGTAAATAGAATAACTTTTTGGTATAATAAAACTTAAAAGGATTCACTAGTGGAGTTGGAAAGAATTTGCTATGCTTGATTGGAAAGTACAGATTTCCCTAGTCCTTATATAAACACACTCAACTTTCAGTTTTTCAGAACATTTTACAGTCGCAGATTATTCAAGTCCTTGCTGGTCTTTATTTGCCCTGCTTCATAATCATTTGCCCATTCCCATAGTTTTATGATAGCCACCAGAAGACTATAAAAGAACTGGAAGGCATGAAAATCAAATGAATTCAAAATTATTCTTTGCTCTATGTCTTCTGAAGGAATGATAAGGAAGGAGGTGGCCACCACTAGTTCCCATCAGACTGACATTCCTGGCCTCCACAGACTCTTCATCTAGCTCCTGCCCCTCTACTGCCATGCCAAATGTCCTAGTCTAGGACTCTTGTCCTGGGCCTGCTCCTTTTTTCTGCAATATGATCTCTCTTTTGGAGATCTCATCAGCTCCCATGGGCTCAACAGAATGCAAAATCTATATATTTAGCCCTAACTTTTCTCCTGAACTCTAATCAAATATCATCAAGAATTCACCTACTAACCAAGAGGGAAAGCATCATAAAATGAATATAGGACATGGAAAATCTGGGTTGGAATCCCATCTCAGACATTTATCAGCTGTTTGACCCTGAACAAGTCACTTAACTTCTCTGGCAAGTGAGGGGACTGGACATGATGACCTGTAAAGTCCCTTCCAGCTCTAAATCAGTGATCCTATGAAAATTACCTAAATGTCCTACAGGAACCTCACACACAAAACAGCATATAGTATTTTTCCCCCCTAAATCCATCTCTCTTCCTCACTTTCCTGTTTCTGTCAAGGTTACCACTATTCTTCCATTCACCCAGAATCACAACTTCTGAGTCATACTTAACTATTCATTCTCTTACTTCTTACAGATCCAAACAATTGTCAAATCAATTCCACCTCCTTCACATTTCTTGAATCTTTTGTCTTTTCTTTGTTCACAAGACAACCATCTGGTCCTAGTCCCTTTCACTGTTCTCCAAGACTATTATATAGTTGATTTCTACTACATCCCTCTGTATCTAGTTCAGGGGTGAGGAACCTGCAGCCTTGCGGCCACATGTGACCTTCTAGGTCCTTGGGTACGATCCTTTTATTAAGGGGATTCATTCTGTGAAGTTTGGATTCAGTCAAAGGACTGCACTTGAGGACCTAGAGGGCCCCAGGTTCCCAGCTTCTCTCTTTTCCCATCTATCCCCCACACAGCCTCCAAATGGCTATCCCTAAAACACAGAACTGATTTTTATTTTCTACTCTAAGAAATGAAGTGGCCAAATTGTGAAAGTCTTTTAAATGCTAAATATAGGCATTTGTATGTAATTTAAAGGTAATGGAGAGTCAAAGTTGGGACTGGATTTTGCTTTTCTTTGTATCTCCAGTGTTTAGCACAGTGCCTGAACCTTGGTAGGGTCTTACTGACTTGACTCAAGAAGTTGAAAGCTATTTTTTTCTGCCCCACAGGAGTGGTTCCCTATTGCTTTTAGGTTAAGTTCAGACTCCTTTATTTATTATTTAAAGTCATTCACAATTTGGCTGCCGATGATCTTTCCAGGCATATTATATACTACTTCCTTTCTCACATTTAATCTGTGCACCAGCTACCCTGGTTTCCTTGCTTCTACATGTAACATTTCATCCTTCATCCTTTTCTGTTTCTTTATCCCTATGCCCAAAATGCTCCCCTTCACTGTTATTTTTTGAACTCCAAGATAATTAGAGTTCTAACAGATCCTAGGTCAGCTATTTTGTTATTATGCTTCATGAGGGCTTGACAGTATGGCAAAGGCCGAGGGATAAATTCTGTATTGCAAACCTGAAGGAACTATGGGTAGGAGAAATTTCTTTCCCAAAGGAAAAGATGCTTTCTTCAGAACAATGAACTGCTTGTACTACTTGTTGTAATCAATATTTTGTAAATTTTTTCCCTCTTTCTCAGAACATTCCAACTATCACCTTCTCCACAGCTGTGATTCTTCTTTACATGTCTTCATTATCTATTCTGCATACCTCCACTATCTCCCAATTCAACATACCTCTAATTATCTTGTCTAATTCTATCCCTTGATCCCTTGCCTCCCAACCCCTTTAAAAAGTTTAAATATGCTTAGCCTGATGCTGATGAGTAAGTTTCTCCACAATATTTCTCTCTACCCTTGTGGCCATAAGTTAATTGCTCAGTCAATAAGTGTTTACTGTCTACTGGGCTCCAGGCACCCTGCTAAGTAAGAGCAAGGGATATAGAGAGGCAAAAGATAGCCCTTGCTCTTCAGGACCCCACAATTAAATGGAAGACACAACATACAAATGACTATGTACAAAAAAGCTATATCTAGGATAAATAGGAAATAATCAACCCAGGAAAAGCATTAGAATTAAGAGGGAATGGAAAAGGCTTCCTATGAAAGGTAGAATTTTAGCTGGAACATGAAGGAAGCTAGGAGGCAGAGATGAGGAGAGAGAGAATAAATAATGAAACTGTACTGACTAAACAGGAAATTTCTGTGGGTTGTGTTAATCTCACATCCCTGAGGTAGCAGCTCTATCCTAATCTCTCTCTCCATACAAATCAGAGTATTTTTTTTTCTTTCTTAATACATATTAAGACCAAGTCAAAGACAAGGTAGCACAGTAGCAGGAATCAGTATAGTACATTCCCCTGCAAACTCTTCCATACAGATCTAGAAAAAGTACCACACTGAATTCTGATGAAAAAAAAAAAGTCACAATGAGTCATTTTACCAACCCAGATCAGCATAAGGAGAAAGGATGCTGACAAGGAAGGTCTGTCAGGAACCTGAGGTCACAAGAGCACTCCAGTGCTCAGGGAGAGGGAAGAGAAGTTCTCAAATCTATACCATGGCACCATGTGCAGGGTATAGAAAAAGGTGTCCACTGGCAACTGTTAGTCAGTCAATAAGCATTTATTAAGTGCCTATATTTTCCAGGTACTATGTTATGCTTTGTCACATACTATCCAGATCTGGGTCACAAATACAGTAGGGACAGGCACCTAGGGGTGGCATTTCAGGATAGGGGGCAGCCATGAATCCTGGACAAAGGGTAAACTGAGAAGAAAGGAACAATCCTACAGCATCTCAGTTCCCACTTCAATTGCAGCAGAGGAGTAGCTGGGCCAGAAATCACAGCTCAAAACAGAGCCTAGAGTTCTATCACTTCAAACTAGCAAAGCTTCTAAAATGGCTAATACAGCTTGAATTCAGATGCAATCTACTTAGATTCAAAACTCCAGATTTGCAGAACTTGGAGCAAGGAACAGAAATCAATCACTGAATTGACTATTGAAAGCATGAAGATTGACAACCTGAGCTATCCCTGAGATACTGGAACAACATAACACTCAATACTCCAAGAAAGTAGTTAATAGACAAGCCCAAACCTTCTCTCCAGAAGTGAACAGAGCCAATCCCTAATATCAAAATATCTCATTTTGTACTCTTGAGTCCTTTGCCTCTCTATCAGGAAGTGGGCGAGAGAAGGAAATGGGAAACCACTCCACTATCACTGCCAAGAAAACCCCAAATGGGATCATGAAGAGTTGGACACAACAAGTGAATAACAACATGCTCAATATTCAAATCCAGAAGAGAATGACTACAAAATATCCATAAGCAAAGTTTCAGAGAAAAATAAAGCATGAGTTCAAACTCAACTGGAATGACTGGAAGAGATAAAGCAAGAGTTTAAAAAATAGTTTAAAATTTTTTATAAGTGAAATGGTAGTAGCAGAGGAAAAAATTGGAAAAAAAATCAGTTACGGAAGAAAAAACTGGAAAGGAAATTAATAGCTCAGCACAAGAAGTCCAAAACCTTGTCCAAGAAAACTCTGAAAATTAGAATAGACCACAGAGTAGCCAATGATTCCATGAGACAATAGAAAATACTAAAAACAAAGTCAAAAGACTGAAAAAATGAATAAAATATAACACCATGATTAAAAAAAAAAAGAGCCCAGAAATCTTAAAACTACCAGATTTCTTAGAACCACAAGGCAAAGTGTAAATTCAAAGACTCCACCAAACATCTCCTGAAAGAAACTTCAGGATGAAAATTTCCACAAACAATCTAGACAAAATTCTGAGTTTCTAGACCAAAGAAAAAATACCGCAAGCAGTCCAAAAGAAAAAATTCAAGTGTTCAAGAGCCACAGTCAGTCCCAGACACAATTCATCAGCCACCACCATAATGGAGCAGAGATATTCTGGAAGACAAAGGATACAGGATTAAAATCAAGAATAACTTATCCAGCAAAACTGAGTACAATGCTACAGGAGAAAAAAATAGATGTTTAATGAAATAGAAACTTTCCATGACGAAAAGACTAGAGCTTCTTAGAAACTCTAAAATTCAGACAAAAGTCTAGAGAATCATAAAAAGCTAAACATGAATAAACAACCACAAGGGACTAAACAAGGATTAAACTGCTTACATTCAAATATGGGAGATAATACAGTTGTCCCCTTTGAACCCTTTTATCTTCAGAGATCATAGGTTGAGTCTAATTAGACAAGGACTGTGAGTGGTGATGTTACTTCTTAATGATATGGAAAGAAAAGGAAGATTAACAAGAGGAAGAAAAGTACAGGAAAATTATCTCATATAATCAGAGTACCCAAGCAGACATATATAAAAAAAAGGGGTGCAGTGAGAAATTGGATGATATGTGAACTTTAATCAAGGGCTGCACAATCTGTGGCCCTGTAATTTACAGCCCATGGCCGCTTGCAGCACGCCAAAGGATTTCAGGTGACCTACAAAAATGTAGAGGAAAACATCCTTTGTATATAGAGGAAATCCTTTGGCCTGCTGCAAGTGGCCTGCAGGCAGTAAGCAGCCACAGGCTGCAGGTCATACAGGCCTGCTCTAATCTGCACAGGTCAAGGAGGTAAGAATACACACATGGATGGGTACAGAAATATATTTTACTCAAAAGGGAAATAGAAGAGTAAGGTGGAAAAGGGGAAATTAGAGGAAGGACCGACTAAAGGACAGATTAATCCTAAGCAAAACAAACTCTAAGAATACATTATTTAAAGATTTTTATGAGGTGGCAAAGAGTAGGAATCTCAATGGGCACCCACAAATTAGAGAGTGGTGGAACAAGTTATGGCATATAAATAGGATGGGACGTTACTGTGCTGTTAGAAATAATGAAGGACGTGGTTTTACAGAAATCTGGGGAGATATGCATGAATTGATGCCAAGAAAACAATTTATACGTTGACAATAACATGGAAAAACCAAACAATTTTGGGAAAAAACACAACAAAACAACAGGGACTGAACATAATGGTCAAGTAGGATTTCAAAGGACTAATGATGAAACATGCTGCCCACCTCCTGATGGAAAGACGAAGCACTCAGAGTGCAGAATGAGATATTTTTTGGAGGTAGCCAAAGTAGAAATTTGTTTTGACTATTTATGTCCATAACAGGAGCTTTTTTTCCCTTTATCCACAGTAGAAGGAGGGAATGGGAGGGAGAGAGGAGGATTTTTGCTGATTGGAAAAACAAAGGTATTGAGACCTTCAGGGGACTAAAGGCTTAGGCTGTTGACAACACTTACTCACTGCTTGAGGATAAGGCAGTTCTAGTCCTAACCAGCCTATGATTCTAACTAGAAATCTCTTTTTTGTTTTAACTCATCTTAAAAACCTAAAATACTACAATATACTTTTTTCTCTGATAAACAGACTAAACTGAAGTATTCAACCTCTATTCAATATGTGATAATCTTACAGTAACATAGGATCATTTTTATAATTATGACTACACATGTAGGTGTAAAATGAATATTGATATGAATATCTAAAAATTCTGAAACATGATCAAAAGTTATTTTTAAAAACAATTCCTAATTTTAAAAAAAATCCTTTCATGAAGAGTAGAACTCAGAGGATTGCTTTTTCTTTACCTGTTCTAAATAACTAAAATTTTTTTTAGAGACACAACAAAGCAAAACTATTTTTATGTTGGCTTTGTTTTTTGTTGTGCACTTAAACTTTATTCTAAAAAAGAAATGAAACTTAAAATTTTTTTAAAATATATTTCATGTATACCCACATTAAAATCTCAATGAGGAAGCTATCTTAAATTTAAAAAAAAATAACAAAACAGAACAAACAAGTTCTTTTTTTATAATTTGCTGGTTATTTTGTCATAATTTAGTCCCATAAAAATCAAGTGCCAACACATACTAGTTATTTTAGGACTCTAGATCACTGAAATTTTACACTTCTGTATTAATGTGATTAAAGGTAGAATAAAGGAACAATGGAGATAACATTTATATTTTACCATTCTCAGAATCAGGCTCACTCATGTTTTTGTTTCTCAAAATTTTTAACCCAGAAGAGGCATTATGAAACAAAATAAATACAAAGCAAAACAAGATCAAATTCAATACAACTACTGTAATATAGCCAATGGGCAGGCATTTTTTATCATTTTCTTCATAAGGAATGAATTATGAGAGAAGAATAAAAACAAAACAGAGCATCATATTAATAAATCTACAGTGCATTGAAAAGGAATTCATCAAGTCTACATATATGTAGGAATCAACTACGTCAAACTCATAGATGAAGGCCTAATAGATTAGAACCACTGGACAAATGTCTTCATAAGCATTTTACAGAAATGAATGCTGAACCATTTCTCTAGGAGAAATCCATAACAAAATGCTAAAAAAAATTCTGTACATCAAAACATTACGTTCAAAATGCTACATATGAAAACAAATCTTTAAATTTTTGCACTAAAATTTCTGACATGGCTAAAACATTAAAGGTCTCCTGGCCTTTAATCTAATCCAGCCTCCTGGCCAAAATATCAACCAGCATCTCCTTGAAATTTTCTAGTGATGAGACATACTCATCACTTTGTGAGGCAATCCAATCTACGCTGGGTCAGCTCTAATTGAGCACAACTGAACAAACATTTATGAAGTACGTAATATGAGACTGAACCTACGCAAGGTGACGAAAACCTAATGATAAAAATGAAACAATCCCTGCTTTCAAGAAGCTAACATTTTAACTGCAGGAAAACAACACATCCAAAAAAGTAGATACAAAGAATTTTGAAGATCAGAAGTGGAGAAAGATCAGTAAAGGCTTCTTGTAGGAGAGGCACTTAGGCTGTAACTTGATGTTGGGAGAGGGCTCCCAGGACGAAGAAATAAAGAAGGTAGAACATTGGACTTTGGGGTGGGAGTGGGAGGAGCAGGCTGAGGGAGGGTACAGAGATGGCTGATGGGATATGTAATGTACAGGGACCAGCCAGTGGGCCATTCAAGCTGGAATGTAATGTGAACGAAAAGGAACAAAGTTCTTTTTCATAATGAAGCAAAATATACCTTCATTTAACTTCTACTCATATGGTTCCAGGGGCTGTATAACCAGTGTGCAGACTTTACCTTTACATTATCCTTACGCTATTTACATGTATCTTTGATTTCACCAATGTGGGCCACTCCATACAATGATACAGATAGCAACCAATCCATACCTGCCCATCTTGGCCAAGCACTATGCTAAATACTTTACAAATACTATGTCATTTGATCCTCACACAACCCTATAAGGTAGGTGTTATAATCCCAATTTTACAGTTGAGGAAACTGAGGCAAATAGAGATTAAGTAACACAGTGTCTAGTAACTTGACTATAGTCCCACTAGGTTCTAATGTCTAAGGCTGCATTTGAACTCAGATCTTCCTTATTTCAGGCCCAATGCTCATTGTTTCCTACAGCCAATCCATTAATATTCCATTATATTCGTGTACCACAATTTGTTATTCATTCTCTATTAGATGAGCATTTTCTTTGAGTTCTTGGCTAATATTAAAAGTCCTGTTATAAAAATTTTTATATTTGGAGCTTTTCTTTTTATCAATAATTGCCCTTGAATGGAATTTCTGTGTCAAAATGTATAGATATATTAGTCACTTTGTTTGCACAATTCCAAAGTACTTTCTGGAATGGAAGTAATAATTCACAGATCCACTAAAAATATGTTCATGTGCCTGTCTTTCCATTAATAAATGCATTCATTTATTTATTCATTAGTATTGGCTGCCAAATAGAAAGCCCAACCCCCAACTTCCACTCCTAGCTGTCTCATCTTTATCACCTCCAACCCTGCCCCTCCTATATCCTGTTCTGCCTTCATCTTTCTTTCAGTCCTTTGGAAATAACAGACCTCTCTTCACCTTAGGCTTCTCCTCCCTCTTATATTTCTTCTATCTTATTTTACTCACAGAAATCTGGCTCCCCTCAAATATATGGCATCTCTCTTTGGGTTAAATGAAATCTTAATGAGTCCATGAACTTTTTTTTATTAATTTTTGATGACCTTATTTCAAAATAATTGCTTTCTTTTGTAATCCTAAATATTTTATGGATTTTAAAACGTTATTCTGACAGAGTCCACAGGTTTCACCAGACTGTCATCCAAAACACAGAAAAAGTAAAGAACCCCTGGGCTAGGAGGAGTAAGCACATTCCTTTCTACGCAAAATCATACTGTCAGTTCCAAACTTTCTCTCTGATGTCAGTACTCAGCAATATCTACTTTGACATTCATTCTTTCCATCTATATTGCCTTATCTAAACCTTAGTCATGTCTGACTCTTCATCACTCCACTTGGTTCTTGTCCCCTATTCAGAAACCATACTTTCATCCCTCAGAGCCACATCCAGAGAAGCAACTTCTGTGGAGGACAAGTCATCACCACCAACTGCCAACTAACTGCCACAAAGAGGGTAGGCAAACCAGTCTAGATGAAGCAGCAAGGCCCCCAGATGGAGAGACAGGAGGTAGCAGGTGCCAGGCAGATCAAATTACCACTACCACTTTAACCTCAGACCCTAAGGTAGACAGCTCAAGAACTTGAACCCAAGGATGAGAACAGGAAGGCTTCCAACCTACTACCCTTCGCAATCATCTTCAGAAGCTACCCCATTTCAGATGTGGCCTGACAACTGTTCCTGTAGGTGATAAAGTCACAAGTACTGAACGTCCGAAAAAGAAAATTCTTGCCACCAAAGTTCTTGGCACTATCAGATGCTTCAACATTAGAAACTGGTATGATTTTATCAATGGAAATGAAATTAAAGAAGATGCATTAACATTTGTTTGCCAAGAGATCTTCCCTTATGACTTGCTACTGAAACTTTTCACATGTCTTGTATCCTCCATTAGAATATAAGCTCCTTGTGAGCAGGGACTCTTACTTTTCCTTTGTATCTCCAGAGCTTAGCACAGTGTTCTACACATAGTAAGTACATGATAAATGCTTTTTTCATTCATTTACTCATTTTCAAGAACATAGATTAGTGTTCCCAGTTTATCCACAACTATTTCTACACTGATTTCATCTTTTGTCATCTTTGCCAAATGGCTGGGAAAGGTGGAACCTCAGAGTTCCGTTGATGGTAATTCCTCTTATTATTAGTGACTTGCATATTCTTTCATATGATGGTTATTATTAATTTGAAATTTTTCTTTTGAAAATTATTCAGTCTATTGGATAATCGTTTTTAGCTTTATATATGTTAGTTGGCTAAATATCTTGAGTATGAAACTTTGAGTGAAAATATACGAATCAAAGATTTTTCCTCCAGTCAATCCTTAACCTTCTTACCCTAGTTACATTAATTTTGTCCATGCAAAAATATTTAGTTTTATGTAAGTGAAATTCTTTTGTAATCATCTCTACTTTTTGTTTTGCTAAGAATAAATTCCCTGCAGGTAGCTGTAAAAGATACCTGATCTGGTTCGCTTCTAATTTTCTCATGGTATGATCTTTAATATTTAAATGATGTATCCATTGAGTTTATTGTGATAAAAATGCATTTCAGAAATTATTACTTTAAAAGATTTCTAAGATTCAGTTACCAGTCAATATTCACACCAAAAAAAGCCTCTCAAAACCTTATCTTAGATCATTTTAATTATAAATACAGGTCTCAAATTCTGATTAAAATGAGTTTGGTAAAAAATATCTGCCCCCTCTCCCAACTACGTCTTCCCCAAAAAATCCACTAAGCTCTATGAGCTCAAACAATGATGAGTTCTGTCTTACTGTACTTACGTTGTGTGTGTGTGTTCATCCTTCGCTGATGAAGAAGACCATGCCATCAGAGAAATAATGACATGACTTGTACTTGACTTTGTTTTGAGTAAGGGAGGGCTGTGCAAGTCACCAGCCTCACTTCTCCTCCAGAGGCACCTGAATCCAGTGACCAGATATTCATCAGGATGACTGGAGATGACTCAGGATGAGGCAATTAGAGTTAAGTGACTTGCCCAAGATCACACAGCTAGTGAGTGTCAAGTGTCTGAGGTGATATTTGAACTCAGGTCCTCCTGACTCCTGCACTGGTGCTCTATCCACCGTACCACCTAGCAGTCCCACTTACATTGAATTGGTGCTGGGTAGACTCTCAGGAGGCAGCAACTGGAATTTATGATCAGAATAAATCAAGGAAAAATGTTTCTAAGCTTCTTCTACTTCTAGTTAATCAAATATCAAGTTCAGTGGAAGATAGTAATTAAGTAAACCAGCTAAATTTTTTTTCTTTTGAAAACCAGCTATTTTAGGCTTCATTTTCTCTAAAGTAATGTTGATTCCAAAGGGAAAAATATAAAAATGATCCTGAATGCCTAGAAATGAAAGTTGTCTTTTAATTAAATTGTCTATTTAGAGACGATCAGAGAATAACAGAATTATTGATATGGGTGTGTGTGTGTGTGTGTGTGTGTGTGCATGTGTGTGTGTGTGTGCGTGTGCGTGTGTGTGTGTGTGTGTGTGTGCAGAGGATAGATAGACTTTATTTCACCCCACAGAAAAGGCAAAGGACTCATATTAGGGCATAAGCAATAAACCCATCCCCATTGTAAGTGTTTTAAATAAACACAAAAAAATACAGGTTATACTTTACAACTCTGTAAGGAATATTCTATTATGTTAAAATTGTATTTTTAGATACACAGGAAAAGCAAAAAAGTCTGGCTCCTTTAAGAAACATTGTATCACCAAGATTGTTTATTTTTAAGTCATAGAAACTATTATGTTGAGTTAAAAAGTAACCTTAATCCATGCTTCTGCTGAGAGGAAGAAATACTAAAAGAAAAAAATTCACAGTCTTACTTTTATACAACATGTAAAAGTTTGAAAAATGCTTTACATACATCATCTTATTGGATCCTTACAACAACCCTATGTAGTAGGTACTATCACTATCCATATTTTATGGAACAGAAAGCAGACTTTATATAGCAAGTATGTGTCTAAGGTAGGATCTGAACAGGCAAACAACGGCAGGAGCACAGATGATAAGTGAGAAGAAAGTTCTCTGAGTCCCAAAGGGTTTTTGGTAATGTAAGAATAAAGTTCTATCCAATTATTCTAAATAAGCAGTCAAGTAAGGACTTCAGTTGCCTATAGGTAAGAGAAATGGCAAAGCTTTCACATTACTTAGAAGTCCTAAAGCAGCGTCACTAAGTAAAAAAGAGTTTAAATGACTTATGATTCCCAGACAATATTCAGAATGTGATCTATTTCTGCCTAGAAAAATACCCAAGTTGGATTAAGTAAAGCTAATAATCATAATAGTTCTTCCTTACACAACACTTCATAGTTCAAAGTGTCTTCCTTACAACAACAGCCTTGTGAGGCGGAGTAGATAAAATTATGTTACCATTTTAGAGAGGAGGAAATGGGGCCTCAGGGAGATTATGTGATTATGTCTATGCTGTGGGGCTCAGGTAATCTTCCTCGAAGTCCAACACTCTTTCCATTATACTTTGTTGAAAGAATATGCTCAAGTTATACTTTACTGTTTAGATTTCTTCAGATCTGGAGTTGTATTCTCTATTAATTGATACATTCTTTGTACTTTTTAGTCAAATAATTTATGTGGTTATTTTCAATAACAATTTTTATGAAAAATGCAATTATTATGGAAATGAGTATTTCATCTTATTCTTATTCCTTCTATTATCCAGCCCTAGAGACTGCATCTATCAGAATCACAGAACTTTAAAGATAGAAAGAATATTATAAAAACAATTCACATTTATGTAACATTTTAAGATTTGTAATACATTTTCCCACAGTGGATAGATCAACGGATTTGGAGTTCAAACTCTACCTGAATCATTTACTATTTATTGGGTCACTTAACATCCATGTATCTCAGTTTCCTCATTTGTAAAATGAGAAAGCTGGACTGGATCAAGAGTTCTTAACTTTATTTTGCCCTAGTCCCTTTTTGGCAGTCTGGTGAAGCTTAAGTACTCCATCTCACGATGTTTTTAAATATATAAAATAAAATATACAGTATTGAAAAGAAAATTAATTATATTGAAATAAATATGTAGTTTTCTCCATCTAAATTCATAGGCTGTTACTGCCCATCCCCACGTCCTTGGATCTCAGATTAAGAACTCCCTGACTAGAGGTTCTCTGAGGCCTTTTCCAGCTGTGATTCTGGGCTCCTATGAATTCCATGAGAAAGATAATAAAAATATCATTATTCTAATTTTAAAGGAATATTGAGACCCAGAGAAATACCCAAGATCGCAGTGCTTATACTCAGTTGCAAAACTGGGACTCTTCCCTTTTCACTACACCTCACTAATCTGTCCATGGCTGAGGTCCAGTTATTTGAGAGGAGAACAAAGGCTACATTCTTATTTCTACATGGCTAGCTGTAACATTATAGAGCTAACCCCATATTTACATATTTTGTGGTTTACTTACACGTAGTTAAGACCAAGTAAACTACCCTATGACACTGAATAGGCTTCCAGTCATTTCTTCCCACAAGTGGTTGGGACTGATATAATACAAACTGATTTTAATACGAATATTAAAATACCAACAGGGACAACCTCCCAGAAGGTAGTAAGTTTGGTCAGTCAACCAGTCAATAAAGATCTATCAAGCACCTATTATGTGCCAGGCACTGCATTAAGAACTATGTACACAAATGTACTCTGGTACAAATATCATGTTGATTCCGTGTGTGTGTGTGTGTACGTGTGTGCGGGGACTGCTAGTTAATGTCATGCATCTAGATTATTCTCATTTACATTTTAAAAAACATTAATTTCAATATAGCAGAAAAGGCAGGAAATCTGTTGGGATGCTTCATCCAATTCCTGCTAAATTTTTATTCTAAGAGTAAATTCTTCAACTTGACTATGTAAGTGGACTACTGTTACTTTTAGAAATCTTTGAAAACACGTAAGATGCTCAAAAACATTTGGCTGGCATAGAAAACTTTTCAGTTATTTTGTGCACATATTGTCACACAAGTATAACTTGTGCTAGTTGAGTAAAATTTGTTTCCAATTAGTCACAGTAGCATGTAGTAGGGAGATATGAGTTGTATATTCAGTTTCTATAATATCTAGAATTTGTATTTTCCTCATTAGTTAGGAAGATTAGTTCTACAGAAAAATTCCTGAAACTTCAATAGCTTCTATTTCTTGCCAGTAAATGGTTCAAAGTAAAGTATTATCATCAAATATTATCATCTGTTATTCAAAATAATTACTGTGGGGTTCTTTTCCTCTATTAAAGGACATTCTTTTCACTGTATTTAAGTGGAGGATGGGGGTGGGAATTGACTGAAAATGGAAAAAGGAAGATAGGTCCTTTTATTGTAAATATATTGAGATCCAATGCACATTAAATCTATTCCAAAAGTTCCTTGATCTCCTTCATGACCTTGCTCCATCAACAATCTCCTTTCCCTTCTCTGTCCCCAACTGATGTATATTTAATACCTCTTTTCTCTTATTTCCCTCATGTTAAAAACATGTCTAGGTGTCCCCATCCTAAAAGAACCACCCTTTCTTTATCCTGCTATCTACCTCCTCAAGCTAGTTTTCTCTCTCTTCTCCCCTTATATGCCAAATTTCTACAATTTCTATACTTGTTTCTTAACTTCCACACCATTTACCAGCCTCAACTACTAAAAACATGGTTTCTATCCCCTACTATTCCACTGAAAGCCTTACTTCTAGCTTCACAAATAACTTTCTTATTACCAAATCCAACAGTCTTGTTGGGGTGGTAAAGTGGAAAGAGTTCTGGATTTGGAGCCTTAATTACAGTCACTAGTTCATAATTTCCCCCTATTCCAAAATTATAACTTCCATAAAACCTTGGAGTCTTAAGCAGTACCTTCTCTCTTTCCTTCCCAGAAGTATGTCACGACAAACAATATTTTTTTAAAAATCAGCATAATTGATTAACACATTGAAAACCTCCAAAAATATATGGGATAATACCTGTGGACCTCCCACCTCCATGAAAGGATGAACTGGAGGTGTTTTCTCAATTCTCCTTCTCCAAGCTATACTTGATCTTTATAATTTTGCAACATTCATTTTTGCTTTTCTCTACGTGTGAGGTCGTTTTTATTTACACGGCAGTTACGTATATTGTTTTCTTGGTTCTGTTTACTTTATTCTATATCAGTTCATGTAGATTTTTTCATGCTTCTCTGAATTCACCATGAATTCATCATTTCTCATAACACAGTAATATTACATTACATTCATGTATCACAGTTTGTTTAACCATTCCCCACCAATGGGCATCTACTTTGTTTCTAATTCTTTGCTAACACAAAAAGTGTTGCTATAAATATCACGATGACTATAGAGATTCTTTTCCTATCATGGCTCTCTGAGATATAAGCTTAGTAATAGAATCTCTAGATCAAAGTGTATCAAGATTTTAATCACGTCACTTGCGAAGTTCCAACCTGCTTTCCAATAAGGTTGTACTATTTCACCGCTCCACAAATGATGCTACTTCTATCCTCTAACCCCCCCCAACCCTGACTCTTGCCATCTTTTGTCATTCTGGCTGATTTGCAAGACAAAACCACAGGACTGTTTAGGATTCCTCTTATTATTATTGATTTGAAACCTAAATATTTTGTGATTCTTCTTTTGAGAATTGCTTGCTTACATCTTTTGACCACTTATCTACTGGGGGATGATTATATGTCTGATATATACTTGTTCATGGTTTATATATCTAAGATATCAAATCCTTATCAGAAAAGTATGATACAAAAATATTTTCCCATTTGCCTACTTCCCTTCTTGTCCTCGGTGCATTAATTTTGTTGAGGCAAAAGCTTTTCAGTTTCATGTAAAAAAATTATCTATTTTATCTTTTGTAATTATCTCTATTTCTTGTTAGTTAAGAATATATCTTTTTCCCCTCACTTAAAAGCATTTTATGTTTTCCAATTACACATATAATTTCAACATTTACTTTTAAAGACTTTGAGTTCCAAATTTTTTTCTCCCTCCTTTCCTTCCTGCTTCCCCAATGTGATATGTAAGCAGATATGGGCTATACATGTATAGTCATATTAAATACATTTCCACATTAGTTATGTTGTGAAAGAAGAATCAGAACAAAAGGGAAAAACAATGAGAAAGGGAATAAAAGAGAAAATAGTACGCTTCAATCTGCATTCAGGCTCCCTATTTCTTTCTCTGGATGTGGACTGCATTTTCCAAGTCTTTTGAAATTGTCTTGAATCATTGCTTTGCTGAGAAAAGGCAAGTCTCTTAAAGCTTGCATAATACTGCTGTTACTGTGTATAATGTCCTCCTGGTACTGCTCACTTCACTTAGCATCAGTTCATGTAAATCTTTCCAGTTTTTTTCTGAAATCTGCTTGCTCGTCTTTTCTTATAACACAGCAGTATTAAGAATACATCTTTTACCCATAAGTTGTGAGAGGTACATGACCTTATTCCCTTCCATTTTTAAAATAACATGAGTTTATGAGTGGAGTTGCTTGTTTGGTATCAATTTTTCTACTGCTGAAACTGGCATCAATTTTTATCTGGCTGCCATAAGTGCTGCCATAGTTCCTCATGCTCATGTATCCATTTAGAAGGTATCGTGGAATATAATGTAAGGTCCTGGCCTAAGTCTAATTTCTGTCATACTCCTTTCTAGTTTTCACAGCAATTCTTTTTTTTTAATCAAATAGGAGTTCTTTTCCTAAACAATTTATTTCTTCTGCTTCATTAAATACAGGATATTGGGGTATGTTGTTTCTGATTCTCCTTTGTCTAATCTGTTCCTTTGATCCGCCATTTTACTTTTCCTTTTTTAAACAAATAACAGATGAGTGCTGTTATATAATGAATTTTGAGGTCTGGAAGTGGTATTTTCCCTTCATCCCTAATTCTTTTCATCATATCCCTTGAAATTCTAGATTTTTTGTTTTTTCAAATGAATTTTATTAATTTATCAAGTTCTATAAAGTATCCTATTGCTATTTTGAGTGGTACTGTATTAAAAGTATGAATTAACTTAGGTAGTATAATAATTTTTATTTTATTGGCCTAGTTCAGTCATAAGCACTGAATATTCCTCCAGCTAGTTAAGTTATTCTTTGTTTCTTCAGAGAGCTTTTGTCACTGAATTTATACTATTTTCTGTTTATTTTGGTAGATTGACCCCAAGATACTTTATCCATTTTGTAGTAAGTTGGGATGGCAGTTCTTTTTCTATTATTGTCTCTTGGATTTTGTTATTATACAGAAATATAGTCAGTTTTCTAGGGGTTTTAAAAAAAAATCTATAGTCTCCAACTTTGCTGAAACTATTGTGGTAATAAGTCTTGGTGTATTCCCCAGGATTTTCCAAGTATACCATCACAGCATCAGCAGAAAGGAATAGTTTTAGCCCCACTTTGCCTATATCTATACCTTTAATTTCTTTTTCTTGTCTTACTGCTATTGCTGTTCCAGAACTTTACCAAAAAACAGTGAGGAGAATGGAAATATTTGCTTCATTTACTCATATTTATTGGAAAAGATTTTAACATATCTCCATTGCATATGATGCCTGCTTTTGGTTTTTGATTGATGCTTTGTCAAATGTTTTTCCTGCATCTATTAAGGTCATCAGGTGTGTTTCTTAAAACACATGTTTTGGGTTTTAATATGATTAATTATACTGACTGTTTTCCCTAATGTTGAACCATCTTTATAACCCTGGTATAAATAAAACTTGATCATAATGAATGATCTCTTGGATAAATTGTTGTAGTTTGATAGAATACTGTTTAAAATTTTTGGATCAATATTCACTAATGATATTACAGTTTTCCTTTATTCTTTTATTGTTCCCTTGTTTAGGTATTAGCACTATATTTGTCTCATAAAAGGATTCCAGTAGGGGGCCTTCTTTATTAATTTTTTGGAATAATTTGTATAGTATAGGTATTAACTGCTCTTTAAAAATTTGACAGAATTCTGTGAATTCACCAGGACCAGAAGTTCTTTTTGTCCCTTCGGTGTTTTCTTCATAAAGTTCAATTTTCTTTTGTGAGATTGGGCAACTTTTTAGATCATTATTTGGTCGGTCAATTTGATATTTATATTTTTGAAAGTATTCCTCTATTTCTTTTGTGTTCTCAATCTTTTTAGTATGTAAATATATATAACAGGTTCTGATTATTCTTTTTACTTCTCCTGACTTTGCTGTGATTTCACTTTGCTCATTTGCTTTTTGACTGATTTGTTTTTCTGCCCTCTCCTTTTTAATCATATTGACTAAAGGTTTATTAATTTTATTAGTCTTTTTAAAGGAACAGTTTTTATTTTTATCGTTTCTGTGGAAACTGTTTGGCTTCCAGTTTATCTGTTCCTCCACTAATTTTGAATATCTCCTCTTTTGTGTTGATTTTAGGTTTTATTATTTATTTTCTATTTTTTTAAAATGCACATTTAGTTTCTTAATCTTTTTTTTTCTATTTTGTTAATGTTATGTTTGTAGGGATATGATTTTCCCCTCTTAATTCAGTTTAGTTTTGGGGGTTTTCCGTTTTGTTTTAAAACTGAACTTCAGTGATAACAGTTGCAAAGGTTAGGAATATCAAATGTGAGGTAAAGGGTAGGGCTTCAAGATAATTTTCCGAATAGAGTAGTTGGGAAGTCTGGGGAAGCCTTCCTGGCATATCAAGGGATTCTAGAAAGGTGCTTAGCTAAAATTATCTCCTCTCCCCCAATCACCCAGCCTCCAAATTGTGTTTTTTTATCTGAGCAATGCCTAGATAATATGACCTTGATAAAAAGAAATTTTAAAGCAGAAGAAGAAAAGAGACATTAGGGAATAAGAAGGAATTTTAGGGGAGGAATGACTAACAAAGGTACCAGGAAGTTCCTGGAAACCTGAGGGAGGAAGAAGGGGAAGGAAGGAGCAAGATGGGACCAAGGAAGGACTCTACGTCTACTTTGCTCCCAAACTTAATGTGTCAGTGAAAATCATTTTTGTATTTTCTAAGGTTACCAGAGCCCAAGTAAGATTAATGGGTCTGATATGAAGGACTATAGACTTCAGTTGGTTCAATCCAGTCAAGTTAGTTTAGTGTCCTCCAGACTAATGCTGTGAGTTAGGCCAATGTCTCTCCACACAGTCCTGCTCCTCCCTCCTGGGAAAAATAAGAAAGGAAAAAAAAAAGGAAAAGAGATATATACTACTAATTCACTGGGGAAAAATTAGATCAGATATCTCTTAATAACACTGCCTCTTGGTTTCTCCCTTCATCTAGTTATGGGTCCTAGTGAACTCCTCTCCTTGTTGAAATCTATGGAGCATATACAACACAAATGTCAAGGGCATTTCTATACAACGAAAACCTGCTAGAATTTGGGGAAAGTCTGCATGCTAAATGGATAAATAGATAAATGAAGTTATAAGTAAGTTTTATTCATCTTTGAGTCTTCCTACAGCCAAATTATTTTTAATCAGCTTAGTCAGTGGTATATAAATCTCACAAACTTACCTTTTGTTTTTCTTGTAATTTTCCAGTTGTTGTATCTGTAGATGTTTGTATCTCTCTAATTCATACTGCCCACATAAATCCTCCAAATGCAGTAAGTGGTTTTCTACCTCCTCAAAATTAGCCTCTAACTGAACTGATAGAATAAAAATGAGAAAAAGGAATAAAAAAATTTATCAAAATGACAAGACTTGAACAAAGAAAATATTTTCTATAAATTCAACTTTAAAAATTCTTATTGCTTTGCACCTTTATATTATTTTTCTCCAAATTATCAGACTCAAATGCTAATATCACTGACCATCAGAAAATATACTCCGAACGTTTTTCCAAACATCCAACATAATCAAGGAACAGCTTTCTTATATTTAAAGGTAATATATAGGAAGTTAATGATAGACTGATAAATTATTTTGATTAAATTAGTATTGTAAAATTAAATGCAATAGGATATAGTTAATACAAATGATATTTAGTATAATTTAAGTTTTCTTTGATAACTTGAAAGAACATCAGGACCTTGCAGTACCTCAAAGATATCATAGTAAATACCAGTTATCACTGTACCACAGATATGCCTGAACCCAAAGAATATTGAAAGTCAACGAAAACTTGGAGACTGTTTAAACCTGAAGAGACAGAGTGGATCACTTAAAACACAGTATAATCCACCTATTTTATATATAAGAGCTGTTCATAAGGGCTAACCAAGATCACAAAGTTAGTTAATGGCAAAGGTAGTACTAGAATTTAGTTTGGAGAAGACCACTCGCAGTATTCATAATAACTTTGCCACTTTATTTTAAGAATATGCCATTGCTATCTAAAGGACATAAGGCATTATAGTAAAACTAAATGGAAAAAATGCTAGAAAAATCTGCTTTTGGCTTCAGAAATACAATGAGGGCAATAAAACCACAGCAAAAGGAATGCTCATTTAATTTATTCTTTCAGTTAATATTGAAGAACAGAAAACTATTTCACAGGAGTCAAATCTCAGGCTAATCCTTGTAGGATTTCCCTTCAAATAATAGCTGTTTAAAACCCCCTCCTGAATTATTAGACAATAAGCAGAAACCAAGAACATCTTGTTAGTAAAAAATGATTTCATTTTCTCTTCTGACATTCATGTAATTGACCACTTCCGCAAAAGTTCTATTCTATTCAACCAATGCTTAGTAGTAAGCACTTACTGTTTACATAGTACTATGCTAAGAGCTGGGGCTCTAAAGATGAAAATGAAATGACTCCTTCCCTCAAGGACCTTACATTCTTCTGGGGAATACAACACATACACAATAATCTGAGAAAGGAAAGATTATTGATGATTGTGGGGATCAAGAGGTGGCAGGATTCTGAAGAAAGAGTACAATTAATGTTAAAGTAGCTTGAGGGTTCTTTCCAGATATGTTTCCGTTATCTATTCCTGGGTGGGGACACTTGAGGCCTTTTAGGTCCTTGGGTGTGGCCTTTTGACTTCATCCAAGTTTTACAAAACAAATCCTTTTATTAAGAGTATTTGTTCTGTGAAGTTTGGATTCAGTCAATGGGCAGCACTTGAGGCCATGATCCAAGATTCTCTTTTCTTCCTAAGTGCCTGGCTGACAATCTTCTTTCATCACATTTTACACTCTCAACCAAGGGACTTCAAGGCATATACCGGTGCTCCCTCAGATACCCTAACTTCCCAGTTCCTCAGTGTACTCATTTCCCATGGCCTACTCTTCCATTCCACCTCAGCTCTACATAAAGTTGTCATGCTTCTGATCTTGCCGTTACCCACAAGCATTCCACTTCCATGAACTCTGATCTTCCTTTACCATATTATTTCAGCTTTCCCTGTGCCTCATGACTCCTAACACCTTATTCTTTGTCCTTTACATGACCTCCAATACCTCCTCCATTCCCCCCCCCCATCCCTGGATATCATCTCTGCACTGGCTACATTCTCCTCCTTTCCCTAACACGATTCTTTGGCACACCACCAATTGAACACACCCACACATCCTTGACTCCTTTGTCCAGTCACTGATCATGCACTGCCCAATCCTATCTATGGGTTACTCTCACAATTTGTATTTTTTGCTCCTACATGTTGCTGCAAGTCTCAAAACCATGCTGAGAAGGTACACCATACATCTACATTATGGATTCCCAACTGGGCCCTTCAGTGAAGCAAGGCAATCCTCTTATACCTCCCAAACCAATTTACTATTCCATTTACCACAGTGGCTCTTCCTAACCTTGTTGTCCCTCCTCAAACATCCTAAGGATCCTCCCTTGCTCATCCTCTCATCAGGTTTAGAACCTTGCCTCAAGACTTCACAGAAAAAATTGAAGTCATTTGGCAAATCTTCTTTCTTCTCCCCTATTCCTTATCTCACATCACTTAGATGATTTTCCCCCACGCCCACCCATCTCACACAAAGAGGTGGCCCTTCTCCTGGCCAAGGTATGCCCCATGATCTTCTTCCATCCCTTTGCCAATAGGAGATTGTCACCTCCTTTATTCCCATGCTATCACTAATATTCAATCTCTCCCTTTGCCTGCTTCCTTGCTGCCTACAGACATTTGGTTTTTTCATTCATCTTTAAAAAAGTCTTCTCTGATCTGACCATCCTCACTGCCTATCATTTAATATCTCTCCTCCCCTCTGTGGTAACTAAATTCCTTGAGAAAACCATCCTACAGCCAGTGCCTCTTTATCCTCTCCTCTCCTCCCTTCTAAGCCCTCCCTAATCTGACTTGTGACCCTATCGTTCACGTGAAACTGCTCTCCCCAAAGTGAACAATGTTCTAACTGACAAACCTAATGCTCTTTTCTTAGTCTTCAGGATTCCTAAGTCTCCTTTACTGGATCTTCAGACAAGTCATGTCCACTAACCACAAGCATCTCCCCAAGGCTTCATTTTGTACCCTCTTCTCTTGTCCTTCTACACTGTCTTGCTTGGTGCTTTCCTCAGCTCCAATGGATTTATCTCTATGCTAATGATTCCCAAGTCTATTTATTCAGGCTTCCATCCTGGAAACTCTGGAATTTGCCTACTCTTTCAGGAGGTGATTGGTAGATTCTTTCCATTTCTATTTTTACCCTCTACTTCTAAAATATCGGGGCAGTTTTCCTTGATAATTTCTTGAAAGATGATGTCTAGGCTTTTTTTTTCTTATCATGGTTTTCAGGTAGTTCAGTAATTTTTGAATTATCTCTCCTGGCACTGTTTTCCAGGTCATTTGCTTTTCTAATAAGATATTTCACGTTGTCTTCTATTTTTTTTTTCATTCTTTTGGTTCTGTTTTATAATTTCTTGATTTTTCATAAAGTCATTAGCTTCCATTTGCTCCATTCTAATTTTCAAGGAATGATTTTCTTCGGTGACCTCCTTTTCCATTTGGTCAATTCTGCTTCTTAAGGCATTCTTCTCCTCATTGGCTTTTTGGACCTCTTCTGCCATCTGGGTTAGTCTATTTTTTTAGGTGCTATTTTGTTGAGCATTTTGGGGGGGGGGGTCTCCTTTGGCAAGCTGTTGACTTATTTTTCATGATTTTTTTTTGTATCACTCTTATTTCTCTTCCCAATTTTTGCTCCACTTCTCTTATTTGGTTTTCAAAATCCTTCTTGAGCTCTTCCATGGCCTAATTCACATTTTTCTTGGAGGCTTTGGATGTAGGAGCTTTGATTTTGTTGTCTTCTTCTGTTTGTATATTTTGGTCTTCCTTGTCACCAAAGTAAGATTCTACAGTCTGATTCTTTTTCTGGTTTTTGATAATTTCCCCAGCCATTTACTTAACTTTTTAGCTCTTTGTTAAATCTGCTTTCAGTTGCTGCCCCAAGCTCCAGGGGTTTTGTGAAGCAGTTTTCAGAAATATTTCTAGGGATCTATAAATTTTCAATTATTCCAAGGTTGTAAGATCAAAGGAGAAGTGTTTACTCCTCTCCTGGTCTGTGCTCTAGTCTGTGAGTGGCCACAAGCACTCTTTTCTGCCTTGAAACTGTGAAGAGGACCCTCTCCACCGCTACCACAAGCTTGGCCATGCCAATGCTCCTTCTCACCCCAGGACCACTATGCAGGAGTGTTACCCAGATTGAATCACATGTAAAGCAAGAGAATCCTGCCTTAGTGCCAAAATAGACATCCCTGCAATCCCTCCCAATCAGTTGCTCCACACTCCCATCATCTATATGGTGAGAGCTCTGAAAACAGCTGCTTCCACTTCTGCTGCCACTGCTGCAGAATGGAACTGTGTTCCTCTCTCACCCAGGTCCAATAGACCTTTCCTACTGACCTTCTAAGTTGCCTTTGGCATTTGTGGGTTGAGAAGGCTGGAAATTGCCATGGCTGCCAGTGAGTCAATCCACTGAGGCCTGCTCCAGATTTGCCCAGCCTGGTCTGTGTCAGTGCAGCCCACAATGGACTAAGCTCTTCTCTCAGGCTGATGCAACAGACCTTTCCTATCAACCTTCCAGGTTGTCTTGGGCAAGAAATTTGTTTCACTCTGTCATTTTGTGAGTTCTGCTGCTCTAGAATTTGTTTAGATTAATTTTTTTACTGGTATTTGAAGGGGTTTAGGGGAAAGTTCAAGCAAGTTCCTTTTTTTACTGTCATCTTGGCTCCTCCCCCAACAGTCATTCTTTCTTCCACAATAGATGTGATTCCTCATGGCAACGTCTCAAAATCTTTTAAGTCATTGGGCTTACCTCAACAGTTACAGAACACAACAGAGACTCCTAGGTTATTACATACACACACACCCCTCCCAAAATACATGCAATTTAAAACTGATAGCAAGTAAAATAATAAAAGGTAATATTGAGTTCTACTTTGCTACTTGTTCATAGGATCATATATTGAGAGTTGGGAGGGACCTAAGAGGTCATCTAGGTCATTTTACAAGTGAGGAAACAGGCCCAGAGAAGCTAAATGACTTTGTCCAAGATCACACAAGTAGAAGTAGCAGACTCAGGATATAAACTCAGGTCCACTGAATCCAAAGCTTTCCAACTCTTTTCACTACTTCATATTGTCTTGCTTCTTAAAAACAAATTACATCAAGTAACTGAAAACTACACCTCAAAGAGAATTCTAGTTTTCGAAAACTCAATCTCTAAGAGCTTCTAGTCATTTGCTTCCTTCGTTCTTTTTTCTTAGGAGATGTTATGAAGCTTTAAGTCAGTAGGAAGATTCTACCTTGACTATGAAGTTAAATGGCTGAGCCTAGAGGGAGAATCTGAAAGTGGCAATATGGAACAAGTATTTCAACTCCCCGGCTCTTCTTCACACTGGCGGCTCTCCACAATAACAATCAAGCTGGAAGCTCAAAGAGGAAGTTGCCTTGTCCTAGTGGCACCTCAGTTCCCTAGCAGTTCCCCTCAGTTCCCCTGAGGGAATAAGCACATAGCAGAAAATGGAAGGCCTGGTCAGAGGAAGGTGGTGCCCCTTGCTACCTTACCTAGTGGACACAGTGCAGCAAAAGATCAAAGGTTCCTAGTTTCAGTCAGAGGAATCTGTCTTGTTCTTTCTGAGGCTTTGTGTGGGCAGAAGAATAAATAGACAAATATGGCTGAATTTTAGTGTATGGAGGAGATTAATAGATTAGAATCCTGGAAAGGCAGGAAGGGTATGAAGACATTTAAATGCCTAAAAGAAGAGTTTATATTTGATCTCAGAGGTAATAAGGAAGCACTGAAGTTTGAAAAGGTGGGAAGATGGGGTCAGACCTATACTTTAGGAAAAGTACTTTGACCACTGCATAGAAGATGGAATAGAGTAGAAGGAGGTAGTATTATATAGTAGGTTACTATTACAATAGTCCAAGTTGGCAATGACGACAGCTTGAACTAGGGTAGTGGCAGTTGTGGTGATCAGGGAATGAGATACAGAAAGAGAAACAACAAGAACTGGCAATTAAATTGGCTATGTAGATATAGGGAAGGTAACGAATCAAGGATAACACAATGGTTGAAGATGACTATCACATGAAAAGATAAGGAATTTAAGGAAAAACAGATAATATCTTTGACTATACTGAATTTTACTTGGAGCACGTCATTTTATAAAGCTGAAACATAAGTATTCTAAAATAATCTGGTAACTGGTACTGCTGACACAAAGAGGAGAAAAATGTTCAGAATTCAAATTCTTATAACTGAGAAAAAGAAATACTGCTGTTCCTTATGCAAAAGACAATTATAGAACTATTTGATGAGAACTGGAGTGATAACATTTTGCTGTTGTTCATGTCCACTTTGTGACCCCACTTGGGATTTGTTTGGCAAAAATACTAAGATACTGGAGTGGTTTGCTATTTCCCTCTCCAGCTCCTTTTACAGATAAGGAACTGAGGCAAAGAGGATTAAATGACTTGACCAGGGTCACATAGCTAGTAAATGTCTGAGGTGAGATTTGAACACTGGAAGATGACACTTCCTGATTCCAGCTCAATGCTCTATCCATTGGACCACCTACCTGACCTATTAGTACTTAATATAAAATTAATTCATTCAGAATTCAACAACTATTTTAAAAGTCTATCTAAACTAAAATTTACTAAATTTTTAATGTACTCATTATGTACTAACTTGCATTATAGTTATTTGTGTACATATCATGCAGCAGAATCAAAGCTTTTTAAAGACAGAGCACATGTTGTGTTGCTTTTGTATCCCTAGTACAAAGACAGTATTCATTAAACATAATTAGTGTTTATTTTAATAAACATTTATTGAAATTGATTTAATTTTTTACTATGTCCAAAGGGCTATAAAACTGCACGTACCCTTTGATCCAGCAATAAATACTATTGCTAGGTTTATATCCCAAAGACATTAAAAAAGGGAGTGAGAAGGATCTATTTTTATAAAAATATTTATAGCAGCTCTTTCTGTGGTGGCCAAGAAGTGGAAATCGAGGGGATACCCATCAATGGCAGAATGATTAAGCAAGCTGTGGTATATGACTGTGATGGAATATTACTGGGTTATAAGAAATGACAAGCAGGATGACTTCAGAAAAACTTGGAAAGACTTACATGAACTGATGCAAAGTGAAGTGAAGAGAATCTGGAGAACATTATACATAATAACAGCAATATTGTTAGATGAAGAACTGTGAATGACTTAGCTACTCTCAAAAAGAAAATCCCAAAGGAGTAATGATGAAGCATTACCATCCACTTATACAAAAAGAATTGATATTGTTTGAATATAGGAAGCATGCTATTTTCCACTTTCTTTCATTCTTTTTTTATTCACATCTTCTTGTACAAAATGACCAATATGAAAATGTTTTACATGACTGAACATGTATAACCTATATCTGATTGCTTGCTGATCAAGGGAGGGTAAAAGGAGAGAAGGAGGGAGTAATAGAATTTAAAACTCAAAACATTTTTTAAAAGTTTAAAAAAAAGTCTTAATGTAATTGGGGGAAAAATAAAATGTATTATTAAAAAAAGAAATTGATTTCATTTTTAACTTAACATAACCTAAGTTAATAATTAACTACTATCATATAAAACCTATGAATTTGGGTCTCAAATATATAGATCTAAAATATTGGTTTTTTACAATCAAAAATAAACTCAAGGATTATCATACTTTTGAATGCAAGATGCTTAAGCAGAAGAGAAAGAAAAAAACTAAACTAAAAACCACCATTTCTAAAACTAGAATGCATAATAAAATTAATGAATATTGTGTATAAAATACCTGATTTTTTAATCCTTCTGAATTTTACTTGAACAGATGGCAATTCCCATTTAGATTCTATTTCAATTGGCTTAGCACAATGGTAATGAGGCCAAAGTCATGAATTCAACACCTAGACAGGCAATTAACTTTTCAGAGAAAGAAACTGTAATATACCTAAACTACATCTTGTAGAGAGGCATAAGGGGATAACAGAAAGAAGGCTAGATTTGAAGTAAAAGATGTTTCAAAACCCAGCTCCTCCACTATCTGTACAGTCTTATTTAAGTCATATTATTAAGTCACAATCTCTCTTGACCTCAGTTTCCTCATTTGTAAAATGACAGTGCTGACCTAGATGACCTCTAAAGTGCCTTCTAGATCCACATCTATGATTCTACTTCATATATTAGTAATCAGGGAATTAGCCTTTTACAGACCACTACACTAAGAAATTGAGGTTCCTTGACCCAATGATAACTGATCTATATCATCTTCCAGTATAAAGAACAGTGCATTTGGATTCAAAATGCTAAAGATGATTTTAAGTTTTTAAGATTTTAAATGATTATTCACTATTTCTGAATACACTTTTAAATTAAAACTTTAAAATAATAACAGACAATAAATTGATGTATTTATATTTAATTTAAATACTAATAGCTTCTAAAACCATTTTGTAAGAACTAATAAAATTTGGGCATTCAGAAAATGATGCAAATAGATAATGATCCTTAATTTATCAAATAACTCACTCATAACATATTATACATCATTAGAAACAGAAAACATGAAATTTTAACCCTTAATGTGCTGTAGAAATTGATGGTTGCTAATGCTTCCTCCCCCCCAAAAAAATTACCATGTATTCACACATATAGATGGATATATTTTATATTTATCTTTGTTTATATTCTTTCCCTCATCTCACTCTCTGCCCCTAGAATATAAAATCCTTGAGAGAAGGATTATTTTGTTTTTAGGCAGGTAGATAGAGAGCATTGTAAATTATAGTTCTGAAAATTTTCTTGCATTTGGTTTATTTTTTTGTACAGATCAAAGATTTCACTTGTAAAATATCCTGGTGGTGATATGGAAACTTAATGGGAACATTAGTTCCCATTAACTATCATAGCACTAATTAGTTAGTTGTAGCAAGAATACACTAAATGCTATCTTTTCTCTTGGTTAAAACAAAACAAAACAAAACAAACTTCTCATTTCCAATGGCCATGGTCAACTTTTGCCAGATAGTGCAGTGGACAGAATGCCTCACAGTCAGGAAGACCTAAGTTTAAATGCCACCACAGACATTTATTAGCTGTGTGCTGAGCCTCAGTTTCCTCATTTGTAAAATGGAGATACTAAGAGCACCTACTTCAAAGCACTGGTATGAGGACCAAAAGACATAAAAGACTTAAAGCATCTTGCAAATCCTGAAGTGCTATATAAATGCTAGCTATTAATTTTTTTATATTCAAAGAAGCTAATAAATAGGGTGACGGGAAACACAACAGTCTTAATAAATGTTTGAAGACAGAATGAAGAAAGATGCTACAGATTTTTGTAGAAATAAAATCAGATTGCTTCTGGCCCTTCCACCCCCAATCTGGATATCAGTAGTACTCAGGGAAAAAATAAGCATTATAATGGCAATTATAATAAACACATAGATTACATATTTATATTATATTATATATAATACATATAATAAATACATAGAATTTAAAGCTTGGAGAACTCCCCTAACAGGACTTACTCATTTACTATTATTAAAAAAAGTTTTAAATATAAAATTCAAATATAAACAAAAATAAACTGTAATCAAATTTAGAGTTAACATACACAGAACAGTAATAAGCATACCTCCATACCAAACCACTTTTATGAGAACAAATCCCACCCTATTGCTTATCATAAATAACAGGATGTTTACATGATCAATGGAAAAGAGAGTAGAATCTAATTGTGAAAATACATTAGGGAATGCCTGACAGCTGTGCATGAAACAACTTTACAAATCACCAAGAGAATTTCCCAAAGGAGCATTGATTTAATTTGGAATTTTTCTTTATGCCATTTTTTAAGGTACATTATTATTTGCAGCACTGCCATTGATACAAATTTAATTATAAGGACACCAAATTTAATTATAAGGAATATTATTTTACACTTATTTAGTACATCAATAACAAAATAATTCAGATTAATGAAACAAAGAACAATCATTTGGCTTCAGGCCTATGGTAGATAGATGGGGTATAATTCTTTTGTACTGTGTTTTAGGGCACTGACAACTATTAATAAACCAGATTCTCTCTAAACATTTAAGCTACTCCCTGGTGGTGATATGGAAACTTAAAGAGAGCATTAGTTCTTTGAAACTATCATGGTACTAATTAGTTAGCTGCAGCAAGAGTACATTAAATGCTATCTTTAGTTAATTTATCTACTGAAGAGCCTAACTCACCAGCAGGAAATAATATGGGCAGCAGGAGATTCTCATTCATTAGACACTAATAACTTGTAACCATCCTGTGATATAGCCAAATAATAAACAATTTATAGAATTGCTAAAGAGGTAGAATTAGAACTCAAAACTTTCTTTTTTTTTTTAAACTATCATTCCAACTTCACTTAAAAAAAAACCAACATAAAATGGTGGGCCATAGGAGAGCATATTTCTTATTTTAAATTAAATCAGTCTTTTGAAACTGGTTTACATAAAAGAAGCAAGAAAAATCAGAAAAATCTGAACTCCTTCTAGGAGTTATTTTTAAGCACAGTAGAGTCATAGAATTAGAATACCCTCTAGTGGCAACTTAAGAAGATACAACATAGATTTCTGAATTTTACCAAATTTTCCCATAGAGAATCTACATTGGGGTTATTTCAAAGAAGTAAATATTTCATAGGATCATAGATGTAGAGTTAAAAGAGTACTAAAAGACCATCTAGTCCAATCCCCTCATTTTAAAGATAAGGAAAGTGTGGCAAAGAAAGTTAAGTGACTTACACAGGGTCAAAGAGGCATTAAGTATAAGTGAAATTTGAATCCAGGTCCTCTGCAGGAGCCAGGGCTTTCTTCCCACTGGGACAAAATGGTTATGTGCAGATAATTTGCAGAAGACAATTTCTCTATACAAAGTGTACTCTAAGTCTTAGTGCAGTTAAATATACTATTAAAATTTAAAATACACTAAGACTTTGGGGATGGACTCTCTCATCAGCCTATCAATTGGAATTTATGCAGCTTGCAAAAACGGAATATTTTCCTCACTTTATGAGACTCTGCTCTCCTATGCAATAAAAGTCTCTTATATCACTAATCTGTATTAGATTTTTTTCAATATAGCTAGATCATGTTATTAGGACTTTTCTCCCCAAGGCATTCTTTTCTAAATACCAATAAAACACACTATAAAAAGTGAAAAAATAACCACCCACCCCCAATACAAACACCCCTAATACTCCTGATCCCTTTTCTTCTAGACTCCCAAGTAAAGTTTAGCCTTTCCTGTTTAGCATCTTCAGACTTCGTTCTCACCAGATCCTCCCCTCTGCCTCCAAAAATATCCAGGTATATGGAAAGAACATTTGTTTGACCCTGCTACTTTCTCAATCCTGGTTTTCCTCATACCTCTGATTTATCCTTTCCTGTTGTACCTTTACTGACTCCTCTTCCTTCGGACCTCTCCTTCCCTCCCTAAACCCTCTCACAGTATCTGGTTCTTTGATTTTTAATTTTTTTTGGAGTACCCATCCAAACAGATTCAATGAGTTAATCAGATTTTCTTGAACCCAGCCTTCAAACTCATGCTTGAGTCTTCCACAGTCCACCTCACTTAAAGTTGATATTCACCAGAGTCTAATTCCTGATTCTTTTTTTTTTTAATATATAACAAACTCCCTTCTACTCTCATGACTTCAATTATTACTGCTAAGCAGAAGACTCCCAAATCTGTAACTACAATCTCTAGCTCTAGGGCCTCCCCTGGAATTTAGAGGACCCCGGTGTACAGAAACAATTTGATTAAAATCATATGCAGACTTCCAGGAGCCAAGATGGTGGAGTAAGTAGTAAAATGTTGTAACTCTTCCATATTTACCTCCAAACAACCATATAATAACACCCTAAAACAAATCCTAGAGTAGCAAAACCAGCAAAATAAAATGGGCTTAACAATCTTTTAGTTCAACGAACTTGGAAGATAGCCAAGAAAGTTCTGTCTCTCTCAGGCAAAAAGAAAATGCAGTAAAGGCTTGGTAGCATCCCAGGAAGCCAGCAGCAAGCCCCAACTCAGCAAACCAGAGGGAGATGCTGAGCCCCAGTGTGGTGAAGCAGGCAAACCTCCACACCAGGATCCCGCACATGCCTCAGCATAGTTGGGGAACAGGCAGACTCTAGTTCCAAGAATGGCCACATGTGTAGCCCAGGATAAACAGGCAACCTCCAGTGGTCAGTTTTGTGTTTCAGGGAAATGTAGAAACACCCCACGAGTCTCAACACCTGTCAGACAAGAGAACTAGGACACCAGCTTAGCACCAGGTAAGCTGACAGCCCCTACAGCCACCCGTCACACCCTCCCTTTAGCACAGCATACATGATGTTCCCTTGGGGGCCTCAGGGCCACATCACTGCAGCACCAGGTAACCAGCGAGGGTCTGCAGCCCCTGGCACAAGAGGCCTGAGATAGTACCCATTCTGCTCCAGAAGAAAAGCTCAAATTTAAAAGAAAAGAAAAAGGCAAAAAAAGATGGGCAAAAAACAACAACAAATCTGACCACAGAAAGTTATCATGGTGACAGGGAAGACCAAGACACAAACTCAGAGGAAGACAACAATGTTAAACACCTATGGGCAAAACCCTGAAGAAAAATGGGAAGTGGTCTAGAGACCAGAAAGAACTCATGAAAGAGCTCAAAAAGGAGTTTAAAATCATAGAAGAGAGGTAAAAGAAAAGTTGAGAAAAGAAATGAAAATGAGAAAAGAGAACAATGAAAAAAGAGTCAACAATTTAAAAAAAGAAAACAACTGCTTAAAAAGTAGAACTGACCAAATGGAAAAGGAGGTAGAAAAGGAAAACAACTCCTTAAAAGTTAGAATGGGGCAAGGGGAAGCTAATGACTACATGAAACTTCAAGAATCAATCAAACAAATTTCAAAATAATGAAAAAATAGAATGTACTATTAAATACCTCATGGGAAAAACAAGTCACTAATAGACTCAGGAGACAACAGATCATATCATAACAGAACATGATATTCCGGAAGGCAAAGGAGCTAGGATTATACCAAGAATCACTTATTCAGTGAAATTAAGCATACTACTTCAAGGGGAAAAAAATGTTCTTTTAATGAAATAGAAGCATTTCAAGCTTTCATAAGGAGAAGACCAGAACTGAACAAAAAAATTTGATCCCCAATATCAAGACCCAAAAGAAGTCTAAAAAGGAAAAAGGGAAAGGCAAATATAAGGAATTCAAAGGAGTTGAACCATTCACATTCCTACATGGGCAGATGATACTTGTAATTCTTAAAAACTGTATTATTAATAGTGCAACTAGATGGAATATACCCAGAAAGAGGATAGAGGTATAAGGTGAACTTGAGGGAATAACACAAAAGAAAAAGAACCAAGGTATGAGAAAGGGGAGTACTCTGGGTATAGAAGGAAGAGAAAGAGGTAGAATGGGGTAAGTTATTTCACGTGAAGAGGCATAAAAAAAACTATTCCAGAAGAGGGGAAGATGGAAAGGTGGGAAATGGGCACCACTTGAACCTTACCCTCCATCAGTACTGGCTCAAAGAATGAACAATACAAATAATAAATTGAATATAGAAATCTATCTTACCCAACACGGAAGTAGGAGGGGAAGAGATTAAGTAAAAGGGAAGAGTGAGGGCACTGACAGAAGATAAGGCAGATCAGTGGAGGAGGTAGACAGGAGCAAGGGGAGGGAGAGAAAGGGTTAAAGGAGAGAGAGGACAAACAGGAGGAAAAGCAAGAAGGAGGGAAATACACACTAGTAATCATAACTGTGAATGTGTGAATGTGAATGGCATGAACTCTCCCATAAAAAGGAAGCAGAGAGTACAGTGGATCAAAAACCAGAATCCTACAATATATTGTTTGCAAGAAACACACTTGAAACAGAGACACATACAGAGTAAAAGTAAGGGTTTGGAGCAGAATCCCTTATGCCTCAGCTGAAGAAAAAAGGGGCGGGGGGGGGGGGCCGGGAAGGTAGCAATCCTGATCTCAAAGCAAAAGTAGACCTAAAAGGTATCATAGAAAATAAAGTAATGTCAATACTAAACACAGACGCACTGAGCATTATAAGCATTCACATTCTTAAAGAAATTGAGTTACAGGTTCATGACCAAACAAGAGACAGAGAGCAGTACGAAATATAAAACAGATAATTGTGATTATGTTAAATTAAAAAGGTTTTGCACAAGCAAAATCGATGTAACCAAGATTAGAAAGCAGAAAGCTGTGAAAGAATCTTTACAGCAAATGTCTCTGATAAAGGCCTCATTTCTTAAATATATAGAGAACTGAATGAATACGAGCCATTCCATAATCAATAAATGATCAAAAGGCATGAACAGGCAGTTTTCAGATAAAGAAATCAAAGATATCTATAAGCATATGAAGCAATGCTCTAAATCACTTTTGATTAGAGAAATGCAAATTAAAACAACTCTGAGGTACCATCTCACACTTATCAGACTGACTAATATAATAGGAAAATGATGTTGGAGAAGATGTGGAAAAATTGGGACACTAATGCACTGGTGGTTTTATGAACTGATCCAACCTTTCTGGAGAGTAAACCTAAAAGGCGATAAAACTGTGAATCCAGCAATACTACTACTAGGTCTGTATCCCAAGAGATCATAAAAAAGGGAACAGGACCTACATGTGCAAAAATATTTATAACAGCCCTTTTTCTGATGGCAAATATTGGAAACTGAGGGGATGCCCTTAATTGGGGAATGAATGGCTGAACAAGCTATGGTATATTAAGGTAATGAAAACTAATGTGCAATAAGAAATGATGACCAAAAAAACCTGGAAAATTTGCATGAACTGATACAATGTGAAATGAGCAGAACCAGGAAAACATTGTACACGGTATGAACAACAATTATCTGATGATCAACTATGAATGACTTAATTCTTCTCAACAGCACAATGTTCCAAGTCAAGTAAAAATGACCTATGAAGGAAAACCCTATCCACATTCAGATAAAGAACTGATGGACTCTGAATGTCATCCAAAGAATACAATATTCATTTCCTTTACTCTTTTTGGTGGTTTTTCCCCCTTTTGATCTGTTTCTTCTTTCACAACTATGACTAATATGGAAATATGTTCTACATGATAGCACACATATAACCTGTATCACACTACCTCCTATTTGAGGGAGAAAACTTTGAAACTCAAAATCTTGTAAAAATGAATGCTAAAAATTATCTTGACATGTAATTGGGAAATAATGTACTATTAAAAAAAGAAACACTGTCAATTTACACACACACACACACACACACACACACACACACACACAATAAAATTCATAGACCCATGTGAGGCACACTGATTTACCGATGAAGATTTTGAATCATTAGCTTGCAACATTCACTTTTTCTTAAGTATTTTGACTGAAAAGATTGAATTGTACAGATCCGAGATAACTATCTAAATGTGGATTACTATATTTGTAGTCTACCACAAGATTAAAATTCTGATCAGTGTACACAATTATTGATGGCTAAAGAGTGAATTCTCCACACCCACTTTCTGGGAATTCAGAAGGCAACATTATTCTTCAGATATTCCAGAAAAACCATTTATACCATGAAGGCTCACTGTGCTCCCATTCTGCCCATATTACAAATGATAATTGCTTCATTTTCAGAAAGTGTTTTCAACACCATTTCCACACCATTCTAGGCATCAGAAACATTCAGAAAAAATTCCTAGAATGGTGAGATAGAGTATCTTATTTGAGGAAAAGCAAGGACACTAGTGTCACTAGATAAAAAAATACATGGGGAGCCATAAGGTGTGAGAAGACTGGAAAGTTAAAGAGAGGAGGTGAGCAGATGATGAAGAATTCTGAATACCAAACGGTGGATTTTATCTGTGATCCAGGAGTGATAGAGTACAATGTTAATTATGTTAATAAAAGCTAAATACCTTCCCCACTCATTAGTGTGTGTGTGTGTGTGTGTGTGTGTGTGTGTGTGTGTGTGTGTGTGTGTGTGTGTATTTATATACACTCTCAGATGAGGTTTTGTTTTGGGGCTTACTCTTTGGACATGTTTGTTTGGCCAGAAGACCCTCTAGGTAGCCTCTAAGGAACGACCCCCTCCCGCTTTGAAAACCCAGACCTTGGTGCTTCTCTCTCTGGTTACTATGTATGTACGTAATAGTCACACAGATCTGTCTGTTGATCTGGGATGTGTGTACTGCTTATGATCAGACAGAAGCCATTTCTCTGTTTATATTTTCTCTGAAGTTCAGGGTGCTAACCTTTTCCCCTGAACTAAGTGAATGACATATGTGCTAGAGTCAAGTAGGTTGTTGATCCCTCAAAAGATGCCTTTCCTTTTAGAAAAAGCTGATTAAAGAACCTGTACAGCACGCCCTCCTGTGTATGCCAGGGTCCTTGCTGTTACATATGGAGCCACTACAGTTTACTGAGTACAGGAATAACATGATCAGGCCAGCAATTTAGCAAAATTACTTTGAGAGCTGAGTAGAGGACAGACTGGAGTAGGGATAGACCAGCAGGCAGATACACCAGCAGACTACTGGAATAGTCCAAGAGTGATGTGAAAGCCTGCGCCAGTGTAGTAACAGTGTCAGAGAAGAGAATGGAACATATTCAAGAGATGGTACAAAGTTAGAATCCTGGCAACAGATTGGATGGTGGCTGGGAAGGAATAAGAGATAGTGAGGAGTCAAGGAAGATACTAGCTTCAAGCCCAGAGGACAGGAAGGATTGTGGTACTCTAGTAATGGAAATTCAGAAAAGATGAGAATTTGGGGAAAAGATGAATCCGATTTTGGACATACTGAGTTTAAAATAACTACAGGACATCCAATTCAAGATGTCCAAGTCAATCATGTGAGGTAACTAGAGATGAAAGTCTGGCAGAGAGGTTAGGACTAGATAAATAGATTTGAGAATCATCAACATTTAGAATCACAGGTTTCCAAAATGGGCAATACCATCACTTGGGGGGCAATGGAACGATCCAGGGTGGGCAGGAGTAGCCTTGGGGGAAATTGAAGGGTGTCAAATAATAATAAGAGTTTTAAGCTAAACCTGGGGAGCACTGAATAATTTTTTTTTAAAGGGAGTGGTAGGTCACATAAGCTTGGGAACCTCTGACTTGAATGATAACTGAAATCATGGAAATTGATGAGATCACCAAGAGAAATGGTATACAGGGAAAAGAGAAGACAGTTGACAACAAAAAGTTGGGGAACATCTACAGGTTTAGTGGGCATAACCTAGATGAGGATTTAGCAAAGAAAACTGAAGAGAGGTCAATTATGTAGAAGAACCAGGAGAGAGTGGTATCCAAAAAACCTAGAGAAAAGAGAGTATCAAAAGGGAAAGGGTTATGATCCACAGTATCAAAGGCTGCAGGGAGAGGTCAAGAAGGACTAAGACTGAGGAAAAGTCATTTGATTTGGCAATTAATGACTCCGTAGTTAATTTAGTAACTTTGAAGAGAGCAATTGTGAATGGTGAGATCAGAAACAGAATGGAAAATTAAGAAGAGAGCAAGAGGAAAGAATTGTACTTCTTATTGAAGATAGCCTCCTCAAGTAGTTTAGCTACAAAACGGAGGAGGGATATGGGACAAGAGCTGGCAAGAAAGGCTCAAGTGGGAACTTTCTAAGAGTGAGGGAGACATGAGCATATTTGTAGACAGTAGGGAGGCAGCCACTTAGACAGCAAGAGAGGAGATGATAGAAGGGGCAATCCTGGAAGCAAATACAGGACATCAAATCAGAACATAGAAAATATGTGACTAATATCAGTATTTAAAGATTTATCTTCTCAAAATGCATTGTAAATATATTTTTATGGCATAAACCTGAAATGTACCTAAGATATCAAAAGAAAATCTTCAAAATCAGCAACAATGTTTTGGTATTTACTTCAGGTTAGAAAATCAGAATTTGATTGCTAGCATAGCTTCGACAACTGAACCACATTAATCCATGGCTATCAAATCTGGAACTATGCTGTGTAATCCAATAAAACTGGCTGGCTTTGATTTAGGTATATGTAGATATTCCCACATCCCATAAAATTAAGGCTACTTGCCTTTGGTTGTGCAGAGGTCATTCATAATGACTTTTGTTTTATTCTGCATGTTTCATTTTTAACTAAATAAAATGTTTGTGCCTATGATGAACAAGGAAGGGTCCCATTTGCTTACGTTTAAGGGCAGTACTGCCCAGTTCTTTCAAAAGTTTCAGGAAAATGGTTTATACCATGAAGGCTCACTGCACTGCTATGTTGCCTGTGCCACAGATATCCAGAGTTTTATTTTCAGAAAGTATTTAATACCATTTCCATACAATTCCAGGTATAGAGAACATCCAGCAAAAATTCCTAGAATGGGTAAATAGGGTATCTTGCTTGAGGAACAGCAAGGAGACCAGTGTCTCTGGATTGAGGAGTATGTGGGAAGTCTTAAGGTATAAGACTGGATGGGTAAAGGGTGAGCAGCAGGTAATGAAGGGTTTTGAAAGCCAGACAGCAAATCTTTTATTTGAACCATGAGATGGTGGGAGCCTGTCCAAAGGTCCAGGTGTCTCCACACTCAGAGTTCAGAAGGTCCTTTAATTTTGGGTGGAACAGAGGTTACACAGACAGACATGAACAGATTATTACCAACATTGCTGTTTCCCACACTTTCCCTGGTTTTCCAACTCTAAGTGTTCAGTCATGTTGTTTTCTTTACTAGGAGTGTTCTCACCCACCCCCTCTTTCTGATTCCTACCCATTGGTCTAGCTCTCCTTCCCTCCCCCACAAACCCTGAAATAGCCTCTCTTCTGTTTACAGAATTCACGCCATCTAGATATACCTGAATGAAAATCCTCTCTAATATACCTCATAAATGGTCATCCAACTTTTTATTGAAAATTAACCATAAGGAGTAACCTACTACTCTCTCCGAACCTATTCCATTTTTTGGATAAGTCAAAGCATTGGGAAGGTTTTGTTTTATTGTCAAACCTAAATTTGTCTCTTTGCAATTTCGAGTCACTGCTCCTAATTTTGCTCCTTGGAGCTATGCAAAACACGTTGAATCCCTCTTTTATGTCCTGGCCTTTCAAAGATGTAAAGACAAGTATAATGTCTCCTCTCTTTCCATCACCTTCCTCTCCAGGTCCTCTTTTCCAGGGTAAATGAAGTCAGTTCCTTCCACCTATCTTTATACAAAATGACCTTGAGACCTTCATGATTCTGCTCGCCCTCCTCTGAACAGTTTCCAACTTATCAATGTGCTTCCTAAAATGTGGTGCCAAGAATTTACACAATACTCCAGATATACTCGACAAGAATAACATGAGAGACATTAATAAACACTTTGCTAAAATTTAGGTAGAAAATATCTACAACATACAATAAGCCTAGGGAAAACTTTCTTGGTAACCACCAAATCCTTTTCTAGATTTTCACTGTCTGTCTCTTTAATAATAGCTCTTGAATTTTATAGGGAATCAAGGTCAGGCTCACTTGCCTACAATTTTCTGAGTCCATTCTCTTCTCTCTTTTGACAACTTGACAAAGATTTGATAACCTTTGCCCTTCTGGATCCTACCCTGAAGAGCTTCTTCCTGTTCCAATCTTTCAAATATCACCAAGGGTGACTCACTAAACATCAGCCAGTTCTTTCAGTGTTAGGATGTAGCTCATCTGAGCCTGGAGAAATAAACTCATTCAGAAGACAACAAGATCCTCTCTTACTATATCCCTGTATTTCTCTTGATTATCAATTCCCTGCTATTTTTGTCTTTTTAAAAAAATAACTTCATAATTTCTTTAACTCCATTGCATTACAGTTATTTGTGTATGTGCCATCTCCCCTCCTAGACTACAAGTATCATGAATAAAGGAGATTTTCTTCCCTTTTTTTTATTCCCCGCCTTGGGTCTAGCAAAGGGTCTTGCAAAAAGTTGGATCTTAAAAAAATTGCTGAATTAATATTGATACTATATTCCCAAATAAACAGTAAAGACTTAGGGGAAAGATCCTTGATGGCAGAAACCACATCTTATATTTTTTACCAATTTCCCACAATGACTACTAGAGTTTTAAATAATAGGTAAGCATTCAATAAATACTTGTTGATTTACTTCCATTTATACAATCACTTCCTGACTCCTTTCTTGGACAGAATTTGGGATACCTGTTCTTTATGATCCAACAACATATGAAAGAATTTCTCAGAAGTCCTTTAAATTAGAATACTAGTTGAAGAATATCACTGACTTCTGAATTTTAGAGCTATAAAGCACCTCAGAGACCTAATTCAACAGAATGGAAAAAGCAGCTGGAGGCAAGCATTAGCTTCCTAAGTTAATAAAATGTGAAATTGCCCACTGACAGGCAAGAGAAGACTCTAAAGACAAAAAATTCAATTTTTTTTTTAAAGTTTTATCACTTGGATTCTGCAGGAATAGATGTGCTAGTGGGTAAAAAAAAATCCCATTTAATTAATGGGGAATTCATGTTTCCCCACATGGTTTTCCTCATCTCTCTAAGTGAATGAAAGGTATTAGCTTGAACTCTGACTGCTAAAACAAAAAGAGGTAGAACTTTCACTTTTTTCCCTTTCTAGATAGTCAATAACAACTCTCCAAGAATATATCCCATTCCTTTGTCCCAACCCCCACTGGCCTCCTCTTAGCTTCCAAAGGATAGTCTTAATGCTGCTTCTATTTAGACACTCACCGTTGCAGAAACTAGATGGGAGATTTATATTGGATCAGACAAGTTCCAAGTTCAGGGTGCCTAAATTCACTGTCATTTCCATTGCAATCAGAATTTAGGAGACACTTTCTTCCAGAGATATTCCCCCTATATTTCTTGCCCAGAATCCTCTTCAACAGTAAGGCAATTTATAGTGGGATACACACCTCACTAATTGTGACTGCAAAAAAATAACTTTACAAACAGATTGAAGACTGATCAGGAATGCAATTATAGGTAAAATATGCTGACTGGTACATTTCAGTTCTATCCATCTTAGAAGTTTAAGCTTCACTTGATTCTAGATCCTACTGTCTAACCAATCCTAAACTTGGTTGAAAAGAAAAGTGAATAAAATAATTACATTAATATTAACAGGGATGATAGCTTCAGATACCTTGTTTGTATCTTGTGATCTTTAAAAAAAAGCAAAACAAAAACATAGTAACATTAAAGAAGGGGGAATAAAGAGAAAAAGAAGCAACATAAAAGATGAATTTTTTGATGTAAATTTATATTGAGCTATTTGGTTTGCATTCAAAGAGTTTTAGCTTTTATTCTTTTTACATGAGGCATTTATTTTACAGGAGCAGCTAGATGGTGCAGTGGATAGAGCACTGGGCCTGGAGTCAAGGAAGATCTGAGTTCAAATCCAGTCGTGTGACCCTTGACAAGTCACTTAATCACCATCTGCCTTAATTCCTCATCTGTAAAATGGGGATACACTGGAGAAGGAAATGCTAAACCACAACAGTATCTTTGTCAAGAAAACCCCATTGACAAAGTCCATGGGGTCACATAGAGTCAGATATAACTGAACAGTTAACAACAAAAACAATTTATTTTTCACTAATATAGACACACTAAAGACCTAACTAGTCCTTTAGAAGAAAAGCTTTTTCTTAGAAATGTTACTCTAAGGAGCTTGAGAGAGGAATCAATGAATCATATCCAAGAGCTGTAGGAACATCAATAAAGACTTTGCCCAATCTCCATTATAATTAGTATTAGCAATTATCTGACCTGATATGTGCTTTAATGTAGGTGGGGTCATACTGGAGCAGCATGATATAGTGGGAAGAACAGCAGACTAAATATTAAGTCACAGTTATGTCACTAATGAGATGTGGGTCTCAGTTTTCTCATCTATAAAGTGACCTCTGAAGTTCATTTCAGCTCTAAAATGCTATGATTCTGCAGTTTAATTGGAGTGCTATGAAATGTTTCTATACTATAAGGGAAAGAAAGATGGGACAGACTCCATGACAATTTCCTTAAAGAACAATGTTAGCAACCAAGGACAATCAAAATGAAATGTCAAGTTTAGGTATCACCAACACATGAACATAAGTATTTTGTCAATCAACAGAGGCCAAATGGTCACTAACAAAAAGGGTGACAACCGAATCCTCAAATACCTCATACTTCATTGTCCACTCCATCCCATTACTTCCTACTTGGCTGCAATCCCCTGGACCTCATTAATGCCCATCCTGGATCATCCTACAAGGTCACAACAACACTGAAATTCACATCTCCTCAGTAACCCCTGCCCTCCCTCCCTCTGACTGGAGAGGTTGGAGGGTAAACAATGGTAAGCTCCTCTCGGATCCCCCATTTAAGGAGGGAACCCAGAGCAGCCATTTCATCATTTTCCACTGGCACTTCCCCTGGCACTCACCATGCTCCCACACCAGTTATCCTCCGCTTTCTTCCCTCTGCTTTTCAGTTTCTCTTTATATGTTTTCTTGCCTTTTTTGTATGTTGCCTAGCACATGGTGCTTAACAAGTGCGTGTCAACCATATTTTTTCTCGAGTATGCATACATGCTACTTATGCAACACTAAAAATGTAACATCACATAACTCATGCTCAACTTTCATGGTTTTGGGGAGTATGGAATGGGGCACAGTAGATAGAATCCTGGCCTTGGAGTCAGGAAGAGTTGAATTCAAGTCCTAATTAAGACACATTCTACTGGCTGTGTGACAATGGGCAAGTCCCAATCCCTGATTCATATAAATCTCTGAGACTCTAAGTTACAGAGGATTTGCTGACATGAATGTATTTTTCTACACTAATATTTTCCCAAACCAATAAAATCATAAATCCTGACCTTGCAAAAGTGTTTAAATGATTCTATACACAAAACCCCATGATAGTAACAGTAAAAGTTAACATTTATAGAGCCTTCCCTGTGCTAAGCACTTTACAAATACCATCCTATTTGATCCTCACAACCACCCTGGTAAACAAGGTGCTATTAGTATCCCTACTGTGCAGATGAGGAAACTAAGGCAGAGATTAAATGACCTGCCCAAGGTTACATGGCAAGGAAGAGTCTGAGGTCATTTTGAGCTCACATCCTCCTGACTCTAAGCCCAGTGCCTCTAAAAGGGTATATCAGTAAATAATACTCACTTCCTGACCTCATAAACTAATTTTGTAAGCCTGTCAATTAAGACTTTAACAATATAATTATTTTTTTAAAAATATAACCTTTTATATATTAAAATTATTCTTTAAAATTGGGGAGGGCCTCCTTTGATGGATGTTTCCTTAGATTTTAAGTACTATAAGTCTTAAGCATAATTATAATTTAAACAAATCAATGATTTTTTTCTGTGCATGCTGGAGAGACTCCACATCAAATATATACACATACATACATGTGTGTATGCATATGTAAGAGTGTACATATGTATGTGTGTATATATATATGTTACATACATATGTAAAATCAGCATAGTTAGACAGCTAATTTTGAACTGGTAGTCCTTGAAGAGTCAGAAAGCAAACTACAGCTACATCTTCTATTAAAATCAAACCAAAAGATCTAGATGGCCAAAACCCCATCAAAGTTCCAGATCATTAATTTCTTATAAATTCTTTAATATTTAATAGTAATAGATTAGAAAAAGATTTGGTGAGCTAGGATGGGAGGAACCTCCATACTAAAGGAGTGGGTATGGACTCTCACTACTAAAAGATCAACATTTCAAAAAAAAAAAAAGAAACAAACACTAAATATAAATAAGCTTTACTTTCTTCCAATTTTACTATTTTCTTGTTTGATGAATTTAAAGTCTTGTTGAGCTATATCAATGAGGTTAACTTATAAGACTAAATTTTAGTTGCTGCAAAAGTCAAATAATAAAGATATCAAGCAGACCAGGAAAGCATGAACTCATAATATAGCACTCCTAGGAATTTAAGATAGTCAAGATTTCCAAATTTTCAAAACATTTCCCTATTAGCTATTTTTAGATTAAACTATGTGTCTCTTAAGGTACTTATTTTTATCTGGCATAGATAAAGGAAAGGTAATATTAAAATAACATTAATAGATTATTTTAATAACCAAAAGTAGTAATAATTTAAAATGTCAATAAGTAAACTCAAGTTAGTTATATTGATAAATATTGACCTAGACCAAAGGGATATTAAGTTTTTTTTTAAAGGAACTGAAACTGGTTCACCAAGAAATGCCTATCACAGACTACAGAAAATAACATGGCATCAATTTAAGGCAGAAGTGACATACTTTGATCATAAGAGTACTTACTAATAGTATTTGAGAGTTAACATGGTCTAATGGTAGAACACTGGACTTAAGAGTCTGGCATACCTAGAAATTCTGCCTCAAACATTTACTTGCATTTCAACCTGGAGACATCATTTAATCTTTCTGAGATTAGGGTAAAGAACAGCTAGGTGGTGCAGTGGATAGAGCACCAGTGCAGGAGTCAGGAGGACCTGAGTTCAAATCTCACCTCTGACACTTGACACTCACTAACTGTGTGACCTTGGGCAAGACACTTAACCCCAACTGCCTCATTCTGGGTCATTTCGAGTCATCATGATGAATATCTGGTCACTGGATTCAGATGGCTCTGGAAGAGAAGTGAGGCTGGTGACCTGCACAGCCCTCCCTCACTCAAAAAAAACAAAGTCAAGTGCAAGTCATGTCATCATTTCTCTGATGGCATGGTCTTCTTTGGCAACAAAGGACAAGCACACACATAAGGGATTAGGGTGAACATTGACTTTGGAGTAAAGGACCACAGTTCAAACTCCACTTCTGATGCTTACTATCATTGGGACCTGGGGAGAACTGTTTAACTTCTCAAGGCCTTGGGCTTATCATCTGAAAAAAAAAGCACAACAGGGACAAGTATGCTTTGCTTTCTCATTCCTTAGGGAGGAGAAGTAATATAAAAACCATTCTAGGATATATTTTTAATTTCTTTGCAAGTAGTAAACTAAATTTGAAGTTCTCCAAAGAACTTCAACATGATTCCTTTCACATCTCATCCAAAAAATAACAGAATCCTAGTGCAGTAAGGAATAATGAGCTGCCAGTGCATCTTGGATGTAATCCACACATGCTACTGCTCACACACTAAGACAACTGTAATGAAAATACTGCTTCTTTACTTGTCTTATTGACCAGAATATTATAATGAACTTAAAGTTTGCCAACTTGGAGCTTAAGGAAAATAGAAACACAGCCTTTCACCAAAGGAAAGCAAATTATATTTTCTAATAAGAAACATTTTTAGTGTCTAAATATAACTTCTTAATTCTAATCACAGACTATTTAAAAGACCATTTAATGACTTATTAAATTACCTTCTGGCCTGAATTACCTTTTTTTAAAAATAAAGAAATTGTCTATAAATCAAGGAAAGTAGATCCTAGAGTACTAGATTCAGGATAATCTATTTTTGTATTTTACCTAACAGTTTTTTTGGTCACATTAGCTGAAAAGAGTTCTCTTGCATAAATAACCTCTACTTTCTTCTCTTTAAAATTAAATTGGATTTTTATTATGAACATAATTATCAACAAACAATAATAAAGAAGACTATATAGGAATCTGTGAACTTCTCTTGCATGGTTTTCTTTGTAAGTGTAAAATTAACTTAACAAGGTAGTGACTCCTATTTTTCCACTCATCCCACAAACATTACAAATGTAAATTAGCAACCAATTACCCACTCTAAATTTCAATTCTTGAATCAATATGATCCTAAATATGTCTGAAGATTTGGGAATGTTAAATATGAAAATAATTTTCTTAACAAACAGAAAAGAACAGGGACAGGATATGATCAAATTTAATTTAAAGAGATACAGGTACAGATATGTATGTCTAGATAGACAGCTATAGATAGTTTAAATTACCTAAGAACATACTATTTTTATACTTCAGTGTAAGAATCTTGATTTACTGGAGCCCAATTAGAGGTAAAAACCCTCAGCTGACCAGAATTTTTCTCTACTGCTCCACTGAGGAAGAAAAAGCTGATGACAAGAAAACAAATTTTGAATAACGATTTAATAAAAAGAAGCAACTTTCAGGATATGACCTGGGATCAGTGTATATTCAACCCCATTTTCTAAATATAAACCATTATGCCACACCAATACCGTATCGCTACAATATTAACTGATTTATATAATGACAATCCTAAGGTAGCACAAGAGTCTCTATCATCAAAGAAAAATTAAATTATTTTTGCTGTACTGAATTCAGACAGTAAAGCACACTATTGTTTTGAAAGTATTTTCAACAAATGTTGAAATAAATATTCTTCAGCTGAACCCACTGTTAAACAATAATTTAAATTAGTCAGAACATCTCATTCCTCAAGCATTCTACTTAATCAAGGTTCTACTACATTCCAAAAGATTACGAAATTCAATCAGGTTTCTTCCTTGATCATTTTGGTTCCTGTTAGGAATATGTAGATAAACAGAAAACTTACTCAAATTTGCAGTCATGGATTCTAGATCTGCTAACAACCCTGGAATCTGCTGGAGCTGTTCTTGTAACTCTATTAAACTTGTCCTCTTTTTCTCCCAGTGTACTGAAAGCATCACCACTTCAGTATCCACTCTCTGCAATATATGAGACATCATAGCACATCACAGACTTTAACAGAAAAGGTTTTGTCCATGTCATTATCTTCACGCCAACTAAAGGTGACATCATCCTGCTCATAAAGAAAGTGACGTAATTCTCTTGTGGAAATGATCATTCTGAATAGGCAGTGCAGGAACCCTCAAATTATTGCTTATTCCAAAGGAGCTCAATCAAGAGAAGAGAAATAAAACCATAGATTTGAACATCCAAATATATACCTCCCCAAAAGGGACAATTGGGTTTTTTCTTTGTTAAACAGTGAGCTCCTCTAGTTCACAACTTTTTGGAAACATGTTTACCACATGCAAGTAAAATTGAAAAGGCTTCAACTGCCATATTCCAAAGACACACTGACATGTCCTATACTAGGAAGTTACTTAACTTACACTGATATTTTCTGATGAGCACATGTACCAGATTCTGCTTTAGCATCATACGATTCTGTTTAAGCTTAAGTTCATGATTTAGAGTTGGAAGGGACCTTAGAAATGATCCATCTTTTATTTTACAGATATAGAAATCTGAAATCAGAGATGTTAAATGAATTGCTTGAGATCAGAGAGAACAATCAGCAAAGCTGGGTGTGAACACCAAATATAGCCCTTTTTCTGCTTTACTACAATGCCTCTTCTTTAGGCTCATTGCTCATGTGAGAAGCACAATCTCCTAGATGAACAATTTTTCCAAGTAGTTTATTGTGTTTTTATCAGCCACTTCTCACTCTGCCATCCTCTCCTCTGCCCCAGCCACCATCACCACCAATTGAGAATACAACAAAAACAAAACTCATTACAAATATGTATAGCCAATCAAAACAATTCTCCACATTGATCATGTCCAAAAAAAATAACTGGTCTCATTCTGATTCCTTTACCTTTGAGGTGGGTAGCATGTTTCATCATTAGTCCTCTGGAAGCACAGGGTAATTACACTGATAAGAGTTCAGCACAATACATATTTCTATCTCATAATTTGTACATCAATTCCTCAATTAATGGATAGCCCCTCAGATTCTCATTCTTTGCCACCTCAAAAAAGCTACAAATATTTTGATTATTAAATACTGAATTTATTATAATTAGGAGTAATCATTCCCTTAACCTAACCTCTCAAATTCTCCCCTTTCCCTATTGAATGAAATGTATTATTGTACCTAGCTGTGTTTGTGTTCTTCCTTTTTTTTAACTAGTTCAGATGAGAGTGCGGTTCAAGAGCCAACAGCTCCCCCACCATATGTGTGTAGATGTCTACCTGTACAATGCCATTATGTGAGATAATTTTCTCTAAATTCCCTTTCCCTAAGTCCCCTCCTTCTCATCCCTTAGCATATTTTTCTTCCCCTCTCCCTTCATTTATCAAGATCATCAAGACATAACAGAACTACTCCAGGCCTTATCTAACTGAACTCCCTCATGACCCTTGATGAGGATGATGGGATTCAGGAGGAACACATGTATCATCTCTCCATATTAGAATCATTTCATCCTTGTTTGTTTCCTTTTAATTGCTCATTCACATTTATCTTTTTATGTCTCTCTCTGTTCCTGTGTTTGCACTTTAAAGTTTCGCAGCTTTGATCTTGTAAGGAATTCTTGGAAGTCCTTTATTTCATTAAAGATACATTTTTCCTTCTGTAGGACTATAAATCAATTTTACTGGGTAAATTATTCTTTGTTGTAAGCCTATACCCTTTGCCTTCTGGAATATCATATACCAAGCTCTCAATTCTAAGTCCTGTCTTATTCTGACTGTAGGTCCTTTGTACTTGAATTCTTTCTTCTGAAAGAAAATTTTGAAAGATAATTTGAAAATTTTGGCTATAATGTTTCTGAGAGTTTTTATTTCCTGGTTTTATTCCAGAGGTTACTGGTGGATTCTTTTATTTCCATTTTCCCTCGGGTTCTAAGCAATCTTTGCAGTTTGTTTTTAAGATTTTTTGAAAAATGATGTCCAGGTTTATTTTTCAAAATGACTTTCAAAGAGCCCAATGATTCTTAAATTATCTCTCCTCTCCTCAACCTGTTTTCCAGACTATTTTTGCCATGAGATACTTCAATTTACTTTTATTTCTCAGTCTTTTGACTTGTTTTTACTCTATCTTGTATCTCTTGCACATCGCTGTCTTCTATTTGGTCCATTCTCATTTTCAGGGAGTTTGCTGCTTGGATCAGTCAACTAACATTTATTAATCACCTACTTTATGCTAGTGCTGGGGCTCTGTACTAAGTGATGGGTAGTTTTATACCTCTTGTGCCAAGCTAATTCTCTTTTCAATTCTTTCTTTCATAGCCCCCATTTCTTTTTGTATCCTTTCTTCTAGTGCTCCCATTACACATTTTAAAATATATTGAACTTTTTAATTTTTTTTTGTTTCACTTTTTCTAGGAATTTTAGCTGCACCTGTATCTAAGCTGTATTTTTTAAAGCTTTTCTTGCAGACATGTTGGAGTCATTTTCTTCTTCTGGGTTTCTATCATTAAGTGTTCACCATCACGAAAATAGATTTTTATGGTGGGATTCTTTTTTTTTTGTTGCTCATTCTTCCAATCCCAGGGTCATACATACTCTTTACACTTCTGAAGAGAATGTCTGGGTTAATCCCCCTGCTGTTTTCTTGAAGTACTGAATCTAGTATTATTCTAGGATTTCATGGACAGCTCAGGCTGGGGACCTGAAATTTTCACTGCTCCTGAAGTCTGATTAATTCTTTGGTATTCTGAACTAAGCTCCTGAGCTGGGTTTGGGTCTAAGCAATACATCTGTGGTCTTGTCCGGGTTAGAGTTCCATTCCATTACTACTGAACTTAGCTATTATCAGCCAGTTCAGTTTTGCTAGGAACAGAACTGCAGGTTCCCCTACACTTTGGGATTGCTTCCTTCATTACTGCAATAGAACTAAGGCCCCCCGCCATTCTGCTTTACTTCCTGTGTCAAAGCTACACAATAGCTACTTGCTTCTGAAGTTGTTCCTCATTCAGTGCTCAGTTTAGGGTCTTTAATACTTTAAGACTGCTCCTTACCCTGTAACACTATCCCTAAGTGCAAGTTCTTGCCTCAGTCCTCCCTGAATCTGTGACACAGAACTGGGTAATGAGCAACAGGTCTCGCAGCTGACAGCTATTCTTGCATCCAGAACAAGTTTAGGCCTATCTGTGCTGGATGTGGAAGCTGTTTTTGCCCTAGTGAACAGCCTCCCCCTATGTTGGCATACTCTTCAGGGTTGCTTCCTGGCTAAATACTATCCCTAACATTTGTAAATGGTGTCTCATCTGTCTCCCTATGCAGATCTACGCAGGAACAATGGCTTTACTGATTTTTTTTTTTTTAAGATTTTCCAGATCAAGACTTGGTCTAGTACATTTTCTAGATTTCTGTGGAGTTGTGGTGGGGAGATCACCTGTATTTTTTCCTGACGTTTCTTAGTTTAATTCTTAATAAATATAATCTTGACATAGCGTTTGGAGTAATTACTCTTCAAAGAGTAATGTTACAAATAAAAACATGATTTATTAAAGCAGACTGATACATTTCTAGAATTCTCTAGTAAACATCCATTTTCCCAAGTGTGAAATTCATAGTTAACTGCTACAAAATTTGAAAAGAGTGGCCAATTATGAAACAAATATTCTATTTCAGTAAAGAATAAGATTAGATCAGACATATGTCATCATCACCAAAAGTCTCTTTTAGTTCTAAATTCTGTAATTCGGGTGGCACCATCACCTTCAGGTATAATACACTGAGTCCTCCTGAGATAATTAAAATAACAGCAATAAGTCACAAAGAATTTTTTAATTTGGATATAAGCTACTTTATTTTCAAGAAGAAATTTAAGCAGTGACTTGTCAATTTTGATTAGATATGTACATAAAAGATTCTTCTCTTCAGATATAACAATTTGAAATTTTAATACTTTAGACATTATATCAACAGTATATGCAACCTAAAAAAATATACTTTATCACTAATATTTATCATCATTTCTCACTACTAATATCTATGAGGAGATAAAATAGAAGGTTGCAACCATAATTTAAACTCATTAATTTGGACTGTGGGGATAAGCAGTTTAACTTAGAGAATAGTCAGTCTTAGATTTTTTTTTTAAGAAAAGAATTTTTATACTTTCAAGTACAATAATAGGCTAACAAAGACAGTAAGTATAGAATATTAGGAATTAATTTTAAAAAATAATCTGTAATTAAGTGCATCATATGTAAATGCTTCTAAAGTACTTCAAAATGGTATTCTTTCAAGTAAGCTGGACATGATCACTTTGTTTACAGGGTTTGCTTTCTTTTTACTTGAAAACAGTTTTGTAAAGAGTGAGCAAAGATAAACTTCAGTGTCTAAATTAAAATAAATTCTGAATTGGCAGGTCCAAATCCATGACAATTATTAAGTTTACACACAATGCTGGTCCCATGAACCAGAATATTATAGATACTGTATCTAGAGAAGTCAAATACTTGTCTGGAACCTTCAGGAACAAGTAAAAATTCTTCAGATCAACAAGGACTAGTTTACATCCCAGAGAGACTTTGGAGAGTGTGAAAATGAACTTTGTTCAGATAGGATTATAATAATTTATTAAATTTCATTTCAGAAATTCTCTGTAAGGCATTTCAGTGGAAACTTTCTGCTTGCACACATCATTTATAGGCTAAAAGAATCCAGAAGAACAAATTCTCTACCTCTCCGGCACTTGCACATTCCTTTGCTCTTTTATGAAGGGCAGCCCATGTATCTTCATATCTAAAAAGAAAAAAATCATCATTAAAGATACATTTTTTTTAAAGCTTGAAAAAGTGTTACACAATTGCATAAATGCCTTGACCAACTACGTAGAGATCTAAATTAGCAGCATCATTCTTAGGGCAGATATATACTCTCTGAAAGTAGCAGGGAGCAAAATTTTTTTTTCACATATCTGATCTAGATAATGCCGACAAAATACGTTCAGATCTACATATTGTTTAAGGCAAAGTATAAAGTTATCAATTATCACTTAATCTTAGCTACTCTAAGGAAACTAAAAGAGCTTAGAGAACTTTTAGGTCATTCATAAAGTGGATAGTTAATTGCACCGCATAACTTTAAAGCCCCTAGGGGCAGAGTGCTCAGAGTCCTCGACTGGGAATCAGTACAATTTCCTCATCTGCAAAATAAGAATAATGATAGCACCTACCTCACAGGTTTATTGTGAGGATCAAATAAAATAAGTGTAAAATAGCTTGCAAATCTCAAAGTGCTAAATAAATACTATGAATGTTTATTAATGTTACTTGTATTATCAGAAGATACTGTAGCTACATGAATCCCCAAGCCCCAATACAATCCTATGGACACTTAATAAGTACTTGTTGACTGTACTTACCCAATTAAAATTAAAATGAAAACTCTTAGATTTTACTTTGGTGTAACCAGACTGTGGGTGTATCTTAAATGAAAACTAAGTATGTGTGATAACTAATTCAGGCAATGCCACAGTGGTAGAGAGGAATCCTCATTTGCAAAGAGCCTAAAGTACATCTGTATGTGGCTATTCCACTGGCCTGAAACCCAAAATGTCCAAAATCTTTCTCCCTCTTTCTGACTTCACTATTTCTGTAACTGGCACCAATATTTATGTTATTTTTTACTCTTCCATCTTTTTAACTTCCCATATCCAGTTGCTAAATCCTCTAACTTTACCTCAGTCATCTCTTTTACCTAAGTTATTCCTCCTTTTTCCATTGGCATTCTCCTTGTATGAGTCTTCATTACTACCTGCCCAGATCATTTTTGAAAAAGGCTCTTAACCAGTCTTCTTATCTTTACTCTCTCCCTTGTCTAAATCATGTCATACAAATGTAACATTAATTTTCTATAAAGACATATGATTAGCTGGAAGAGATTCTTAAAGGTCATCTAAGCCAACTCCCTCTCTTCACAGAGAAGTTAAGTGACTTGTTCAAAATCATATATGTAGTAAGTACAACAGCCAGGACTTGAGGCCAGGTCCTCTAAATCCAAATCCAGCATTCTTTCTACTCTAGTTATGTTGCTCCTCTGCTAGAAATCTTTCAGTTGCTCCCATTTTCTACATCCTCACCATCACCATGAGGTCCCTTTCAGCTTCATAATCTCTCCTCTGCCTTTTAGCATACTTTAAAAGGTTTATTCTTTTGAATGTAAGAGAACTCTTTCTCTTTTTGTTATCCCCCAGAGAACTCTGCTACCACTAAGAAGAACAACTGCCATTTACACAACACTTTAGTTTTCAAACTGCTTTATGTGCATGATGTCACTGGAGCCTCACAACCACACTAGAAGCAGTTTCAACTTTATTTTATCGCCATTTTGTAGATGAGCAAACTAAGTCTCAGAGGGCACGTCATAGTCACACAGCTATTAAGTGATAGAAGCAGCATTTGAACCCAGGTCTTTGTAACTTTAAGTCCAATACTCTTTCCACTATACTATACCACTCTGCAAGCAGCTTCAGAAGTTACTGCAGAAGAGGCTACCAGCTCAAACCTGTTATATTCCCAAATATGAAAACAAAGCCAGAAAATGACACCTTTTGAAATTAAGGGACAATAAAATCAGCATAAAATAACTGAGATTAGCCTGCTATAGTAGGCTCTACTCTACTCTACTCTAAAAGCCTACTCTAAAAGAGCTTTGTGTAAAATATGCTACTGTTAAAATTTTAGCGTCTCCCAAATCTCAGCAAGGTAGTAGGACAATTCCCAAGTTTGCATCAAAAGATTATGATAAACTGAGATCTAATTAATTGTAACATGTTCAAGATAATTTGCCAATTACAGAAGGGTGGCAGTCTGCATAGAGTCTTGAAAAAAACTGAAAAAAAGTCTTGAAAAAAGCTGCAGACCAAGAATTTTTGTGTTTGAGAAGATGTGGGAGAGCTGGAACACTAATTCATTGTTGGTGGAGCTGTGAGCTGATTCAACCATTCTGGAGAGTAATTTGGAACTATGCTCAAAGGGCTATAAAAATGTACAAACCATTTGACCCAGAAATACTGTTTCTAGAGAATAAAATGGGAAAAGAACCCACATGTACAAAAATATTTATAGCAGCTCTTTTTGTGGGTGGCCAAGAACTGGAAATCAATGGGATGCCCATCCACTGAGGAATGGTTGAACAACTTGTGGTACATTAATACAATGGAATTCTATTATGCTATTAAGAAATGACAAACAGGCAGACTTCAGACAAACCTGGAAAGACTTATATGAACTGATGCTGAGTGAAATGAGCAGAACCAGGAGAACATTATACACAGTAACAGAAACAGACTTAGCCCATCACAGCAATGCAAGTTCCTAAAACATTTCCAAAGGACTCATGATGCAAAATGCCATCCACATCAAGAGAAAGAACTATAGAGTCAGAATGCAGAATGAAGCAGACTATTTTCTCTTTTGTTATTTTTTTTTCTCATGGTTTCTTTTTAATTCATTGTTTTAATTCTTCTGCAACATGAGTAAAGTGAAAATGTGTTTAATAAGAATGTATGTGTAGAACCCATATAAGATTGCATGTCATCTTGGTGAGGGAGATGAGAAAGAAGGGGAAAAAACTTAAAACTTGGATAAGTGGTTGTTGAAAACTGAAAACAAATAAATGACTTATAAAAAATTAAAAACATTTTTAAATAAACAATTTTTCAGTGTGTCTCAAGCTCTGTGATCCACTGTGAACAAATGCTTGCAATTTTTAGGCAAATTTTTTTTCTAGAGTGGAAAAAGGCAATTAATTTACTCTAGCATTACAATGCCTTAAGATAATCTTGATTCTCTGGCTCAAAGTCAAAGAGTCTCTTATTCAAAAGGCTATTTCTGTTACCATAAGCAACCTTGATGCTAAAATTTGTTTCTTGAGTAAACTTAAATCAGAATCAAGCACCTCAAACAGAGGTTCAGTGCTAATCCTCAGGTAGCTCTTATAATAAACTTATAAAGAGGAATTCTCAGTTACAAATCAGCCTCCTCTAAAGTTCTTTAGTTTTCCCCTAAAGTCTGGTCACTCCTGGGGGAAGCTAAAAGAATCAAGTTTCTGAATCTATGACATCGAGAATCACACTCGACACACAATTATGCCCCCAAAATGAAGATATTCCCATGAGGTAAGCACCATCTTTTAAGTGAAAAGGTTTCAACTATCATTTATATTCTCTTAGTCCTGAACCTCAGTCCTGAATTTTTAGCTACTTCTTTCCCTAGAAGTCATGTACAAGTAGAAAGAATAAGTTTACAAAAGAATAGCCCATCCTTTCTCTGGTACCAGAGAAAAGGAGAAGAGAATGGGTGGTAATGCTGAGAAATTTTAAGGATTAGAAAAAGGAGTTGATGGAACTCCTTTCAGAAGGCCTAAAATCTTAGGATCAAAGGACTTAGAACTTGAACTAGTAGGTATTCAATTCACCTTAGCATTGGGGCTAAGGTTATGGCCTAGGGCTAAAGGAAAGAGGAACACTGGAATCACTACAGAGAACTGGAAGAGAAGTGTTCTTTACACTACAGCATAATATATAAAAGACATCACAGTCAAGTACCACTGGAAGGAGGCAAGCCAGTCATACAACAAGAGGGACTGAAAATATGCACTGTAGGTTGAGCTGTCAATTGGTACAACTGGCATGGAAAGCAATTAGGAATTAAGCAAAGTGATGAAAATGTCCACAATCTCTGACTCTGAGATTCCACTACTACGCACATACTCCAAGAAGGTCACTGACCAAAAAAAAAAAAAAATTTTTAAAGGCTCCAAACGAACTAAGATATTTATAGTAGCACTTTTCATGGTAGCAAAAAGCTTGAAACAAAATAGATGCCCATTGATTAGGGAATAGGTTTAAAAAATGTGTTAACATTAATCTAACAGAATATTACTATGCTATAAGAAAAAAACACATAATTAATAGAGAGAATGTGGGAAAATTTACATAAATTGAAGAAAGGGAAGTAAGCAAAGTCAGAAAAACAATATACACAATGACTAGACTGATAAAGAACAACACCCACAAAACAGAAACTGAATGTTGAGAAAGCATAAAAAAAACATTTAGTCTTTAATAAGAAATATGAGAAAACACATAGACCTGCACCTTTGCAGAGGTTGAGGAAGAGTCCATGGATATGGAATACTGAATATAAAAAAGATTTTTTTCCCAACATTGTTGGCTTTGCTTAATTTTTCTTAAACTCTCTCCTTCAAAAAATAAAATTCTTTGTAATAAAGGATGGCTTTCTGTGAAGGAAGAGAGGAAGGAAGAAATCTATGGAATATAAGAACAAAAGATATCAGTACAAATACATTATTATAAAAGAGAGAGTGATAATGCAAATATTTTACTGGAATTCACTGATGATTAAAAGAACTCGGGCAAGACTTCTAACAAACTGGGTACATCTTCTTTGGAAGACTTATGAAGATGCATATTATATACAAGAACTGCATAGGAAGAAAGGACCAGGTTGGGTAGTGATCTGCACCACTGGAAGAGTGCCAATATTGATGAAATCATGTGATTTTAAGTACTGATCAGCTATGTAGTATTCAATGTCCTTAAGGGAAAAAAATAAGAAATTTGGATTCATAGTATATTAAAAATTGACATTTGAGGATTGTTATAGTATAGTAAATAGAAACCTTAGGTAATAATTATAAGTTGTCAAGATACAAATTTTAACTTAATGTAAGAAAAAACATACTAATTATTAAACTTGTCCAAAAGTAAAACAGGTTGCCTAAGAAGGTAGTGATTTCCCCTTGTTTGTGGTCAAGCCAAGGCTGGAATGTCTGGTACAGTATAAAACTTTTTTGCACATATAGGCTACACTAGGGATTCTTTCTAACTCTGAAGTTCTGTGATTCTGTACTCTTGTGTCCAGCACATAATGGGCATTTAACACTTGTTGACTTGACTCTTGTACATTTGAAAATTTTGCTTTTTAAGCACCAAGACTTCTTATTGTAACTATTTTATAGCATTATCTCTGAAACCTCCTACTCAATTCAATAACAAATATAAAAATAAATTCTTTACAGTAGAGAAGAAAAATCTCTAGCCCTTAAAAACTAAAAAATAAACATAATAAAATATTTAAAGAGAGAAATTTATATGTAGGTATAAGTGTTAACAGGAAATAAATACTAAAAACAAAATACAAGATAACCTTTTCCTACTTGTTTCCTAGATGTTTTCCATAACAGGTTAGTCCTATGTCACTCAATCACAAACACAAACAAAAGAACATACTTGCTATCCAGTGTACACAAGATTTCAACAGAAAATGGCAAAAGATAATATACATGGAAAAAATTAATAGCCTTATTACAAGAGCTATAACTTTTGAGAAATAATAAAAGTAGATTTTTTTGCCATAAAAGGAAAACCAAAAGATGTCAAATAAAATATTAACAAAGATAATCTTGATCTCCTCAAATAGAATGATAAAGTCATCTTTGTACCAAAAAGAGTCACAAGTTTCTCAAAAGACCAATTAATGTATAGCTGTAGGCTGCTCTATTTTAATCTAACTCATGAAATACTACTGAATTATACCTATAAAACATAAAATTTTAGAAAAGAAATAGCTGAAGGTAAAGCAGTGTGGTCAAAAATGGCATTTACCTGCTGAGTAGCTCGAGTCCAGCAGAGAACTTTGGCAAATATTGAACAGTCCTGTCAAAATAAATATTTAATTAAGAAGACTGCATTTTCTGATATATGCTGTAACTACAAGTACAAGGATTTTGGTTTTGTCATCCACAAAATTACAATTTAAAAATCAATTAATTGCAATTTCACTAAACTTTAAGAGAAGTAAATTACAGTAAGGTTGTATTTTTTGTTGATATAATGTAAACAAGTAACTAACTCCCAAAGACACTGTTTTAGGCATCTAATAAACACTTCATTAGAACTGCAACTGCAGTTACCAAAAGAAAATCTGCATGATTAAAGTGTTTCTTTTTTCAGGTTGGAAATAAAATCCAGACACATACTTTATGTTGAAAATGAAAAACATCAAAACCAACACAGGTATGTCTTCATGCAATGTTTCCAAAGCTATTTACTTGCCAAATGATATTTGTTATTAATGTGCTTTTCTGTAATATAAAATTCCTCCTTTTGTTCTTAATTCTAAAATGGAAACTATGACAAATAATTATCAGAAAATATAAGGTTTTTTGAAATTCAAGTAGAGAAAAACCTAGCAAAGTAAATCTGTGAAAACTAATCATTTGGATTTTTTTCTGCTTCATTTGGTACTTCTAGGAGACTAAACAGATAAAATTTTTTAAACTGTTTTAAGTTGTATTTACCCAATATAAATCTCTCATAGCCAGGAATGATAAACTTTATTATATAACTCAGGTATCAAATCCAGTGGTAAAACTGAGGAGGGCAGACTGAACCAGGTTAAAATATCATCAGGAAATGTTTGACAAAATAAATAAAAATCTAACTATATAAATATGTACATATATACACACACGTAGAACATGAGACAAAATGCTGCCTACAGCACTTGGTTTCTACTTGTGTTTGACACTACTGATATAATTTATTACTACCAGAGTAAAACATGTAAAAATTACTTGGGTTGAAAATAAATTAGTTGTGTTAAAAATAATTAGTGAACAGTATTATCTAAAAATAAACTTAAAACTCATGGAAAGATTCTACAGAATGAAATTTTAGCACAGTCATACCTTTTTTTGCTTTTAACTTTTGCTTCTCTTGACTTGTCACTTAAAGATTTCAGCCTATAATTAAGTACAAAATTATATTACTTGCAAAGATAAAAAATAAGCTTTTAATTAAATATGCACAATACTGTAACATTAACAATACTGTAACATTTCTGTCTGACAAGTTAAGCCTAATTTTTAATTTAAAAAATTTGTATCTGTTATAAACAGCAAAACACTCATTTCTGCAGAAAAAAAATTCTTATATTGTTTTCTCTCTCAGCTTGACCATTAATTTAAATTCAATTTTATTTTATTTTCAGCTTCAAATTCTTCCCTTCCCACATTGAGAAATCAAGAAAAACAAAGTCTTTCAAACGTGTGTGATCAAGGAAAACAAATTCCCACATCATGGACAAAAAAAAGTCTCAATCTGCATTGAATCCATCATCTCTGTAACTGGAGGTGGGCAGTATGTTTCACCAGGAGTCTTCTAGAATTGTTGTTAATCATTGTGTTTTTGAGGATAAGAACTATTTCTCTTTTAAACTTTGTTCTTCCCCTGGAACGTGGTGTGGTACATAGAGTAGCTGCTAAATAAATAATTTAGAAAGATATTTAGTAAAATTGATGAGTCTAAAGTATTTTATACCCTTGGCTTTCTTAAAAGATCTGAGTAACATTATTTCAGGATCATTACTGTGAGCATCAATTGGTGTCCAAAGGTGTGTATAATTTTTCCACACTAAATGGCTCCAGATTCCTATACTTTAAAAATTAGGTCTTGCTATTTATACCCCTCCCCCAGTTTTTTGTTTTTGGTGTCTCAGGGTTAAACTCCTGTCCTGGAGTCAACAAGATCTGAGTTCAAATTTGGCCTCAGACACTCATGTGACCCTGGGTTTCCTCATCTGTAAAATGAGCTGCAGAAAGAAATGGTAAATTAGAGAGCGTCTTTGCCAAGAAAATCTTAAAAACGGGGTCACAAACAACGGGACATGAATAAAACTACCGAATAACAACTGTTACTTCATACTGCTATTAGTGTCTATGTCAACCCTCCTCTTTCTCATTTGTTGTTTATAATATTTATAATCTGTTATGAGATGCACCTCTCCCCTCCAAAAAAAAAATGCCTCTTAGAATTGTGCATAAAATTAATAATCAGGCGTTGATTAAGGGCCTGAAATGCTCTCAAGTCTGTAAGAGTTTTTAGTAGAGAGTACTAGACAATATAGTCTCTACATCCATTCAATCAAATACACACAAATTATATTTATGTCACAAGTGAACAAATGAGAGCATGTCACTGTCAAGCTCTCTTGTGTTTTTCCTTAAGATCTTGTGTATCATGCATCATATTTCATAACTTCTTGTGTGAATCCAATTAGGGCACCAGTGTCAGTCCTTGTATTAAATATTAGTAAAGTATAATTTCTTAATTTTACATTAAAATACAAATTCTCATATTTTCTTTCTGTACCTTAGTGTGGGTCATCTTCTGTACCTCCTGAAGAATTATTTCAAGGACTTAGTTTAATGAAATTCAGTTGGGAAACTAAGACTTTAGCCAAGCCTTTAGAGTACAGTTTGTGTGTATTTGACAGAATGGATGTAGAGACTTATTACCTAGCTTTAAACTAATCCTCACAAAATGGACAAGTGGCTCTAAAAGACTCCTGCAAAGAAACAGTGGATTGAAAACAAAAGTCAAAAACAAAGGAGTAACAAGAAAATGGCAAAAATGATGATAATCAGATTTGATAAGAAGTCTGCCAAATTATCCAAAATTAGCAAGATTATCTGAAGTATGGATTTATGTCCACTCTCATTAATGATGAACCTTACCGCAAGTGTAAATTCTGCCTTGAGATATTGGCTAATGATAGCACGAAGCCATCAAGAGTTGTAAGATTTTAAAATTAAGCATTCAGAACATGAAAACCAACTTCTATAACTTCTTTTTTTTTTTTTTAGCTATAACATCTAATCAAGCACCTTACAAAATTTCACTGTACTTAATGGCATGCACACAAATAATTATGCAATAAGACAGGTATAATGGAGATGGAGAAGATATTCGGGTAGGAAGGATATCCCTACTTCCTCTAATCCACCAAATCACTCTTGTACAGGGATGGGTTAGTCCAGTCACAGATCTCAAGGAATAAAAAGAAACCACCTTTGAATCTAAAAGATTTACTGGTAACATGCCACCCTCCCAAGACACATACACAAAGGATCTAAGGAGACTGATGCCAATCAGCTTTGATAGCTACTCAGTTTCTCAAGAAATAGGATGCCCTGTCTAGATATGGAGATTTGTCCAAGCAGCCACAGTGGTTAGGGCTACTAACATTGTTTTACACTCAGAAATATACAAAGGGAATAAGAACCTCTTCCAAGTGCACACATCTATAAAATGAGGATAACAATATCAACTAAATAATAAGGCTGTTGTGAGGGTCAGATGAGGTACTAGAAAGCACTAGGCAAACTTTTAAGCCTCACATAAATGTTAGGCATTTAATGCACCGAAGTGTTACGTCATATTGGTTTGGAGATGCCAAAAGCTGAGAAATTGTGCACCTACATTATCCGTACCAGGATAGAAAAAAACTCACTAGTTCAACAAACCAATGTAGGGTACTTTGATTCAACCATCCCTTTATTAAGCCCCATGCAAACATTGCTAGACTCTATAGATACTAAAGAGAAGTCCAAGTATCCTCAAGTGGTTTTTAATATTTAATGGGGGAAAGTATATGTGAATAAGCAAACACACACACACACACACACACAAAAACAAGTAAATTTTGGGGAGATAAGAGAACATGGGGCAATAAGGAAAGGAAGCAGCTCAAGCCAAACCTGAGAGGGAACTACAGGTTTCAAGAGGCAGAGGTGAGAAGGGGAAGCACAGAAACAACGCTGAATATCTGAAATGGTAAACAAAACAATCTGTGTAAGGAGGAATAATATGGAAAGTCTGGAGAGAAACTTTGAAGATAGATTATTAAATATTTTGTATAGCAGAAGATTTTGTATCTTGCAGAAGCAATGACATAAGCCAATGAAATTTCCTAGGCATGGGAGTGACATGGTCAAACCTATGTTTTAGGAATACCAACTTTTTTAGCTCTGCAGAGAATAGAATGGAGAGAGCAGAGTCTGGGGGAAAGGAAAGAATGAGCAAGGTATGGCAAAAAGGGAAAGAGTCTGAATTAGGGTCAAATGTAGTTCATATGTCCATATGCATACGAACTTGCTTTTAAAAAAATATTTTGTTAATTGTACCTTGATACAATTTCTTTTGTAATTCTATATATTTTATGTTTAAAAGCATTGTTCTGAGAAGGTAACTAGAGGTTTCACCAGACTGCCAAAAGGGTCCATAGCACAAGGAAAGTTAAGAATTCCTGTCAATACTTTTTATAACACCAGAAAAAGTAAATAAGTGGTTGATAAGAAGATATTATTATAAAGTCTAATGTATACTTTAGAGTTGAAAACCTTACCAAAATAATTGAATATTTTTAGATTTCTACAATTCTAATCCAAATTTAATGCTACAGTATCACAAACTTGTTAGTTGTAAAGATAACATCAAATTGGAAGTCCTTTAAGGAAAAATAACTATCATTTTAATATTTTAATTTTAGAAAAAATTCTTATATTTTCACAATAAATTTTATTGATTTTCTTCCCAAAAATTATTGGAAAACATTATTTCAGTAACAGGCAAATTTTAGCAAGCCACTGAGCCTGTTTCTCAATTGCAAAAAATAAGAAAGTTGACCAGATAATTTAAGGATTCTTCTAAACTCTATGGCTTATCTACTTACCCCTTCAACTTATAATTTTAAATCATTCTATGAATTTAGCCCACCATTCTGGTTCCATTCCTCTACTTAGCTTCACTTCAGCTAAAACTTTATTTCCTTCTCTTCTGCCTTCTCATGTCCTTCACACCTTCTAAGCCTAAGGCATGTCCTAAAGTCCCTGGATCACCAAAGGGAGATTATAGAGGTCAAATGATGAAGGGAAGAGCTATCAAAAGCTCTTCGGAGTCAGAATCTGCACAGACATTTTGGCAACTCCTTTGCATTTTATTGGTGTAGGGTCAAAAAGAAATCCTTGGAGCTGTTCAAACCATCCCATGTAGTTAACACCTAACAATATTGACCCCAAGGACGTGAAAAATGTTTCTTCTCTAGTGATGAAGATGAAAGAAGCTAGAATACTTGGTTACATTGGCTCCTCTTAAAACAGTCCAGGATGGCCTATAAGAAAGGTAGATGGCACCTGTCAGCTTACTATGGATTAGGAGGAGTTAAACAAGGTCATTGTGCTCATCACTATAGTACTTCTTGCAGCCCAGGATCAGGGTGAGTAGTATGAATTTATGGCCCTTATTAATGCTTTTTTCTCTTCTTATGCCTGAGATTAGTCAGAAATAATTTCCTTTCATCTGGGAAAGAGTCCAGTATATTTTCACTGTCCTTCCCCTGGGCATCTTATACTTTCCCTCATACTGCCACATTCTGGACTTAAAGGCACTAATGTACTCTACCATATTGATAGCATCATGTTGACTGGAAGAAATGAAGCCATGATGACTGAAGACCTACAGTGGATGAGGGCACATGAAAGGCAAAGGGTAGGAAATCAACCTTTAGAAAATCTAGGGTCCAACTTAGTCAAGTTTTGGGAACACTGTCAATAGGGAAAACACAGAGGATTCTGGGAATAATATAGAATAAATTATTGACACCCACTTCCCCACAAATTAAGGAATTCCGGAGGCTTATTGAACTCTTTAGGTTCTGAAGGATCCACATTCCCCATCTGGATATCCTGATGGTTTTCATTTACTGGGTCACCTGCAAGTTCACCTCTTTCAAATGGGGCCTAGGATTTAACCCTAGAAGATCTAAAACAAGCTGCCCAAAAGTCTCTCCCCTTGAGCCCTTATGACACTGCATGGCCCAAGTGTTTGAAGGTCTCTATCCATAAAGAGGAGTAGCTACAAGTTTTCCAAAGTGGCCTCTCACTATACTGCTTCTGAAAAGCAGATGCTCACCTGTTACTGGACCCTAGTGGCTAATAAACAGAAAATCGATTATTATGAATTGGATAAGAAGGCTCTCTGACAAGAATGATAGGGAAGAAGAGGCTTAAGTTAAGTGGAAGTCATATATTGAAAATCATACTTGCCTAAGTCATTCCAGTTAGTGTTATCTACAAAAAAGCTGAAACTAAAAACCTCCAGTTCAGAGACAACATATGTTCTCCACTGACAGGCATCATTGTGAGAACAGCAGCAGTTAGGTATGGATTCCTTGCTAATCTGGACTGTGCAGTAGTGATGCCATGTTATACTAGGCATGGAATCATGCAATCATCCTAAGCATGAAGCAACTATTCATGCCCAATTATGTTATTTGTACAACTGGAGGTTTGCTCCAGATAACCAACAGTTACATCATCATGGACCTGACTGCCTGGGTCAATACCATTCTACGAAGGACAAAGGCTCTCTGGTTCATTAGTCTCCTGGATTCAGTCTTGAGGAAGACTTACCTAACATGAATGGACTGCTTTTAGACAAAGTTTTTCACTAATCCTCTCCAGCACTTTTTTCTTCCTTCCCCAGAGCAATCTTCTGGGCCTCAAAGGGTTGTGTACACCCTGGAGAATTAGCTCAGGTCCCCCTCAATTGGTAGGCTTTTTCTTCAAAGTACCTTGTTTTCTAACAGCATGGGAGAAGTAAAACTGTTGCTATGTAACTATGGTAAATATGTAGTTACCTGGAAGAAAGGAAACCCCTTACCTGACTAGGCGGCAGTTTTCTGCCTCTGGATGAAGCTGAGGAAGAACTCTTATTTAGCTTCTGTAGAAGAAGTGGCAGCTCCTCCGCAGAGGCCTCTAAAAGGGCAGAGCTTTGGTATCATTCCCATAATATGGCTCCCAGGAAGGGTGAAATTTTGGTTGATGAGTCAGGGAGTACTGAAAGAGCAGTTACTAAGTATGAGGAAGGTGATTACTAGCTATTAGATACTAGAAAAGATGAGATATGGGGACAGATCGCATGCAAGAGGATCATGACCACCAAGGCACTTTACTACAGATAATGCTGATGTGTGAGGAAGAAGAATTCATGACTATGTCATCATCAGTATATGGCCCCAGTGTTCCTGGTGCTGCTACTGTTCATTGTCATCATCTTAAATCAGGAAAGGAACGGGGAGGGGAGGGGAGGGAAGGAAAGAAAAGGGAAAAGCAGTGAGCTTTTATGTTCCAGGCACCATGTTAAATGTTTTGCACAACTATTATCTCATTTACAAATATTATCACATCTCATCTCTTCAGGAAAAGTATCTGTGACTGTGTCAGTGAGAGTATAATCTATGTGCCAGCTTTGATGCTTCTGGTACTGTTCCTACCCCCTGTCGCCATCCTATACCTGGAGAAAACTGCAAATATGAAATCAGCCTCAGCCACGACCTGTGGCCCTGAGCAGGTCAGAACTGTCCTCCTAGACTCAGTTTCCTCTGCTTTAAAGGAGGGTAATAACCGCACCTTCCTCACAGGATTGTTCTGAGGATCAAATGAAATAATACGTGAAGCAAACCCTAAAACACTTAAAAGCCAGTTATCACCGTTATCGTATTATTATACTTAGACCATAAAAGGAAGCACTGATTACAGCACTCAAAACAGGAAGCTTCCAGTTCAACCTATTCAACCTCCACCCCACACCCTTTCCCCATAGTAGCAAGTGTCAACAACAGGAGACAGATATACAATGCCATAGGAAACTCTGAAATCTATTTTACAGACGTAAACAGTTAAACATAAAGAACACAGTAGGAGTTGTCATACTGGTAAAACGCATTGGAAATGCTTCATCCAAGTCTGTTCATATCAGCGGTGTAGTACCGTGAAAAGAACATTGAACTTGGAGTCAATTCAAATTCTATTCTGTCAATTACTACTTCTGTGATCTATCAAGTCATAGCCTCTCTGGGCCTCAGTTTCCTCATCTATAAAACATAATGGGTACTGGATGACCTTTTAGGTCTGTTTCAGTTCCAAGAGCCTATGAACTGTCCTTTACTCTTCCCACGTTATCAAATGTCAAAAGTCTAGCAAGCAGAGATATCAGTCATTAGTGAAATTTCAGATGTCAGCAGCAGGATTTCAGTGGTTCTGTCCTCACCTCCCCCCTTTTACCCTACTATCTCTAATACCTAACTGATGCAAAAAAAAATTCTATAAAGATTTCCTTCCTTTAGATTTCATCTGTAATTATTTAAGCTTCACGAATCATTTACAATTTAGTGTGAATGCATTTAGCAAATATTGTTCAGATAAGGAAAAATGCCTAGAACTTAGGAAACTAGGGAGAAGGAGAAGTGAAGAAGATGGCACTCACAGGGCAGAAGCTTTCCTGTTTTGAAGTTGTGCTAAGGTCAAACCTAGCTGGGAAGTTAACAAGCTTTATTTACATGACAAACTTCAAGAACTTAAGGTACTATTCACAGGAAGCACCTGCTCATCACATCCCAAAGAGACCCATAATTAGATGGCTGGGTTTTCCCTCATCTACATGCTTTAAGTCTAGGCAGCTTGAACTTGTCTAGAACTGCCTCAGGAGTATGAATCAAGATGAGAATCATTATAGGGCACACATTTCAGCTTATGGCTGCTGCTCAAAGATCATGCCCATCTTAAAGATACATGGTAGAGGTCCTCCAGGGTAGTTCCAAAATTTCTGATCATCTCTAAAGGGAAGAAGTGTATCTTGGAGAGTTAAGATCAAACTAGAACTTTCCACAGTGGATATGAAACATGAAGGTGGTCCAAAATTAATTCACTCTCATCCTCAAACTCTTGGACCCAAGAGCCAGTCTGATCCAAAAAGAAAAATGTAGGATTTTCAGGCCTTTCCCAGTACCAATCCACCTACATTACACCCCTTCAATACTTCAGTGATTCTGATTTCATCAATGCAGCTATTACCTTTCGAGGTACAGATTTCAACTCATCCTGAGCTGTATCAGGATCACTGTATATTAAGAAAATGTGTTAGAGTAAAATTCAAGAATCAGACTGGTGAAACACAGGAAAGTGTTTGGGTTTGATAGCATCAGTGGAATATTCTACAGACCAACTAGATAGTAAAACTAATAGAAAAACAGGTTATAAGCCTAGCAGAGGCATGATGTAGTAGTTCTAGAGGACTTTTTCATTACTCAGTTGTCTGCTGGAGCTCTCAATCTCTGACAAAAACCAAGCAGCCAATCACTTCATAGTTTGCCTTTGTATTATCCATCCAAAGGTGGGGGGATCAATCCACGAGACAAATTGCTATGACAGACTGTATTCTTACCAAAAAGGAGGAAAAGATTATGAAAAAAACCTTGGGGTAAGTGGCCACCCTGAGAATTTGAGGAGTGGAAAATTGGCATAGTCTGACAGTCACCCTAGATTTGGGGGGAAATTGAATTCAAAGACTCCAGGAATAAAAAAAAAGATAGCCAAATTTGCTGTAGGGAAAAATCAGCCTAGGAGGAATACATAGAGCCCAAGAATTAAACTGTGGAGTAACATAAAATAAAAAACTCACAATACTGATAAGAAAGTGAGAAATCATGTAATGAACATGATATAGGTGCAGAACAAAGATTAATTTTTTTATCATTTTATTTTTTAAATTTTGAACTTAAACATCAAACAAAATGAGCATTTCCATATATACTGTAGAACAGAGTTCTGTACAATGACCTGTGAATCTTTTATGTACAGATTACTTTCCTTTCTTAATTAGATGATAAATACAACACGTAACTTTCAAAGGTATTCTGCTTATGTGTTATTATTCTGCCCTGTTTTCACCTGTGCATTTTAAAAAAACGTGTCGGGAGAAGGAGGTTACCCTTTCTTTAATTTTACACACACACACACACACACACTTTTAACCCTTCTTAGAAATGTATTTAATCAAGCATAACAAAATTTCTCCATTGCCCAAGTCCAAAAATGTATGGTTTTTTTCTATCAAGAAGTTAATTCCAAGCTTCATCAGAGGTCCTCTGAAATCATAGTTGGTCACTGCAATGATCAGAAGTACCAAGGCTTTTAAAAGATGTATAAAGAAGAAAAGGATAGAGAGTGGGTTGATAAGTATAAAAGTATGTAGCATGGTCCTATAAGGATAATGTAGGAGTTCCTGAAGTCTAAAGTAAACTGAGTCTGGCAAAGAAAGTTAAGAATAGAACAGGGTTTAGGTTCTTTATAGATATAATCAGAGCATAAAAGAAGGGTCAGAGAAGATATAGAACCATAGGTTGTGGTGGCAATAACAGACTTTGGAAAGAAGACATAGTTGGTACTCAAAGAACTAATGAATGGGATTACGATACAAACAGTTATTTTTGAATGATTATAAACAATGAGAGAGGCATCTCACGGTCAATGAAGCAAGAGTGTTTTAATTTTTTTTAATCGGAAGAAAATGTAGACTCTTTAGGTCAATATGCCTGTTTTTGATTTCTGGAAAAACTGTAAAATATTTTGTTAAAAATTATAGCTAGTGAATATCTAGAAAATGATGGTGCTAATATTACTGAGTTAGCATTGGTTTCATCAATAATAAACCAAGAAGAGATCTGACTATACTTACTTTTTTTTTTCCTTTTTGGGCAGGACTACCATATTGGTAGATCAGAGAAATGAAGTAGATATAGCTTATCTAGATTCAAACAAATCACCTGGAAAGGTATCTTAGGCTATTCTTATAGACAAAGTGGCAAGATGCATGCTAAGTGAAAGTAGTCTACCTAGACTTAGAAGTAATTGAATGGCCAAGCCCAAAGAATAATCAATGATGTCAACTTCGAAGGAGTTTCTTAGACTTCATCATGGATCTATGTTGGGCACGTGGATAAAATAAAAAATAGCATGCTTATCAAATCTGCAATGATATATAGCTAAACAGGAACTGAAACATGAGATGATTAGTTAAGATCCAAAAAGTTATCAACAAACCAAAATTTTGGATAGATTCTAATTAAATTTAATAGGATAAACATACTGTACTTAGGTTAAAAAAAATCAGCCTCACAACCAAGAGAGAGAAAAGTCATAACTACGAGATAGCAGAAAAGACTTCTGATTTTTAATCAAGAGGATCTTGGTTCAAATACAAACACCGTCACTTTTCTGCATACTTCGCATGTCATAACTTTTCTGGACTTGAAATCTATCCTTTCTTTCCTTTTCCTTGCTTCTTACAAAACTGTCATTCAACACTTTCACTAGCCACATTAAAAACAGCATAGTGTAACAGGACACTACCACCAAACTCTGCTTTCCTTGGTCAGACCACATCTGCAGCATCATGTTCTGTTTTAATTATCACAGTTTTGGAAGAATATTGATAAACTGGAAAGCATTCAAAGAAGAGATAAAGCAGGATGCAAAAATGCTTCAGAATTATGTCATACGAAGATTGGTTGAAGTAACTGGGGATATTTAGTCCAAGGAAGATCTGAAGAAGGGGGAGGAAGAATGACAACATACTCACATACTTGAAATCAATTATGCACAAGTGGAATTAGATTTGTTCTGTTGGTTCCAGAGGGTAAAACTAAGAACAACAGATGGAAGCTGCAGAGACAGATTCAGTCTGGAGAGAAAGAGTTACTAACAATTAGAACCATTCAAAAATGAAATGGTTTGCCTTGGAAGAAAGTAGGCTGCCTCTCAATAGAGACCTATAATTAAAATCTGGTTGACCACTCTCTGGGTAGGAATAGAAGGCTTCTGAGATCTCATTCAATTTAGACTCTGTGTCTTACCATATGCACGAAAAATTCCTATGTCATAGAAATGTCTTTTTTAAGGCTATATTTTGCTTGCTGTTAAATGCTTTTTATATAATCAAAAAGCCAGTTAAAAAAAAGAGAGAGTCCACATGCGCTATCCAGAAAACTATAGTACTATGAAAATGTGTTCTACCATAAAGAATTGCTTGTAAAGCTTGCAAAGCCTGTTTCCTTTCTAATACTTTCATCAATAATAACCTTCATATGTATGTAGGTCATTCTCACAATAAGGATAATGCAGACATCTGGTTCAACTTTAATTATAATAATAGCTAACATTTATATGGCATTTACTATGTGCCACATGTGTGTTAGCACTTTATAATTATTATTTCACCTGGTCCTCACAACAACCCTGCCAGGTATGTGTTATTATCCTTATTTTACAGATGAGGAAACTGAGACAAATAGAGGTAAAATGGTCACAGACCAAGGGTCACAGATAATAAGTGTCTGAGGCCAGATTTGAACTCAGGTTTTTCTTGACTCCAGGCTCAGGGTTCTATCAACTGCATCCTCTATTTCTTAATGTTTTCTTAATTATCCTTTTGGGGTAATAATGTTTTATGATTTTTCTATTTTCTTAGTATTTTCTTCCTAAATATCTTTTTAAAATATTATTTAATGCTTTCAAAATTGTACCACTTCCAACATGGAGATATTTCCTTACTGTGACCTTGCTCTGGTCAAGTCACCCTTTCCGGCTTTGTTTTAAGAGCCATCTCACCTCAGACACTTGAAACTCACTAGCTGTGTGACCTTGGGCAAGTCACTTAACCTCCTGGGTCATCTCCTGTCATCTTGATGAATATCTGGTCACTGGATTCAGATGGCTCTGGAGGAGAAGTGAGGCTGGTGATCTGCACAGCCCTCCTTCACTCAAAACAAAGTCAAGTGCGAGGCATGTCATTATTTCTCTGATGGCATGGTCTTCTTTGGTAATGAAGGACGAACATACAAAATACAAATTTCAACTTTCTCAAATATCAATGAGGAAAGGAGTTACTAAAGTTCAAGTGCTGTGGTTTTGTCACAGACAAGGAAAAGGCTATAAAACTGAAAATTAATTCCATTTTTCTTTTGTTGTCCTCCTTACTGGTTTTATCCAGTGGGATGATATGGCTCAGTTGAGTCTGAGAGCACATTTTCTGAATACTTGTTTTCATGCCCATTGTTCTTCCTTGTTTTATAAGTAGATCTAGATCACAATCTTTTACCACTCTTCTCCGTAACGTTTTGTGAACAACTCTGTTTTTGGAACTGGAGTTGCCTTTGATCACCATGTCACTCCACTTCCCAAAGAGGACAGTTATCTTCTGGCTAAAATGGTTCTTGAGTGCTTTTGGCCTCCTTATTATGGGTACGCCTTTACACTGGCTAAGTTTTTGCAGGAAATGGTGATAATCAAAATTAAAATAGTTGCTTTTTTTTACTTTTTTTTTTTTGGCACAAATAGTTCATTCCAATCAAGTTGAAGCTATTAGATCTTTATCCCTTCTTCAAATCTGATGTTAATTTTTACCTTTTACCTAACATGTCAGCCTAACTACAGATAGCTGATTCTTACAAAGAATTAGTAAATTATCTCTATTAGTAAAGAGCTATTTCTTGTCTGTTAGATAGAATCAATTGTTTTTTTTTGAAAGGTAGTAAGTTTGGTGCTGACTGGATCCATTTCTTTCCAACTCACTACTCACAATATGTAGATGTGATGTTTCAGAGTCATCCATAAGTCTTTGACTTCTTACTCTTCACAAACCTGAGTTCTATTTTTCAACATAATTTTCACCCTCACCCCTTGTGCCCACATTCACCTTGAAATTAGAAATTACAAAGAATTAAAAATTGTTGTACAAATTCTGTCACTAGAAATATCTTCAAGTCTCTCCTTACTTGGGTAAGTTCTCTGTACCACTACTGCCAAAGTGATTTACATTAAGTGAAGATCTGACCATGTTAAGCACTCAAAAAATTCAGTAGCTTCCTATTGCCACTAGAATCCAACATATCCTCCTCTACTTAGCATTGAAAGCCCTTTACGACCTTACCCCTACCTATCATTCTATCTTTTTCTCTCACTTTCTCATGCAGTCAGACTGGCCTCTTCTCTGTTCCTCACACATGATACTTCATCTCCTATTTCTTTGCCTTTGCACTGGCTACCCACCCCTGTCACAATCCCCCACCATGCTTGGAACACACACCCACCCCGTTTACCTCCACCTGAATCATTCTCCTCCTTCAAAATACAGCCCAAGCATTCCTTTCTACATGAAACTTTTCCTGATCCCCTCAACTACTAGTTTCTTCGCTCTCAAAAGTACCTTGTATTTAATCTCTTATTTATATTTATTCGTTGTATTTATAGACTTATCTCCTCAACCAGAATGTGAGCTCTCTTTAGGTAGGAGCTATTTCAATTAATATATTTGTTTCCCCAGCATATGGAACAATGCCTGGCAACGAGTCATCTCCAGTGAAAAGAGTTTTCTTACTGTATACTTGATCTGGTGTGGTCCAGTCACCTTTCCCAGCTAAATTTTAAATACCATTGAAAAGCACTTAATAAATGCTTATGAATGATTTTTAGCCCAGAAGAACTTACCAATACTCACAATTCATTGGCATAGACACAAAAGATCAGTTCCTTCTCTGACTTCAAATATGTGTCACCTGTCAGTTAACAGGCAGATGGTGTCTAATTAGACTGATTAGAAATGGGAAAACAAACCAAAGGACAGGAGTCTGAATCCAGTCTGAAGGGATACCAGGGGAGCTAGCCCTGAATTGGCCTCAATTTAGACAACCCTTAAGTGGAAAGATCAGTTTTTCAAAGTTGTCCTGGAGAATTTCCTACATGTATAGATTCAATCCTACATACATAAAATGTTAATTATTATTAATCCTCCTCATGCCAAATTCTCATAGTGCCACCAAAATGTGGCACTGATGGTCCTGCTCTAAATACCCATCAATATGCCCCACATGAGAAATATGAAAAGAAATCCATCATTTTCAGCCAACAGAAAAGCTGAAGATACCAGAGACAGCTCTAACACCAGTACTTTCTTAGTTTAGGTTCCATTTTGGGACAAAATGAAGCACTTGTAAATCATTTGAAAATCAACAAAAATAGGCTTACTTTGCCCTAACAGCAAGGATATGTAACATACAGTGGCACTTAGCTTTCCTCATCTCTACATGGAAATGTATCTGGTCATCAGAGAAGGATATGGTAATGGACATGGTAACTCACTTGGTCTACAGAAATTCACCAAATCCAAAGGATCCTGACTGCCCACAGCTAGAGATATTTCTGCTTTTAGACTGCCACTGAAAAGAGTTGTTTTGTTTTTGGTTTGTTGGGTTTTTTTTAATAAACAGTAAGGTTCTCCAGATGCTCCTGTTGCCATTTCACTTCTCTCTTTGCCTGACAACTAAAAAACCTATTTTTTGTCCTCATCATGACCTCCAATTATGAACTCCTTGAAAGCAGGGATTTATCTTTTGTATTCCATTGCTTAGCATAGTGCCTATGATAGCATCTGATAAATATTTATTGACTGAATGAATCCCTTAGTTCTTTCGGAGACCATCTACCCCTGCAGGGGCTACACTTTTCCTCCTCCCCTTATTAAACCACTCAACTCTACACTGTATTCTCTTGAATCCCTTGTCCCCTTATCCTATCACTGATCTTGCCCTGCCAAGCCTCAACTTTTCCTGGCTTAATTTCTGCATCTATGAAATAATGGGGTTTTGATTAGCGCGGGGTTTTGATTAGCGCAGGGTTTTGTGGATAGGGGATCCTTGAACTTGGATGGGAAAATTTTTACATCTTAACTGCATTTCCTTGGTAATCCTATTTTGTTTTATTCCTTTAATAATAGTATTCTGAGGGGGGAGGGAGTAGGAGTCCACAGGCACCACCAGTCTGGCAATGGGATCAATGACATACAAGAAGTTTCAGAATGCCTGGAATAAATAGTCACTGAGGTCCCTTCTGGCTCTAAATACAAGATCCTCTGAAGTTATACGTGATATATCCAAAAGGCAGGTACTGCTTGGACATCCTGTCAAAGAAGCCAAGTACAGAAACTTGTAAAGCAACACAAATTCACATTCTACTCTGAAAGGAGCTCACGGTCAACAGTATTTCCCACAGGGATTTGCAACTCCACACAACGGACAGGTGCCATTTTAAAGTGGTGCAAAGGCAACAAAAGCACAATAAGCATTCAAAGTGTTCTTCTAATATTTCAAACTTCCAAAAGGAATTGCATTAACCTCCAAATTACACTTCTATGAAAATTTTACTTAGAGCAGGCGATGGAATGTCTTCGGAAGGCAAAGACTGAAAGAGCGGAAGGGATCGCAGAGAGTCGTGTCAAACTCGGCCTGGGCACGCAGAGACCTGGCCTGAGGTGGGAGGGGCTCCTGCCCTGGGGCAATGGGGGGGTGTCCCGGAGGGGTCCGGGCTCTCGGCTTCCCTCTCTCGGAGAAGATGTCCCTGGAGACACCCCCCCCTGCGGGGCAGCAAGACAAGCAGCGCCCTCCCCGGGGGGCATGGCCGGAGTCCGTCGGGAGCCAACCCTGGGGGGACAGGAGAGCGCAGAGAGGCGGGGGTGGGGGGAGGGGGGCAGGTCACGTGACTGCGGTCCAGCGACTGCGGAGCCCAGGGCAGACCCGGGGGCACCGGCGGGTACGGCCGGAGGGGGAGTCACTGTCCAAGGGGGGGCGCGTTCAGTGAGAGGGCGGAGGGGCCGGGCCCAGGCCGGGACAGAAGTTCCCGCAGCCCCGGCGGACTCGGGAAAGTTCGTACCTCCCAGGCGCTGCGCCAGTCCCGGCCCCCGGCCCGGCGGGAAGCGAGGCTGGAGCGCAGGAGGCAGGCTCCGACACGTTCGTTTCCCCCCCACCCCGCTCCCCGGCCCCAGAGGCCCCGCTGCTCTCGGGCCACTTCCTCTCCGTAGTCCGCACTTTACCCACCCGGAGGTGAAATCCTGCTGCACACTCAGCAGCCTCTCTTTCAGGGTCTCCAGCATCTTCGCCGCCGCCGGGGTCTCTTCCTCTTCCTGCTCCCCTCGCCTTCGTCGGGGGCGGCCCCTTACCCGACGACGGTCACCCGCGGACACATGCCCAGGCGCCGGCCCCGCGGCCCTCCCACCGCCCCAGGCTCCCAGCGCGCCGCCCTCCGCTCCGGGACGGCAGCCGCAGCCCCCACCTTCCGCGTTCTCCGCCCCCGCCTCGGTAGCCCCGCCCCCGCGCAGCCGTAACAGCACCGGTCTTGGCTCAACGTTCGCGAGGCTGCGGCCGGGCGGGCGGGGCAGCCTGGGGAGGCCGGAGAGGGCGCACTGCGCGTGCGCGCTCTCGCCGCCTCTCGGGGCGGCGCTCCGGGGGAGCCGCTCGGCGGAATAGAGCCCCCAAAAGGTGAGGAGCTCCGAGACCACTGTTCCTGGCTTCCTGCGGTGGTAAAGGGAGAGGAAGGACAGCCAGGCGCCGGGCCTGCCGTCAGGAAGACCTCACGCCTGGCCGGGTCTCCCCCGCTGAGTCAGTTCACTAGCTGTACTTCAGCGTCCTCATCCGTCAAAAGAACCGGGGAAGGAAGCGGCCGGCCCCCGGATCTTTACCGAAAAAACTCAGCAAGGGTCACGAAGACTCGGACCAGGCTGAAGAAAGGAGTGTAAAAGCGGCCGCGGCTGCCACAGCACTGCGGCGACTCTTGTCCGTGCCATGGTCAGAGAGGAAGAAACTGACGCTCCTGGAGGGTGAAGACCCGCCCACGGGGCGCCCGCTGACGTCACCCGCCACCTTGCCTTCCCGCTGCCGTGTGTGTCCGTGTCTGTGTCTGTCTGTGTGTGTCTGTGTCTGTGTGTGTGTGTGTGTGTGTGTCTGTATCTGCGTGTCCGTATCCGCGTCCGTGTCTGTGTGCACAGCGTGCTTACTTACTCTCATTAAGCCACCAAATCATGCGTAATGGAGTCAGAAAATAGTTCTCAGCTTAGGTAAGCAAGCTGAAGGAGACGCTTTATGCGCTTCGAGCGGTCCCAACCCAGGATACCTGTGTCATCATCCCAAAACTGTGTGCTCCACATGTGTTTAACCGTAATGTGAAAAGGGAATTTCTTAATGGAATAGCTTGTAAATACAGTAGGACAAGAGAATGCCAAGGTGTCAGTTGAAATTGTAGACACAGGATTTCTGTGTTTCTTTGACCATTAACATGACATAATATAACAAAAAACGTCCCATTATTCCAGACAGCGTCTGGTTCAAGGTGCTTTGTCCTTGGTAGTCATAATCAGACCCATGCTTGGGGTTAGCTTCATCTGGCTTTGGAGTTGCTGAGGCAGGAAGGGGCATTTGGGGTTCATTCAGAGAGAAAAGTAAAGCATGTCTGTTATGGCAGAGCACAGAAAGCATTATGGTAGGTTGGGAACAGAATGGGCCAGAATATTTCTCCTGATTGACCGATTCAAGTTTTAGGCCTTTCTCAGGTGATGGGGCCCCCAAAATGATTTACAACGCACACACACACACACATACACATGAAAGCACTTTGCATATATATCACTTCATTTGATCCTCAAAAAATCCCGTGAGAGATATTATTCCCCATTTAACAGATGCAGAAAGTGAGGCTCAGTTTTAAACTATACTCACATAGTATGGAGTAGGGGGGCAGAAACTTGAAATAAAGGAAACTGCGTTAAGATGAAACACAAAAGCAAAAATAGGTCTAATTGAAAGAGATAAAGAAGGAAACTATATCTTACTGAAAGGTACCATAGACAATAAAGTCATATCAATACTAAACACATGTACCAAATTTTTGAAGAACTTGGATGAGTTATAGGAGGAAATAGATAATAAAACTATACTAATGGAGGACTTCAACTTTCCACTCTCAGAGCTAGATAAATCTAACCAAAAAATAAAACAAGAAAGAAGATAAGGAGGTGAATAAAATTCCGGAAAAGTTAGATATGATAGATCTTCGGAAAAACAGAATGGGAATAGAAAGGAATATACCTTTTTCTCAGCCGTACATATCACATACTCAAAAACTGACCATTAATTAGGACAGGGGTGGGGGATCTTTGGCCTCAAATCCACATGTGGCCCTCTAGGTCCTCAAGTGCAGCCCTTTGAGATTAATAATATTGAAAGTAATAAAACCATTGAACTAATAAATTAAGCTAAAAGGTAGTTTTATGGGAAAAAAAAACAAGAAGAAAATAGATAAACCATTGGTTAATTTGATTTTTAGAAAAGAAGAAAACTAAGTTACTAGTACTAAAAATGAAAGGGGTGAACATACCACCAATGAAAAGGAAATTGAGACAGTTGTTAGGAGCTATTTTGCCCAATTATATGCCAATAAATTTGATGATATAAATGAAGTAGATGAATATCTACAAAAATATAATTTGCCCAGATTAACAAAAGAAGAAATGAAATAGTTAAGTAACCCAAATAGGTCTAATTGAAAAAGAAATTAGAAATTGAAAAAGAAATTGAACAAGCCATCCAAGAATTTCCTAAGAAAAAAAATCCCCAGGACTAGATGAATTCAGAAGTGAATTCTACCCAACATTTAAAGAACAAATAATTCCAAATTATTTAAACTATTTAGAAAAATAGACAAAAAAGGAGTCCTACCAAATTCCTTTTATGACACAAATATGATGCTGATACCCAAACCAGGAAAAACTAAAACAGAAAGAAAACTATAGACCAATTTCCCTAATGAATATTAATGCAAAAATTTTAAATAAAATAAAAGCAAAGAGATTACAGCAATATATCACTAGGATCATACACAATGACCAGGTGAGATTTATATCAGGAATTCAGGGCAGGTTTAACATTTGGAAACTATCATTATAATTAACCATATCAATAACAAAACCAATAGAAATCGTATCATTATCTCAATAGATGCAGAAAAAATCTTTGGCAAAATACAGCACGCATTCTGATTAAAAATACTAGAGAGCATAGGAATAGAGTATACCTTAACATGATAAGTAATGCTTATCTAAAACCATCAGCAAGCATTATCTGTAATGGAGAATAAGCTAGAAGGCTTCTCATTACAAGCGGGTAAATCAAGGAAACCCATTATCACCTCTATTATTTAATAGTATACTAAAAATGTTAGCTATAGCAATAAGAGAAGAAAAAGAAATTGAGGGAATTAGAAAAGGCAATGGGCAAATAAAACTATCCCTTTTTTGAGATAATATGATTTTATACTTAGAGACCAATGTGAACCAATTAAAAAAACCAATGGAAATTATTAACAACTTGAGCAGAGCTTCAGGATACAAAATAAACCCACATAAAATCATCAGCATTTCTTTATATTTCTAACAAAGTTCAGCAGCAAGAGATAGAAAGAGTAATTCCATTTAAAATGCCTGTAGACAATATAAAATACTTGGGAGTCTACCTGCCAAGACAAGCCCAGGAACTATATGAACACAACTATAAAACATTTTTCACACAAATACAATCAGATCTAAACAATTGGAAAGATATTAATTGCTCATGGGTAGGCCAAGCCAATATAATAAAAATGACAATTCTACCTAAATTAATCTATTATTCAGTACCATATCAAACTATCAAAAATTATTTTACAGAGCTAGAAAAAATTATAACAAAATTCATGTTGAAAAACAAAAGCTCAAGGCTATCAAGGGAATCAATAAAAAGAATGTGAAAGAAGATGGTCTAGTCATACCAGACTCAAACTATATTATAAAAGTGGAAATTATCAAAACAATCTGATATTAGCTAAGAGATAAAGTGGAGGATCAGTGGAATACATTAGGTATAAATTACATTAAATGACCATAGTAATCTAATATATGATAAACACAAAGAGCCAAGCTTTTGGAACAAAAATTCATTATTTGACAAAAACTCTTGGGAAAACTGGAAAACAGCGGTAGAAACTAGGTATATACCAAGATAAGGTCAAAATGGGTACCTATTTACACATAAAAGGTGAGAGCATAAGCAAATTAAAACAGCATGGAAGTATATTTGTCAGATTATGGCTAAGGGAAGATTTTAAGACCAAAAAAGATATAGACAACATTATGAAGTGTAAAATAATTTTGATCATATGAAATGAAAAAGGTTTTGTACCAACAAAACCAATGCAAACAAAATTATAAGGAAAACAGAAAACTGGGGAAATTTTCTTGCAACAAGTATCTGACAAAGGCCTCATTTCTCAAATCTATAATAAGCTGAGTCATTTATAAAAATACAAGTCATTTCCCAATTGATAAATAGTCAAAGGATATGAACAGGCAGTTTTCAGATAAAGAAATCAAAGCTATCTACAGTCGTATGAAAAAATGCTCTAAATCACTATTGATTAGAGAAATGCAAATTAAAACAACTGAGGTACCACCTCACACTTACCAGACTGGCTAATAATACAAAAAAAGAAAATGTTGGATGTTGGAGGGGAGATGGGAAAACTGAGACATTAATGTGCTGTTGGTAGAGTTGTGAAATGATCAGTCATTCTAGAGATCAATTTGGAACTATGCCCAAACGGTTATAAATTGGTGCACACCCTTTGATCCAGCAATACCACTATTATATCTATATTCTAAAGACATCAAAAAAGGGGGAAAGGATCTATTTGTATAAAAATATTTACAATAGCTCTTATTGTGGTGGCTAAGAATTGGGAATAGAAGGAATGTTCATCAGTTGGGGAATAACTAAACAAGCTGTAGTCTATGATTGTAATGGAATACTATTGTGCTATAGGAAATGACGAACAGGATGATTTCAGAAAAACCTGGAAATATTTATATGAACTGATACACAGTAAAGTGAACAGAACCAGGAGAACATTATACACAGTAAAAGCAATATTGTTTGATGAAGAAATTTGAATGACTTAGCTATTCTCCACAATATAATGATCCAAGACCAAGATCCCAAAGGACTAATGAAGTATACTATCCACCTGCTTAGAAAGAACTGTTATTGATAGAGTACATACTGAAGAAGACTATTTTTCAATTTTTCTTTTTTTTGATCATAATCTTTTTTTAAATTTATTTATTTTAAGTTTTCAGCATTCATTTCCACAAAATTTTGAGTTCCAAATTTTCTCCCCATCACTCCCCTCCCCATCCCAAAGTGCCGAGCATTCTAATTACCCCTACCACCAATCTGCCCTCCCTTCTAACATCCCTCCCTTCCCTTATTCCCATCTTCTCTTTTGTCCTGTAGGGCAAGACAAATTTCTATACCCCATTACCTGTATTTCTTGTTTCCCAGTTGTATGCAAGAACAACACTCAACAGTTATTCCTAAAACTTTGAGTTGCAACTTCTCCTCCTTCCTCCCTCCCCACCCATCCCCATTGGGAAGGCAAGCAATTCAATATAGCTTATAAATATGTAGTTTTGCAAATGACTTCCATAATAGTCATTTTGTGTAAGACTAACTATATTTCCCTCCATCCTATCCTGCCCCTCATTTTTTCTATTTTCTCTTTTGACCCTGTCCCTCCTCAAGAGTGTTGACTTCTAATTGCCCCCTCTTGCCATTGCCCTCCCTTCCATCATCCCTTCCCACCCTGCTTATCCCTTTCTCCCTTACTTTCCTGTATTGTAAGATAGAGATTTTCATACCAAAATGAGTGTGCATTTTGTTCCTTCCTTGAGTCAAATGTAATTAGAGTAAACTTCACGTTTTCCCTCTCACCTCCCCATTTTTTCCCTCCATTGAAAAGTCTTTCTTTTTGCCTCTTTTATGAGAGATAATTTGCCCCATTCCATTTCTCCCTTTCTCCTCCCAATATATTCCTGTCTCATCCCTTAATTTCAATTTTTTTAGATATGATCCCTTCATATTCAAC
>CM053773.1:99566465-99653486 GCA_028658325.1 Potorous gilbertii | reverse complement strand
ATCTCACCAACTACCCAGATACTGAAAAAAGTTTCAAGAGTTACAAATATTGTCTTTCCATGTAGGAATGTAAACAGTTCAACTTTAAACCTTATGATTTCTCTTTGCTGTTTACCTTTTCATGGTTCTCTTGATTCTTGTGTTTGAAAGTCAAATTTTCTTTTCAGCTCTGGTCTTTTCATCAAGAATGCTTGAAAGTCCTCTATTGTATTGAATGACCATTTCTTTTCCCCTGAAGTATTCTACTCAGTTTTGCTGGGTAGGTATTTCTTGATTTTAGTCCCAGTCCCTTTGACTTCTGGAATATCCTATTCCACACCCTTTGATCCCTTAATGTAGAAGCTGCTAGGTCTTGTGTTATCCTGATTTTATTTCCACAATACTGGAATTGTTTCTTTCTAGCTGTTTGCAATATTTTCTCCTTCACATGATAACTCTGGAATTTGTCCACAATGTTCTTAGGAGTTTCTCTTTTTGGATCTCTTTCAGGTGGTGATCAGTGGATTCCTTGAATATATATTTTGCCCTCTGGTTCTAGAATATCAGGGCAGTTTTCCTTGATAATTTCATGAAAGAGGATGTCTAGGCTCTTGTTTTGGTCATGGCTTTCAGATAGTCCTAAATTTCTGAATTGTCTCTCCTGGATCTATTTTCCAGGTCAGTTGTTTTTCCAATGAGATATTTCACATTCTCTTCCATTTTGTCATTCTTTTGGTTTTGTTTTGTGATTTCTTGGTTTCTCATAAAGTCATTAGCTTCCATCTGTTCCATTCTAATTTTTAGAACTATTTTCTTCAGTGAGCTTTTGAACCTCCTTTTCCATCTGACTAGTTCTGCTTTTGAAAGCATTCTTCTCCTCATTGGCTTTTTGAACCTCTTTTGCCAATTGAGTTAGCCTATTTTTCAGGGTGTTATTTTCTTCAACTTTTTTGGGGGTCTCCTTTAGAAAGTTGTTGACTCACTTTTCATGATTTTCTTGCATCTCTCTCATTTCTCTTCCCAATTTTTCCTCCACCTCTCTTACTTGATTTTCAAAATCCTTTTTGACCTATTCCAAGACTTGAGACCATTGAATATTTATTTTGGATGTTTGGGATTCAGAAGCCTTGACTTTTTTGTCTTTCCCTGATGGTAAGCATTGTTCTTACTCATCTGAAAGGATGGGAGAAGATATCTGTTCACCAAGAAAGTAACCTTCTATAGTCTTATTTTTTCCCTCTTTGGGGGCATTTTCCCAACCAGTTACTTGACTTTTGGGTCCTTTGTCAAGAGTAGGGCGTACTCTGGGGATCTGTAAGATTTCAGTTCCTCCAAGGTGACACAATCAAGTGTGTACTGGTCTGGGAGCAACAAGAAATTTTTGTGCCCAGAATCTGTGAGTAATAGAGTTTCCTCTCCACAACCACCTGGGCTCCAGTTCCACCAAGCCAGCACTAGGGGCTGAGATTCAAATAAGCAGCTCAATTGTTCCATGGGCTTTAGGTGGGGGCAGGGCTGCCATTCAGTGTGAGATAAAGATCACCTGCTCAGTTACTCCAGGTGCATTAAGTGGGGGCAGGGCTGCCACATAGGACTGAGGTAAGGATCAGTTGCTCACTTCCTCCAGGGGTTTTAGGATCCATCAATGGATACAGGCTGCTGTGTCTGCTACTGCAGCCTGATGTGACCTCTGCTGCTGCTGCCTGAGGCTGGAGCTATGGGAAGACCCTGCTCCCTTCTAGGCCAGCTGAAAAAGCCCTTTCACTGACCTTTGGCACCTGTGAATCCAAGGATCTGAAAACTGCTGCTACTGCTGCTGGGGATTCCACCCCTGAGGCCTGCTTGGGTCTTCCTCTGGATGCTGTGCAGCTCCGCCAAGGCTGAGTGGGGCTCCATGTCCAGTGCAACAGACCTTTCCTGTTGGCCTTTCAAATCACCTTGGCTTGGAAATTTCCCCCATTCCATTGTTGTGTGGCTTCTGCTGCTCTAGAATTTATTGAAAGTCTTTCTTTAAAGGTGTTTCATGGGCTTTGGGGGAAGAGCTAGTTCATGTGTGTCTTTCTACTCTGCCATCTTGGCTCTGCCCCCACCTTTTTCTTCTTTTATTTGAGTCTTCTTATACAAAATGACTAATATGGAAATGTTTTGCATATTTACACATAACCTATATCTGATTGCTTACCATCTCAGGGAGTGGGAAGGTAAAGGAAGGAGGGAGGGATAGAATTTGGGACTCAAACCTTTAAATAAAAATAAAATTAAAATTTTTAAATGAAATAAAATAAATAAAATAATTTTTAAATGTAAAGAACAAAAGAAGACTCAAAACATCCTGTGTATGCATGCATATACAATCATGTAATAATGTATGCACACACATATGTATTGCACCCACATGTCTGTGTATATGTGTGTATATTCATAACACACATATACATACAAGTATCTACTCATGCATATATAAACATAAGTATATATGCATATATGCATAAATCCACATACATCTGTGTGTATATATGGATATATGTATGTGTATAGGATGTTACAAAAATTTCAATGCAGTTTAAATTTAGCCTTAGTTCATGTTTTGAAAACCTTCAAGAACTAGCTACTATTATCAGTGTCAAAGGGGTTAGATTTGTGTCGCTTTGCTAGGTATTCTAGGTGATATGAGATGATGTACCAACCAGGATTTTTGCACTATATTTGGTTCCTGATTTGCCTTATAGAGCCTGAATCTTTGTGACCCCATTTGGGGTTTTCTTGGCAAAGATTTTGGAGTGGTTTGTCATTTCCTTTTTTAGCTCATTTTACAGATAAGGAAACTGAGGTAAGCAGTGTTAAGTGACTTGCCTAGGGTCACCCAGCTAATAAGAATCTGAGGCTGGATTTGAACTCGGGTCCTCGTGACTCCACACCTGGTGCACTAACTGCCTTATAGAACTAACACATAGTGTGGTCCATGACCTCAAGGCCATGTGACCTGGTAGGTCCTTGGGTATGGCCTTTTGACGGAGTCAAAAAGTTTACGGAACAAATCCTTTTATTAAGGGGATTTGTTCTATGAAGTTTGGATTCAGTCAAAGGGCTGTGCTTGAGGAACTAGAGGGCCACATGTACCTTCAAGATCATAGGTTCATTTTAACATTTACTGGCAAGCAGGTATACTTTATTATTGTGCTCACTAGGTGGTGAGCAATTCCAGTGGCCCCCTTTTCCCAAAAACTTTCCCCCTCCCACCTAAGCTTAAGGGCTTCAAAGAGCTGATCAAAGGAAAGCCCTTTTGATATGGTTTCTGAATGAGTCTAGACAATGATACAAAATATCTTAGAACCCTACCGCCTGCTTGTTTGAGAAATTTCCTCTTCTCTGTTGATCCTCTAATGCTGTTGAGTTGCAGGAAAGCAACTTTTCTCTGGCTACATGGTTTATTAAACTTAGTATTAAAATTTTTTTAAATTGCAAAGAAAATATTAATCATCTGTAAACCTCCTGCTTGTCCTTACACATCTTTAGGGTAGTTGGGGAATGGTCCTGCATCACCTACTCCTACAGCTCAGGGAAGGAATTAAGGAAGGATATTCTAGTCTAATATATCTCTAGGGAGCAGGAATCAGACATTGGAAAGCAAGAGAAGTGAGATAATGAAAGTTGTCATTTTGCAACAATTATGCAATTTTTGGAAGTTACCCTTGTTCTCTGACTAGTCTAGACTTGGTTCTACTTTTCAGTTCCCAGCTGAGCACTTTGGCTTCAGGTTTGATCAACTTTCCTACACATTTCCCAGTGTCTACTGGCAGAAAAGCTGATCTCACTCACAGTGCTTTCTGAGGCCTTCACCAAGGTTAATGAGAGAATAGGAATGGCAGATTCCTTTGGTTATGGAGGGGGAGGTAGAAAAAGGAGGAACATAGCAACCTCCAGATATATCCTAGAGTATTGTCCTCTTATCTCCAGCAAGCACTGCTCTGTAGAGTCCAGAACAGAGGACTTAGCTTAAGGATTGTGGCATGGTCATGGGTTGCAAATATAAAACAGAATCAAATTATTTCTTTTTGGTGTAAAAGTGCAATGATGGCAAGCTGTTAGAAGCACAGGTTACATTTTACAGAAGCAATGGAACAACCTTCTGAGAATGACAGTCCCAGTAGGAGCAGGAAAATCCTGCTCCTAGCCTATGACTAATAATCCCTGAAGAAATAAGATCATAGGATTTCAGAACTGGAAGGAAACTGAGAGGCATCTAGTCCAACTCTTTTTTTTAACAGATGAAAAAATAAACCGAGAAATTAAGTGGTTTACTCAAAGTCATGCAATCAGGAAGTAGCCGACCTGTCTGATTCTAAACCCAGTGTTCTTTTTAGTATATCAAGCAAATAAAAGATAGCTTACAGAACTGTTTACTATCATTTACACAATCTACCTTAAAACTCTATATAAATGTAAGCTACTAGTATTACTTAGAAACCTGGAATACTAGACCTCTCAGGTTCTGAGAGGCTTGGGAATATTTGCTTCATTCATTTCCTCAATGTAAGTTTAGGATCAAAGAGAGCTAAAAGAGGTCTAAGACATCTAATCCAATTCCCTCATTTTATAAATTAAGAAACTGAGGCACAGAGAGGACAAATGACTTTCTCAAAATTTCATAGGTAATAAGTAGCAAACAGAATTTAAACCTGGGTTCTCTGGACTGGATGTCAAATCAGGTGCTGTTTCAGGCCATGTAACTACTGTTGTGTGACATGTCAGTACTATGGACAGCACAAGGTGCTATATTTTCTTCACAGACTACAATTTGAATTTTCCTTACATACACAGAATTTAACTAGCTTGGCAAGGTCACAGTCTAGTACTAGAAACTTGGAAAGTCTCCATCATCTTTGTGGACCAGATCTCTCAAAACAAAACAAAACAAATCCTCTTGATCCAAAAAATGATTAGGCTTCTGGGCCAAGACTGGGGAATTGATCCCCTTTCTTTTTGGCACGGAAAAAGAAATGGGATTCAGAATCGGAAGGAGTTATTTGATAATATTTTTCAAATATGTGGTATCACTATAAAATGTTATTTCCAAAAATTGGGTAATGGGGGAGGTGATAAAGAAACTTCTTGATCAATTGATTCACACATTTCTCCTTTATTTCATTTTATATACAGAAAGCAAAGGACAGACAAAACATAATGAGAAATTAGTATCTTAAGTGCAAAAACCGAAATGGTTTATCTTTGGAGGAAATAGATTCATCCTTACTAGAGGTCTTGTTATTCCTTTACAATATATGAAAAGTGTTTCCCTATTTAAATTAGAAAGGGGGCCCCTGACTCTCCGCAATTCCCCAATAGCTGAGCAGCCAGTTTCTTTCTAGTTTTTTACCACCTTAAAAAAGAAGAGTGGCATTGCTTTTTCAACTTCCTCCTTTAAAGCAAACTTCCTACAAATGAGAATATTAATTCGCTTACATCACTACTCTTTGGGCTCACCTCTAGGGAGTGCAGCCCAGGGAGGCTTTCCCAAGTAGGGATGTTACCCTACTCTAATCATTGTTGGGGATGTAGTTTTGGAAAAATGCCCACTACTACAGCTACATAAAGCCATCAAGTCAAAGTCTGTCTCACTGCAACTTCTACTCATTTCTTCTAACTTTTCCCCTGAAGTCTAGTATTATAACTCTAATTCCTCTTTCACATAATAGTTCTTCAAATACTTGAAGACAACCATGTGAAGATGCAGTCAGAAAAAGATACTAAGTGCTATAAAAAAAGAAAAAAGACATTACTTCTGTCCAAAGCATCATTCAGGGAATATTTTGTAGAACCTAGGCTAGGTAGGAAATGGACCAGTGGGGCTGAATGGGGAGAGAACATTTCTAGAAAGTACAGAATATATTTGAGGAGCAAAGAATAATGAAATTTCTAGAAAATGGGATGTGTGAAGGATAGTAGTGAGAATAAGACCAAACTGAACTCAAAAATAGAAGTGGAAGTAACAACAGTATTTCAAAATAATGCCTGTGGACTTGAATAAATTATATAGCTCTGATCCTGCTGCAGCCTTACAACTACCCTGTCTGTACCCCCTCAAGACTTCATAGATGTGCCCTTGAAGTTGTCTACTGAGAGAAATAAAATCACAATGAACTCATATTAAGTTATATCAGATTTTTTCGAAAACTCTAGTTGAAAACATTATCTACCCTTAAAGTTCTTTGAAAATTAGCCAACAAAAATATAGCAGTGCAAATACTAATTATAGGTTTTCTGCCAACAAAACCCATACAACTTGCCTTACTAAGTCTTTCCAGGAATACAGGACTACAATGATTTCTGCCAAGCCTATCATGTTGAAAGAAAACTTTAATCTTCCAAAACTAAAAAAAAACCTTAAAGTCTTTTTATTTTTCCCCTACAAAATTGGAGCTTCCAACACATTTAAAACATCTATATTTTTTTTTAAAAAGAAATTCCTTAAAGTGGCAGGTTGCAATAGAATTTCCTACAATTATACTCAAGAGGACATATAATTTAAAGTTAATGGCTTGTTTTTTGACTTGGCTTATTGCTACCTGCTCCTATATTAATTCTTCCTCTTTGGCTTTGCCAGAAACAAAATTAACAGTTGTTCCTACTCAGTTAAGGATGGCAAGTTAAGGGCACAATTCTAAGTTCTGACTTTGGCAAATACATTTATTTCATTGGCATCAGCGACTGCTTAGAACTAAACTGTCTCCGTCTAAATTGTCATTGAACCTATGACCTAATCTATAAGTGTCCATTTTAGTTATTACCGATCCATCTAAGAGGCAAGAACCTTAAGGAGGGTTGACAGAATTGCAGAGGGTTAATATGATAGACTAAATGTGGGGAAACCTGATTTTGGGGGGAAGGTAATCTTTCTTATTATAGCTTCAATCAGTTAACCAATTCCCAGTCAATCAAAGTGACTCCAAATCAATTAAGTAATAAATAACAACAAGCATTTATTAAGCAAGCACTTCCTATGTTTCAGGCACTGTGCTAGGCAGTGGGGATAGAAATATTTTTAAAAATGAAATAATTCCTACTCTCAAGGAGCTAACATTCTAATGGAAGAAAATACCCCACAGATAAAAATCCCACTCATATACTTTTATGTAAGACCATTCGCAATGATACATAAATTTGAAAGCCAAAGGTGCTGAATTAAGAGGGAATAATGAGTTATGTAACAAGAAACTAAATCAGGTAGTAACTGTTTGCCACTGTTGTTTGCAAGAACAAACTCCAAAATCTGAAATAGTTTTACAAAGAAATTGATCAGGTTATTCCGTAAAGGAGAATGGACTGGAAAGGAGATGTGGCTCCCTTTCATCGAAGCTCTGGAAAGATTACATTAGAAAGGATTTAGACAAGAGTGCTCACACATGAACCCCAAAATCACATGGACACAGTTAAGCAATTTTGCTGAGAGACCAACCTGAAAGCAAGTGTATTGAGATAGATAGGAGTAACTGTAAAGATTCAGTAAAATCCGAGTAAAGAAAAATACAAGAGAACTCAAAATACAAACTTGCACATACCCAAAACAATTCCTGAATGTGGGGACCCCAAACATGTGGGGATTCGGGACCTGTAGTCATCCAAAATAACTTGTAGTCGTTTTAGGCATTCTTACACAGTTACTAGGGTCAGGTGACATTCTGGGTTCAGGCAATCTTTAATCACATGAGATTGGGTTCAAACAGTTTAATTATCTTTCCCAAATTTAACAAATCATTTCCCAATATAACAAATCATTTCTCCCTACATTGCTCAGAAAAACAAAAGACTACTCCCTTTCTTTGTATCTCCAGGGTAGTATTAATTAATTCTTCGTTCAATTCCTGAGTATTGCCTACAGAGCATGGAGACAGTCTGACTAAAGTCACTGCGCTGACCTTGTGGCTCAAGGTTAAATCTACTCTACCTAATTCTCTTCGTGGCCAGTCTCTACATGGCAGGAAGAAAATACTACGCAGATAAAAGTCCCACCCATATATTTTTATGTAAGATCATACTAAATGACACATGAATTTGAAAGCCAAAGATGTTGAATTAAGAGATAATATTTCAATTGATAGAATGTAGAGCCATTTTATAGTGAAAAGGATTTTGGTGGCAAGAATCTCTCTTCTGGATATTCAGCACCTGGGGCTGCTGAAAATTGATGGTCTACAGCACCTGCCCTGAAGGGCACTGACTCTTCCAGGACGGACCACTGGAGCCTTTTGCTCTTGCAGCCATCATCATGGTCCAGACAATATTCCAGGGCTCAGAATGCTATGACTAGATCCATGTCATTTGGTTTCTCTCCATACTGCTACCCTTTCTTCTGTTCCCATATTTACTGTCAATTATATTTCTGCCAGCTGTATGCCTGTTGCTTGAGGCAGACTTGCACAAGTGCAATTTTTTAAAATTTTATTGATATCTTTTGTTTTTGCATCACCTACATTTCCCCCCTGTAACTCTCCCAGAGGGCCATTCTCTTAAATAGAAAGAAGAGAGCCAAAGTTCCACAAAACTAAAGAATAGGTGAATGGATAGATGGGTGAATGAATGAATAAACAAAAAAAATTTATTAAATTGCTGCATATGTAAATCACTGTGCTATACATTGGGGGAACAAATAGAAAAGCAAGTTCTCAAAGAGAACTGTTCTCAAAGAGCTTACAATATAATAGAGGAGACAACACGGAAAGTTTCAGATGCAAGTCACATGGAAGGACCTTGTCCTCCTTAAGTCGCAGTGGCAAAGCAAATGATAATAATTTATCTGTTAAAAATGTAATTTCAATAAATTGCAATAATAATAAGTGTAATTTCAATACAGTGTTGATTCAGGTAGGCCAGCATCTTTAATCACCACGCAGAAATTCATCTGTTAGACGTGTATATTATATCGTACAGATGTGGGACATTCATCAAATCTTCCTGCTCCCACCATGGGCTTTATGTGACTCAGGCTGTGGGCTGGGTCAGAGCTCAAAGCAGGTCACATAGACCTACTCATGGGCAGGGAAGAGCTTCAAATTCCTTTAACATTACAATCACTTAAATGGTCTTAGAGTAGCTATTAGTGTAGCTGATATGAGCTCCGAGTATTCGATTTCAAATCCTATTCCCATTGGTAAATCAAGTTCCTAGAGTTTGGCTAGCTACACCTTCTCATCATGGTGCCCAGGCTAAACCAGAAGGTTGAAAGGTGATTTTCTAATGCCATTGGCTTGAACGAAGAAGAAGGAAAAGGAGAAGAAAGAGGAGGACGAGGACGAGGAGAAGGAGGATGAGGAGGAGAAGACAAAGGAGAAAGAGGAGAAGGAAGAGAAGGAGAAGAACAAGAACAAGAAATAAAAGAAGAAAAATTCTTGTAACTATTAGTCAGTGAAACCCAGTTTTATTAGTTTGGACTCAGCCCCTGAAGAATACTAAGACTTAACAAATCTGGAGATCTGACATCACTTCCCCTCTTCTCAAACCCTCCTCCTCCCCCTCCTCCCCTGCCTGCCCTTCTTGCTTCTGTGTTTTGGCAAGTTAGAGTTAAATTTCCTGGTTCCCTGACTCTTGTTCCTTCTCAGGCAGTTCATTTCACTTGTCCATATTGCCCTGCTTCCTTGCCCCACTGGTGACAGGGCATTCTCCTGTTAGTGGCACATCAGCTCTTAGCCAAAACACTGAGCCTAAGTTCTGAGGAGCCTGTCCTTTGATTAGCGTGTATGACCTGTTGCACATCTCTGAGTCCCCAACCATGTGCTGACTGTGGAATTGTTGGAGAAAAGGGGCACAAAGACCTATATTATTCCCCTTTGGCATCTGATTACCCCTATAATTGTTATGCCTGGGCAGCATTGTCGGTCTTCAAGAACAATTCCTTCCTCTTTTGTACTTCAGTAACAAATAAATGTAGCCAAATAAAATGAAATCACACAGTGTCCATCTCCAAAAACTTGAACCTTTATCTGAACACTGCTCTGTCAGGAGGTGGGTTATATGTTTCACCTTAGGTCCTCTAGAGACATAGCTGGTCAGTCCACTGATCAGAGTTCTTAAATCTTTCAAGGTTGTTTGCATTTATAATATTGTCTTTGCATAATTTGTTATCTCAGTACTACTCACTTCACACTTCAGTTCATATGACCAAGAATGTTCTGAAATCATCTATTTTGTCATTTCTTACAGCATAATAATATTCTGTTACCTTCATATACCCACAATTTGTTCAGTCATTCTCAGACTGATAGGCATCCCCTTAGATTCCTTTCCTTTCCTTTTTTCCCTTTTATTTTTTTTTGTCTTCTTTTCTTTAATCTCTCCTTTAGGATCAGGAAGTTTGTTTTGCTAATAGCCATTCCTGGTTTTGTTTTGTTTTTTAACCATCATTTTCAGGTAGTTCAATGATTTACCTCATCTTTATCTCTCTTAACGCAACCCTAACCCTGCTTGTTTGATGTATTACTACATCCAATTGTGTGTTTGTTCAATTCTTCTTTTTCCATTTCAGAGAAGAATGAGCTTCATCGGATATTTGCTCCTCCTACTTCTTTCTCCATGTTTGTATACTCTTTTTTTCTCATGTTCCTCAATTATTCACATTCTTTCTCCTTTCTACAACAGGGTGGGATACCTGCAGCCTTAAGGCCACAGGTGGCCTTCTAGATCCTCAGGTGCAGCCCTTTGACTGAATCCAACCTTCACAGAACAAATCCCTTTAATAAAAGAATTTGTTCTGTAAAATTTGGACTCAGCCAAAAGGCCACATCAAGGACCCAGAAGGCCACATGTTCCCCTCCCCTAGTGTATTCCTTTTGCTCACTCTAGTTTTTCCCTTCTTAAAATCCTCAAAACAAAATCGATCCATCTCTATATCCTCTGGTTTTTGTATTAACTCCTTCATTGCCTTTGAATAATTGAAGTTGTCTAGTTCCTCATGAGAATGTTAACATCACATCACCATGAAACCCTTCTAATTGCTCAAGTAAATTTACCTTTCTAGCATTTTTTTTGGCTGTTGTATTTATCTTTCAAAGTTCCTACCCAATTTTTATCTTTTCTTTAGGAGCATATGAAAGTATATTGTGTCCATTTTCCCCCTGTAGAATTGTACTCCACTTTGTGGGGTTAGTTATTCTTTGTCATAAGCCTGCCTCTTTCACTCTTTTGGATATTACATTCCAAGATTTTCTAGTCACTACTAGTCATCACTAGCAAGAGTTGCCAGATCTTATCCGATCCTGGGCACGGTTCCTTGGTATATGAGCTACTTCTTTCTGAATTTATAATTTTTTTCTTTGATGTTGGAGCACAGGAATTTGGCTTTGATATATCTGAGTTTTCCTTTTTATTTTTCTTTCAAGTAATGACAAATAAATTCTCTCTACTTTCAATTTGCCTACTGGCTTGAAAAAATTCCAGGTAGTTTTCATTTATGATTACTTGAAATGTGTACAGGCTTTTCTTTTACCATCATTTTCAGGGAGTCCAATGATTCTTAAATTATTTCTTCTTTACTTGTAAGATTAAATATCTAATATTTTCTTCTTTTTTCCAATAATTTGATTTTTCTATAATATTTCTTACTCTCTCATGGAGTCATTGATTTCTGTTTGTTCTATCTATTCAAGTTGTCAGGGAATCCATTCTTGAATAAGGTCCATAATTTTTCCTTCTGAACTACTTTCATCAAAACATTTTTATTTCATTTTTATTCTATTTATTTTATTTATTCTATTTGTTTTATTCTATTTATACCGTTGCTTCCTTTCTTCTAGGTATTCATGCAATCCTTATGAAAATCCATTGTTACCCCTTTGAGTCTGTATTTGCAGTTTTTATAGAGTTACTTGAAACTTTTTTTAAAGTTAATTTATTTATTTTTAATTCTTGACATTCACTTCCATAAGTTTTAAATTTTCTCTCTTCCCTCCTCCCTAATTTGGTATACAATCTAATATAGGCTCTACATATACATTCTTATTAAATATATTTTTCCATTAGTCATATAGTATAGAAATATTAGAATAAATGGGAGGAACCACGAGAAAGGAAAACAAAACAAAAGAAAAACATAGTCTGCTTTGCTCTGCATTCAGAATCCATAGTTCTTTCTCTGGATGTAGATGACATTTTCCATCATGAGTGCTTTGGGGATGTTCCCTGCTGTGAAGGACTACGTCTATCAAAGTCAGTCATCAAACATTGTGGCTATTACTGTGTACAGAGTTTTCCTGGTTCTCTTCACTTCACTTGGCATCAATTCATATAAGTCTTTCCAGGTTTTCCTGAAGTTGTTGAACCTTTTTATTTAAGGAGAATCTCTAGGTTTACAACAGTTTTTGATAGTACTCAGTGTATTCTTTGGTTTTCTTATGTCTCTAGCTTTATTCCTGAAGTGGGACTTTGTGCCAGGGCCAGGTTCTATCCCTTCTATAATTTCAAGGGAGGTGATTAGCCCTACCTGGTCTTGACTTGAGTCATCTGAAGTCCTGTGCTGGTCTTTTCCTCCCAAATGGAGGTTCCCATGGAATTCTGAGGTTCAGAGCAATGGATCTTCAGGTCCTCTATGGCATCTCGGGATCTTAAAGCTCTGGGTTATTTCAGCCTGAGCTGCACTGATCAAGCACTACTCCTCCACTGAAAGTTTCTCAGGGTAGTCTTCCACTCGTTGCCTCTGGACAGAGAATCCTGTAGGTCACAAATGTCTTTTTGGTTGGGGGGAGTAGGCTCCATCTTATTGGTCTAGGTCAGTGTTAATTTTTTCTGGCAGAGCACCTTTTCCTATTGCCAGTGGGCTATTAGATGACTTTTTGTGTAGTTCTGGGGTGTAAGAAATCACTTTTGGGAGCTTCTTGTTGGATTTATTGATCAATATTCATTTTGGTGTGAATTTTAGGGGACTTACTGGAGTAGTTAGGGGGAGCTGGGCAGCTTGTCCTCCGTTCTGCCACTTTTTAGCTGGAAGTGCCACTCCCCATAACAGTTTCTACAGTCATACTCCCTTCTCAATTTCCAGGGCCACCTCCTTAGGAAAGGCCTTTATTATATACCATTTACCGGGGCAACTGTAATGACCTATTAATAGAACTTCCCACTCATGCTATATTTCCCTTCCTACTAGTTTTTTGTATTTTTGCCTGAATTATCTTTTTTTTATGATATAGAGGTAGTCAGATCATGTCTCTGTCCAAAAATCCCTATTGGTTTTTAAGCTCAAACTTTTCTGCCTGGCATTCAAGATCCTCCATATTTCTAGTCTTATATTTTTATTACTCAATGTACTTCAAACAATCTGGACTCTCCTTTGCCCCTTTCCCTCAAACACACAGTACATTTTTCCATTCTTATTTTTCTTGCTTGTTGACTTTCTGTTGTTTTGATCAGTCATTTCTGACATTTCATGACCCCATTTGGGGTTGTCTTGGCAAAGATACTGGAGTAGTTTGCCATATTTCCTTCTCCAGCTCATTTTACAGATGAGGAATCGAGACAAAGAAGGTTAAATGACTTGCCCAGGGACACATAGCTAGTAAGTGTCTGAGGTCAGATTTAAATTCAGGTCTTCCAGACTCCAGGCCAGGCCCTCTGTTCACTGTGCTGTCTAGATGCCTGTTGGCTTCCTATTCATCATTTAAAAACCATTTTAAGTGCTTTATCCTCAGAGAAGCTTTTCCTACCTCTGTCAACAACCTTCATCCTGAAATCTAATAATACATTTTGTTTAGCATCTTGCTCCTGTAGTTATAATTATTATGAGATATTATACTTATCTGCATTTGTTTCTTATCCCTTTATTAAACTATAAGTTCCATGAAGGAGCTCATTTAAACTCTGTGTCTCCTCAAGGTCTAATAAAGTTCAAAGTAAAGTTAGTAAATGTTTATTGGATAAATAAATTTAATGATGAAAAAATTGAGACAGAGGAGGGGAGGATATTAAATATCTTGCTTAAAGTTATATTCTTAGCAAGTGACAGAGGTAGGATTTGAACCCACATTGTATGCATTTCTACCACATTATACCATAGTCCTTGGGGTTTCTTCAGGAAGTCAAGGAGACTTTTAACTATCCTGTCACAATCAAGATTTGTAGCCAGCAGGCTTGCCAGTTTAAGCACAGTTCAGGGAACATTAAAAACCTGAATTCACAACTTTGTATATGATACCCTTACTCTGGTATATGAGTTTTTGAGGCCTTGACCACAACCATTTGGGATAAATTAACTCCATAGAATGTGATTAGCAACCTATCTATACTTACTTAGCAGTTTGTGTATCAAGCCTGTCCTTTTATCAAGATAAAAACTATCTCAAACCCTCAAGTACTCTTTCAGACCACCTATTAGAACCCAGTCACCAATGTGGCGAAGAGGTAGAGGACAGGTGAACCAGTGCAGCTCAGTGGAGATATCATCAATTCCACCTCTGCTCCTAAGGCAAAGAGTTGCATCCAAACAGAGAGCAAAGATTAGAATTCTTGCCACTAAGAGTGAGGTAAACTGACCAAATCTCACTTCCATATTTTAGACCCTTAATTGAACTGCCAAGCCCTACTATTGTAGGTTCCAGCTATGTTATACTTGGGTGCCTCTGCAAATTTCATGGTCTTAGAACTCAGAAAGGATGAGTGTCCCAAAAATCCCATGATATAATGAGATACTTAAAATAATAAATTGGTACCAAATTTGGTCCAGATCAGTGATCCTAGAGATCAAACCCCTATGGGACCAAGTGAATTTATTTTTCTTCTCTCATTTTTTTTCAAAGGTATTGGTGGGAAGGTATAACAGCAAGCACCCTAGCACACCCAGGATGACCTGCTAGCACAGGTTCTTGGATCTGCCTTTCTTAAAGGAAAGCAACTTTTAAGGGATCAACAATCTAATTACATTCACTTGTTCAGGGGAAAAGTCAGCACCCTGGACATCAGAGAAAATACTATCAGAGAACATATAAACAAAAAATACAACCAGACAAATTAACATAATGACCAATAGACAGGGTTCTGACTGCCTGAATCAAAGCAATATTGCTAAACACTTTACATAAACCACTGGATCAAGACAGCCTCTGCATCTGAATAGTCAGGGAGCTCTGAACATATGGCTACTCATTCTCAACCAGGAAATCAAAAGATCCTTCTCATGAGTGACTTAAAGCAGTATACCAACTCAGAGTATATGTATACTTCTCAGAGCCAGAAAGCATCACAACTCTCATGACTCAGTACCTAATCAACTTAGTACCAAAAGGTGTGCAAACCTTCCTACAAGCAAGCCTCCCCTAAGAAAACTTTCCTTATTGTGTTTCACATGAGGCCTATTAATGGGCAGGGAAGATCTTATATCCCATTAGCATTACAGAAGGGGAGAAAATAGGTTTTTATTAACTAAAAAATGGAGGGGTGCTACAGATGTGGAATATTGCATGCATTTTCATATGAGGTCACTGTTTATTGGTTTTAACTAATTGTTTTACTTTGTTACAAGAGTCCTTTCATGGAGTGAATGTAATGTGTTAATGTTTGTAATGTAAAACCAAAACCATAAAACTTTTAAAATATTCTCTCAAGCTTTTCTCCTTTTACAAAGGATTTTTTATCATTACTGCCATCTTCATGATGAATACAATGGAAATGAATAGAAGTAAAAGTATAATTATAGACCTCACTAAGATATGGAGGAAAAGTATGCCCCATATATTCAGCAATTGGGAAGAGAACAAACATTTATTAAGTACCTACTATGTGCCAAATACTGTACCAAGTGCTTTACAAATATTATCTAGTTGTATCCTCCTCACAGCAACTCTGGAAAGTAGGGTCATGATGTTCCTAGACCTGATGTTAATTAGTAGTGTGTTGGGTAAGTCATTTAACCTGTCATAGGCTCAATTTCCTTACATACAAAATGATGGGATTGAGTTAGTTGATCTCTAAGATTGCTTCTAATCCTAAGAGTTTATGTTGAGCTATATGTCTTCCCTACCTTCTCTCTTTTGCTTCCCTTTTTCTTCCCTTCTTTCATTTCTGCTTTCCCTTCTCCTTTCTGTTCCTCTCTCCCACATTTTCTCTCCTCTCCTCCCCTCCCATTTCCTTTCCTTTCCTCCTCCTTCTCTTCTCTTCTAGACCATGTTATTCTATGCTCTATCATGCTATGGTATGCTATGCCAGGCCATCCTGTGCTGTTTGATGCCTTCATAATTCAATCATTCCAGGCCAAAGATTGCACAGGGAATCATAGACCCTATTCTGTAAAGCTCCTGTTGCTACTCAGATCTCCTAGTCCCCTTAGTGCATCTGATTCCATCATCAATAGTGCTGTGTAGCATTGGAGATTATGATTTAGGACAAAACCAATGTTAATTAAAAAATGAAATTGCTGGGAAAACTATCTGTGATATTTTTCTATCCACCTTTATTTTCAGATAAGCGACATGTGTAATTTATAGAAAAAGGTGGAAGTTTCACAATTCCAAGAAGTAATAGTGTCCATTGTTTTAGGGTTTGACTAAAGCAAAGGTTTTCAAAACATGGTCTGAGGATTGCTAGGGGTTCCCAAGACTCTTCAGGGAACCCCAAAAGTAAAAGCTTTTAATAATAACACTGAAGTTATTTGTCTACTGAAATACTCCTCCATTTTCCAATTACATCTCTATGTGAAGTTAGATTATTTTTTGAAGTATACTTCAGCCAAAAAAGTGTACTCAACAGAGCAAATGCAGAAGCAGAAAAGAGAATCCAGTTGTTTTCTGTTAAGTCATATAATCAAGACACTTAGAAAAATATGTAAAACAATAATTCTTACCACTTTTTTATTTTGGAAAATATAGTTATTTTTAATAAAATGTTATTTATGTTAACACATAGATTTACAATTGCTATTTTAAAATGGGTTACTAAAAGATTTTTTAAAATTTGTCAGTTTTAATTTCTATTAATGGCAAATAGTGACATAACTCACATAAACACAAACTTTTTAGTGTCCTGAAAAATGTTTAGAAGTACAAAAGAACCTTGAAGCCAAACAGTTTAAGAATGATTGGACTAGAAAATAAAAGAGGCCCAGGTAGAAATATGAGTACAAGAGAGAAAGCCTGTTAAGATTTCAAAAAGGTCTTCCTTGTAAAAGAAACCCATTAAAAAATGTCTTCTCGACCACCAGGTTAATCTAACCCTTTCTTTAATATCAGAACCTTTTAATTACCAGTACATAACTATTTGGGTACAGATGTACTGTGTCTGAGTCACAGGCAAGGCAGTCAATCAGAGTAAATAAAATACAGAGTAAATAAAAGAAAGACACAAATCACTAGTGTGTGACAGAAGGGCTCAACCAAATTATATGAGACTAAGATAAACATTTGTATTTATTATGGCATTACTCAACCCAGAACCCTCAAAATAAAAGCAGCATATAAAATGCTTAATTATAAACAATTTAATATAACTAGTGCCTAGTCTGTGAATATTGTGTTCCACAATTACATTTCTAAGCAGTTTATTTGGAATTTGAAACATAATTTCCCTTAGAATTAATGTTATATATGGCAGTTAGATTTACACAGAAGTGAATTTATTTCACCTATTAGGTAGTTGAATTATAAGGCTAATAGTAGTAGTCTGAGTTTTGGATCATGTGGTACAGGTGGGAGGAGGAAGGTGAGGCAGAGAAGAAGAAAAGGAATTTCCATCTCCTTTTGTAGACAAAAGCTGGCCCAAGGAAAAATTTTGGAAGTTTGTTCTTTGCATCCTCACATCTTTCTTTTCATGTAGACAGTTGTGACTTGACATAAGTGGACCATTCTGCAGACCTTTACTTAAAAGCAATTTTTAGTAATACAGATTTAGTAATCCAAATGGGGAAGAGAGGGAGATAGGAAGGGGCTGTTTGCCTATGGTGTCTCTCTTCCCATTCATTCTTCTGATTTGACTTGGAGGATTGGTTTATAGGGGTTTTTTTGGTGGAGGCTGGTAGATCACTGAGCACCAAGCTGAGGGGCAGGAGGAGAGAGAAGGGGAAGGAGAGAAAGAGAGAGAGAGAGAGAGAGAGAGAGAGAGAGAGAGAGAGACAGAGAGACAGAGAGAGAGAAAGAGACACAGAGAGAGAGAGAGAGAGACAGAGAGAGAGATAGAGACAGAGAGAGAGAGAGAGAGGGAGACAGAGACAGAGACAGAGACAGAGAGACAGGAGACAGAGAGAGATAGAGAGAGACAGAGAGATACAGAGAGAGACAGAGACAGAGAATACAAGAGCACACAGTACTGTAAGTTAAGATAGGTATTTTGTTTTTGGAATGCAGATTTCTTTTAGAATACTTTGTGTAAAATAAAATTCACTTAATAAAAATTTACATAAAGGGAGAACTATCTGTACTCACTTTCCATTTTCTGTTGTCTTTCTCTATAGGCTTCCAGGCATCTTACACTTTCTTGTTGTCCTAAGTACCCCCTTCCCCATCCTCACAGTATAGCATGGCACCAAAGCCTTACTCCTTAATGTCTCCATACTAAAAACTTACCCAATACATATTCTCAGTCAAAATTCTCATTTCCTCAATGTAGCTGTTTTAGCTGTGTGTTAAGAGGAAAGTAATACAATTAAATGAATTTGTATTAATAGGTATTATGACAGCTCCTTATTCCTCCTAATGCTATTTCTTTTCTGAAACAAAGATGCTCATTAACTTAAGTTACTCGTCAATTCATAGAATTATGGGTAGAATAACAACCTTCTCATTTCACAATTGAAGAAACTGAGACCCAGGACATTTATTGACTTGCTTAGTAAGGGCACCAATGCAATAAGTGACAGAGGCAGGATCTCTCTACTGTCTTGACTGTATAATTACTAATTACTATTTGTTACTAATACAAACAAATTGAAAGGTTATAAAGTATACCGTTTCTACCATTTAAGAAAAAATTGTTAAATATTGACCAGAATGCCCTAACTTTATTCCCCAGCCACTGATCTTCATAAGACCCCAATAAAAATCTGGGAAGTGTAACTATCTGATGGTCATAAGTAAAAATGAGGTCCCTCACTGAGGAAAACTAGCTAAAACAAGAATTATCCAATAAAAAGTGCTAGACTGCTCTCACCTCCTGCCTTGAGGTGACAAACCTCAGAGGCAAGGACCTGATGAAGTAAAAGAGGTAAACTTCATAGAGGTAAACTCCTCATAGACTAAGAATTGCTGCCCTGGCTGAAAGATCAATGTGATACCAGGCCAAATCAGAGGATGGAAGTGGTGGAGATTGAAGAATGGGTCCAGGATCAATCTATCCAGCAAAGAAGCTGGTGGTCTAACAATCCTCTCAGTCCTGCCTGGACAGCAACAGCAACAGAGTGGATGAATGACCTGTCTGGTTTAGTCTGGGCAGCCTACCTAGATTGGCATTGGCCATGAACTGAGTGATCTGTCTTGTAAAACCTGGTGATATCCATGACCAAAAGTTGAGCAACCTGCCCAGTCTAGCTCAGCTAAGCTCACTGTCCTGTGGAGATGAGATGCCTTGTGAGAGCTCCACCTAGTCTAGTACTGAGAGATACCAAGGTCCCACTGTTCTAGTTGTGAGTTCCCTTAGTCACGGATGTTCCTTACACTTTTGCCTCAAGTCTATTGTTGTTGTTCAGTAGTCATGTCCAACTCTTTCTATCCCCATTTGGGGTTTTCTTGGCAAAGGCACTGGAGTTGTTTGCCATTTCCTTCTCCAGTTCATTTTATAGATAAGGAAACTGAGGTAGACAGGGCTTAAGTGATTTGCCCAGGGTCACACAGCTAGTGAGTATCTGAGGTCAGATTTGGACTTGGGAAGATGAGTCTTCCTGATTTCAGGACTGGTTCTCTATCTACTTTGCCAAGTAACTGCCCCACTTCCATTGTAATTTAATGTAATTACCATTCTCCCACATGCAGACTCTGTGTATTTGTGGAAGAGTTAGTCCCAAGGCTTGGAGGTAACGTTTTGAGACAACGATGGAAGAATTCAAAAGTTAACTTCTTAGGGATAACCTGTGATATACGGGCTATGATTTTGATTCATTATTGCATACTTAAAAGATATCTTAAAAGTGCAATACAAAGAAAATAACATTCATATTCTTCAAAAACCCTAACATTTTTCTCATTTGGATGTTTCTGAGGTTGAATTTGCAATATGACATCTTGTGTAATGCAGTTTTTTCCCACTTGATTTATTTTTAATGAATATAAAAGCCCAAGATACTAAGTATGTTGGTAGTAACGGAAGCCACTAAAACACAGAGTAATAAAAATAAAACATGAATTACAGTTATCAAGGGAAAACAGAAGCATAGGAGCTTATATACCAAGCACTATTCTAGAAACAACTCAAGCTAATTGAAATTGAGAAAGAGCTGTCAAGCAGCTACAGAGTTTGAAACTTAAAAAAAAAAGGAAGCAGGCCATGGTTATATTACTTTCTAGCCACATTGAAACTAGAGAAATTCTATGGGGAAATTCAGCTATTCTCTGAGGAAATGAGATGTGTCTTAATTACCTAAATATAAAGCTGAATTATCCTCTAGAGAATAAGGGAAAACATTATCTAGAGTTTATGAGAAGGATAATCTCTAGAGAAAAATGTCCTCAGAGTTTGAGGTCAGTGTAATTTGAGGCAGTGTGGAAATGGACCAAAGATGGGTAGGGGATGCCAAGGTGGCCTAGATTTCTAAAGGTGACCTTATTCAGTCATGTCCAACTCTTCATGACCCCATTCAAGGTTTTCTTGGCAAAGATATTGGGGTGGTTTGCCATTAATGTCCTTCAGCTCATTTTATAGATGAGGAAACTAAGGCAAAGAGGGTTAAGTGACTTGCCCAGGGTCACACAGCTAGGAAGTATCTGAGACTGGATTTAAATTCAGGGAGATGGCACCCTGCACACTGAGACAGCTAGCTGATTTTATAGATGAGACAAAGCCCAGAGAAGTAAAATAACTTGTCCAAGGACTCATATCTAGTTAAATGGCAGAACCAGATTTTGGCACCTGGGCTTCCTGACTCTTCAGTTCAGTATTACACTATGCTACTTCTCTTTCAGGCTTTTCCCTTCATGAATGCCATGGCTTTTGGTAACTAATTTAACTATTTTGCTAATACTAAGCATTTAATAAATAATTGGTGGTTAACTGATTGGGCCTTCATATACTCATCTGTAAAGTTATTTCTAAGGTTCCCTAATCTAGACTAACTGAAATTTTATGATTCTAAGCTGGTATTATGGTTAGTTGTTGCTACCCTTTTGGGATATTATGAGTTAATATCTTACATTCCCTGGAGCGTTGTCCATAGATGTAGGGCTTGAAAGGGACCTAAGAAACTCTTTAGTTCAAACCTGATATTTTATATATGAGAATCCCGCCATGCAAGTTGATTATGAGTCTTGCTCAAGTGTTAATAAGGGAACAGAGAGACAGGATTTGAATTTGGTTCTCTGACTTCAGAACCAGTGCTCTTTCCATTTTTTATCAATGTCAAGGCAACTAGATGGCCCAGTGGATGGAGTAGATAGATTCATCTCCCTGAGTTCAAATCTAGCTTCAGACACTTACTAGCTGTATGATCTTGGATGATTCACTTAACTCTGTTTGTCTCTGTAAAATGAGATGGAGAAGAAAATGGAAAATCCAGTATCTTTGCTAAGAAAATCCCAAATCGGGTCACTGAGTCAGACATGACTGAAACAACTAAGAAACAAAATCAGCGTCTAACTATTCCATACATACATGAGTGAGGAGATTTAAAAGTGATTTACTCACCCTTTCCAGCAGTTAGAAGAATTTAATGGGAAATCAAAAGGGAACAGTGCCACATCTCTCAAGTTGGCTATTTTGCTCTAACTGTATGTTTTAAAATAGTTTCTATCTTTGCTATTCAAATACATCTTTTTCTGTTGGTAAAAAAAATACTCGCCATTACAAATGAGTTTTCTGAGATTCCCAGAAACTAAACCCTTACCTCTAGTTTGATATTCTGATGGTCACCAACTCTCCTAGGAGTCCTATGTTCTTCTCTTCCCATTTTCTCAAACAGCCCTTCCTCCAACACTCATACTCACATACTCTGTCTATGTTATCTTATCTGTAAGCAAAAACTATAGAGTCATGGGAAAGGGGTTGTCCCTCTGATATAAAATATCTATGTGTGGTTGAATCTTCTGTAGTAATATTAGACTCTAATAGAAATAGTGGCTACTGAAAGGTATATAAAGATCCCTTGCAGGCATATATTGACTTAGAAAATCACATATTAACAGTATTCATATTTTATTATATTTTTAATTATCATTAAATATGTCATAATTATATTTTAGTCTGATTCCTGAAGCACTGAGAGTGTTGTAGACTACATATAACCCTCAGACTATGTATTTGACAGCTCTGAGAATATCATCAGCAATACAAGGGAATAGATTTCCCAGGTTTTGAGATGTGTTCTTCCTCAACTCCAGTCATTATCTTGGTTCAGAAAAATAATGATATAGTAAATATCCCCCATATTGTATCATCCAGAAAAGCAAGAGACATTTGTAGTGATGTATTTTGATATTATAGAAGTAAATGCATGAATTGGAAGAATTCTTAGAAAATTCCCTTATCATTAGATTGTAAGCTCCTTGAAGGCAGGCACTATCTTTTGCCACTTTTGTATCCCCAGAGCTTAACACAGTGTCTGGCATGTAGTAGGCACTTAATAAATATTGATTGATTGATTGATTGATTTTATAAGTAGGCAAACTAAAACTCAGGGAGCTGCAATGAATTGTGCATGGTCATGCAGGTAGTAAAAAGGCAGAGGTAGGATTCTATCCATTTCTTCTGACTGCATATCTAATGATCTTTATGCTCCATCATGAGTGAGAAATGCCACTCAATAAATATTTACTGTCCTTCATACATTTTATGGTTAAGTCAAATTTAGGGTTGACTGTTCCTCTTACTTAGTACTCTTATTTTCTGTCACCATTCCTTTGAGTTGACTGTCTCCCAAGCCTGAAATGCTCTCCTTGCCTGTTAAAATCCATAGCTACTTCAAGACTCAGCTTGTGTCACCTTCTATATAAGGACTTTCTCATCTTCCTCTAGCTGCTAAAGCCTCCTCCCCTTCATTTTATTTTTTAAAAATCTAGTTTGTATATACCTAGTTTGTTATATGTATGTGCTTTCTCCCTTGATAGAATGCCAATCTCAGAAAATGAAACTGACTTCATTTTAACTGACAGGAAGTGTCTAGTTACCCATGTGAGAGTCATGTCTCAATCACTTGCTTGTACAAATCAAAATAATTGCCAAATTAGAAGAAATAATATAGACAAAAAGAAGATAAGGGATGAGACAAACATAGCTCCAAAGCAGCACTCACGTAGATTTCTTTATTGTATGAATTAGCAAATAACTACTCAGGGCATTCTAACCTGCTCTAGGAGAAAAAAGAAAACTACTTGATCCAATCTAATTATAGGGTTATAGAGTTGCGATAAGTTTGAGAGATCATTCAGTTCAGCCTCCCAGATTTACAATTAAGGAAGCTGATAGCTACCGAGTATATGGGTTCTTAATGCATTCCTGGATACCTACCTCTCCAAAGAATATAGACATTATAATTTTATGTGAAATATATTTAGATCAACAATATCAAAAAGAATGAACTTAAGATGATTTAATAACACTATAATCAAGAAGCCCATAGAACCCAAGGCCAGAGAGAGCTAGACACCTGAACATATTTAAATCTTTACAAAGTCACTTACGACTATGTATTAGGCAGAAATTTCAAGAATGGCCAATCAGAGTTGCTTCCTTGAACTCCCTTTCTGTCTATGTTCTCACAATACAAAATGTCCAAATACGTGCAAAAAATTCAGTTATCTGGATGTTGTTGAATATCCTGGTTTGTTATTCTACTTGATGAGTCTCATATATGCAAATATCCTGTCAATAAGTCAACAAGATTTTTTTTATTTTTAAAAACAATATTTTATTCTTTCTCACTTAAATGTAAAAACAATTTTATAACATTTTCATAAAAGTTTTGAGTTCCAAATTCTATATCTACTTCCTTTCTCTCCCTCCTTCCCTAAGATGATAAGCAATGTGATAGAAGTTATACATGTATAATCATGTAAAACTTATTTCTGTGTTAATCATTTTGTGTAAGAAGACTTGAGCCCAGGAATAGAGAAGGAAAGAAAGAAAGTGAAAAATAGCATGCTTTAGTCTATATTCAGACAACATCAGTTTTTTCTCTGGAAGTGGATAGCATTTTTCATTATAAATCCTTCGGGATTATCTTGTATCATTATATTACTGAGTATAGCTAAATCATTCATAGTTCTTCATCATACCTGTGTACAAAGTTCTCTTGTACAATGTATTGTCTACAGCGTTCTGCTCATTTCACTTTGTATCAATTCACATCTTTCTGGATGTTTCTGAAATCATCCTGCTCAACAAGTATTTTTAAAACACCTACTATGTGTCAGATACTATGCTAAACTCTGAGGAATCAAAGAAAGGTAAAAACAATTTTTGCCTTCAAGGAGCTTATATTTCAAAAGGAAGGAAAACAAAGAAATAATAGAACACACATACCAAGGAGGTAGAGGTTAATCAGGTAGTGGGGGAAGGGACTAAGAAAGATGTCTTACAGAAGTTAAGATTTCTGAGTCTTAGAGGAAGTCAGAGAAACTAAGATACAAAGACAAGGGGCAGAGAATCCCAGGTATAATAAGACAGTGCAAAATTGCAGAGATGAGATACAGAGCATTATTTTGAAGGAATTGCAAGTTAGCCATCATTGTAGAGTGTATGCAGGGTAATTAAGTATAAGAAGATTGGGGAAATCAGAAGGGGCCAGGTGGTCAAGGGTTTTGTATCCAATAGCAAATAGGAGCCAACCCCTCAACCTGAGGAAGAATAAAAGAGAAGAAATTGGATGGCATTTAGGAAACCATGTAACACTACTCCATAACTCCCAGGTAACAACTAGGAACAGCTTAAAGAGGAGAAAGAGAGGCGGTAACTTATTTTAGTAATACAAATGATTCTTGCATTTGCTTTGCAAATAATTCTAAGAGTAAATATATAGGTCATCTGATAGCTCTGTATTCACAAACTGGAAAAAGTATCCAGCCAACTGTTGTTTGTCCTTGATTTTCAAAGAGGAGCAGTAACGTTTGGGGTGATGTCTTGACTCATGAATGAAATGCATTGGAGTGAGACAGCGTTGCACAGTCATCAGCCTGCCTTTCTCTTCAGAGTCATCATAGGCAAATGGCAGGACAAGAGTCAAGATGACCGACCCAGGATGCAGTGCGTGACCTTGGTACCACTGACATCTGAACAAACTCTAAGTACTCCAGGGATCTGCTTCAGCAGCTTTCATGGCTGTTGGAACAAATTGTCCATTCTTTCGACGGAGGGAAGTCTTCACATGCTTGGGGGTACCCATCCCACTAATTCACCAATAGTTTTAAGGCTCATCAGTCACCCACAGCTTGGCAAACCAACTGTCTGCCAAGACAGTTTACCAAGATTTGGCTACTGCCCATGCTACAGCTTCTTGGAGCCACAGGTGAGAGTTAAATGCCAGGTAGACGCCAAAGGTGGATGAGCAATCCTATAAAGGACTCAGCAAGCCCTCATCCCAGAGGTGTTCCTTGAACATCCCATGCACCTCAAACAACCCCAACTTCTTTAATCAACTAGAGAAGAATTTAAAGCTTTCAATAGGTTAATCTTTTGGGAGAATATGAGCACCTAGAAAATGGACATTTCCCCCAAGATACTTCTTTGTAAGAAAGATGCCATTTAATTGTTGCTTTTGTGTGTACCAAAGATATCTGAGGGAGGAAGAAATAAAGGCATTTTGCTTTCTTAGTTCTTGTTTCCATTTTTTGGCTGTGTAATGAGTGTATGACAAATAGATCTATTTCCAAGAGACAGGAGAACTGGTATGCATGCATGGACATTCTATGTTTACCTCCCAAGTGGTTGGAAGCAACCTTTTTCTATTGGCATAGCATCGCCATAACTGTTAGTCTTTAAAATTGACAAAATGCAGTTCCTTTCTTTCTTTCTTTCTTTCTTTTTTTTGGGGGGGGGGGCCTTTCTTTTCAGCATTCCTGTCATGGGATGATGACTCATTCACAAACAGCAGGTTTGTGTAAGAAGGGAGAGTCTTAACTAGTGTGGTGGCCTTTCCCTGTCCCCCTCCCATTAGAGGCTCATCACATTAATGCCAAGCTTAGTGAAGACACTCATTCAGTTTTAGTTCTACAACAGCTTAGAACTCCTGATCTCAAGTGATCCACCAGCCACAGCCTCTCTAAAATTAGGAGTCACAAGCGTGTGCCATGATGCCTGATCCTTCTTCCCTTAAGTGACTTTTAGAATACAATCATATACTCTAGTAAATACCATGAAAACTTTGATAGTATTTAATTGCTTTAGCTACTGGATTGAACCTGAGAATTCAACTATTCTTTTTAGTACTAATTTCTTAATCTCTCTCTCTTTCTTAAACTTATGATGTAAAGTAGCAAGGAAGAGCTCAGGCTTGCAAACTTAGTTTTTGTTACAAATCGATGATTTTAAGCTCACAGTAATGTACAAAAAAGTATCAGAAACAGTCAAGTCAAATACTTAAGAGGATTTTTCTTGACTGATGAATCAATTAGCAAGAAATTATTGACTACCTTCATGTTCACTGTTGTGCTAGATCATTGCTGGATTCTCATAAATGTTATGTCCTACAGCCTCCTGTGCTAAATGAAATCAATGGTTGATCTTTAAATATTGGCATCATACGGCTGGACCTTTTATTGTTTATTTTTTCATCAATTTTTCAATTTAAATGTCTAAAAAAAAGATTGTGTCCTTGAAGTCTTAAATAGTTTGAACACTAGCAATCAGAACTGGTCTTCAGTAATTAAAGATTTCTTCTCCAGCCCGTTATTTATTTTTTTAAAATGCTGTTACTTCTTGTCTTGCTGCTACAGTGAACATTTCTAGCTCGGTATTGCATAGTATTGGTGACAGTGGGCATCCTTGCTTTATCACTGACTTTATTGGAGCGGACATTTATTCCCATTATACCTAACTCTGTCTTTTGGTCTTAGAAATATATGACTTGCTAGTGTGTGTGTGTGTGTGTGTGTGTGTGTGTGTGTGTGTGTTAAACTGAATTAGTATTGCTCATTGTCAAAAGTTTTTTTCCACCTAATGATTTAATCATATGATTTTTGTCATTAGTATAGTCAATTATCTTTTTTATTTTCCTAATATTTAAACTTTGTTCCTGGTATAAAACCTTCCTGGTATTAGATGGTTTCTTGAAAATATAGTGTACAGGCTTTTTTAAAAAACTGTTTTCCGAGTGTTCACTGGGTGGTGTTCCAGTAGCCACCCAACGAACTGGCCGCAGTTCCTTTCACCTAGCACAAGAGTAAGCAAGTTCACAGTAACTAAACTATCTTCTGTTCTGGGCTGAGAGCTGAGTCTCCAGTCCACGCTGGGGGTGCCAGCCTAACCCTTTTGGAGCTCTAGGTTCAGCCCCATGTTATATATTAAAAATATATAATATATCACGGTTTAGTATTCTCTCTATCACTTATCTATCTCTCTCACTCTCTATCACACAATCAACAGAACAATAAACCAAGTCATGATGTGTAGCATTTGTCAACTTCCTAGGTATAAAAGCTCACACTAAAAATGGAACAGTCAGCTCCTAGGAGCCTGCATGAATGAGTTGGCTTCAGCATAACCCTGGGACCTAAAAGAAGAAATTAGAACTATGCAGGTGGGTGCAGATGGAAGAAACATCATTGTTGCCATCTGGTGTATTACTGGAGTTATCTCAAAGTTTCCTTTGGTGACACTGAAGAGGAAGAGCTTGCATCCAAATACTGTTACTCAATCACAAACAGTAAATATTTTGTCTACTTATGCAATAGTCTGTGGAGAATTAAATAAAAAAAGGATAGCAACAAGATAATTTGTCCCAGAACTGTTTCTATCAGGACTCCATCAAATATAACATGGTAAGAATGAGATTCATTATAGTAACAATCTTCTCTAGGCTAAACACCAGTTCCTTCAACCAGTCTTTATATGTTATGTACTAGAGACCCTTCATTATTCTGACAAACCTATCATACTCTGAAACAGGAAAGAGAAGAAACTAGGATGTAAGTAGGTTTCATGCATCACCTGGATTTTCAGGACTCTTATTTGGGCTGTTTTCCAGTTTTCCTCCTGTTAGTTGATCTTTCTGTCTTGGAATACTTAGATGTTACTGTAGAAAAGAAACTTTAGCTCAGAGAAGTTTTTTGTCACAATGAGCAATGTCTTTTCAAGAGGCAAATTGGTTGTATCTATAACCACTAGAGGTCAGACCTCAGCCTGAAAACAACTAGGGCAAGCTTGCTATAATAATTCCCTTTACTTTCCCTGGGAGTCTCAAGGGAGCTGCTTTTCTCCATAGACATGTACCAGCCTATTGATTCGTCCTGCAAGTTCCCTAGCTTTCTGCAAATTGGTTCTTGTGCAAGCTTGGAATGAAATAAAAGTCTACATTGATTAAGAAGAAACATTAAGGAAGAATTTTAAGGAACACCTTATGCTCACAGAAAGAAAAAAGGCATATGGCTGTATGGTTAAAAAGCCCCAAAGGTTCTCCTTGGGATTCTAGCATCTGCAATTTACAAAAAGATGTGAATCAACAGCAGCGAAAAGGATGTACTAAATGTATGTGACTGTTGTTCTCTGCTGGACACTGGACTGGACATTTTAAACAGATGTTATCCTTGCCTGATTGGGATTGACTTTCTCAGAGGTGACCAGGAAAATGCCTATTTTACCATTAGACATTTACCATAAATAGCACATTGCTACCATGCACATTTCTCACGTAGCTTTTACAAGCTCATGGATGTTTACCTCAAGTCTTACTCACCTATATATTGGGTTCTCCCAGGACAAAGCTACATTTTACCCTTGGGATTTTAGGGGCACCCCTGAGAGGCTGGCTAACTTTCTAATGCCAACAACTCAATTCTCTATTCTGGGGTTACTCTGTCCCATATCAACCGCTAATTATAGTTAAGCTCTCTCTCATATCTGCAACATTTTCTAGTCAAGAATGCTTCACTTTCAGGTAGCCAGTTAATATCAACTAGCTTTTATAAAGAGATATTTACTGAAACATATAGCAAGGACTGAAAGCAAACTATTTTCTCCAGCAATTGAGAGCACACTTCCCTGAGGACTAGGACTCATACTTAAAGTGGTTACTAAAAACAATAGCCCCACCAACTTCATTTCCAAATGTGACATAACTAAGTCTCTCTAGAAAACAGTATCTTGGCTGCCTGATCCTATTTGCTCTTGCGTTAGTGCCAGCTCAGGATATCTTAGTGTTTTCATTTAATTTTGGATTCTCTGACCTTTCAAATCTCAAAAAATTGTCTGTTTTGTCTCCCATACCCCATCACTAAGAGGAGGAAAGAATACACAACAGAGGAAGCAGCAAGGCTCTGCATTCACTCACAGGCCCTAAGCAACAGCATGGCTATGCGCCCACTGACCACATGATGGCAGCCTGGATGGAGAAATAAAGGCCTAAAGCTAGCCTCCCTATCTGAAAACTGGTAACATTCCTTACTTCCACTCAGGGACGGGCAGAAGTATCCAGTCAGTGCCTTTTATAGGTGCTTTCAGTTCTGTCTTATCGGCCATTCCAAACATTTCTATTTTTGACACAGTAAGCAGACTAGAAACAATACCTGCATATGCCGTAGAACACTGGGCAAATTGTAAATTGCCCTCTGAGAGCGAGTTACTGAATCTTGGGACTTGAAGGGTTCTACCCCTCCATTTTACAGATGAATAAGCTAAGGTTCTAAGAGGTTGGTGATTTGCTCATAGGCATATAGCTAGCACATGGGAGAGAAGAGAACTCAGGTCTCCTAACTCCCAAATCCAGTTTTCTTTCTATAGCTCTACAATGACTCTTTGAACCACTCTGTCTCTTTGACCTTGGACCTTTTCTGCTAAGGGAACCATTTAGAGTCTTATCAAGAATGTCAGTGGGATATAGTACTTAGTCCTTAACCAGGTTATACCTTTAAAAATCATATTCTAACTTCTGTAGCTCTAAATCTATAAAACTAGATGTAGAGATACTCTTGTAAAACCAATGTCTTGGGAGTTTTCTGAGAAGGAAGAATATTTTGTTCTAGGGCTCTTAACTGCTAATTTTTAAAAAATCAGGCTTCTTATTCTGGAGGTTTTTTTTTAAGTAACAGAATCATTCTCCTGGTCTACATTAAGTAGCTTTATTTTTTAAAATATATTTTAGATCTATGGGCAGAGGAATGGACTAAATGACTTCCATTTCTTCTCTATTATGGTATGAATAATGATAGTCATACTCAAAATTCAAAAATATTCTAGGCTGTATTATTCATTCATGATTTTTCCTCTTTTGAACTGGCACCTTTGAAAACTTTTGAGGTACAAAAGGCACAAAGTAATCTCTCCTACCTATTTCTACTACTGATTCATGTTTCAGAAAAGACTTCAACATTACAAAAAAATTATGTTAGTTTTTCCTAAAAAGAATCATATCTTCCTTGCGACAGATTCTATCCAATGCTATGAGGTATAAATTTTAGGGCCCTGCTGAGGAGGAATGTTATATGCCGCTTTGTTTCTCTTTTATGGGGCAAAACAAGGACTGGTGTGTGTTCCACTTGAGAGCATGTTTATGATATCCAAGTCTGTAATCTTGAAACATGGCAAGGTCTCCTTTGACAAGAGAGGTGCTAACTGTCTTTGGAAGATCTGGTCTGGCTATCTGTATTCCACAGAAACTCGTATCCCTAACCCAAATGATTTTCAAAGTGTATGGGAAATTAGTTTAATCTTTCACCTGTGTAAAGTTTATCTTTCCTCTATAGATTTAAATTTGCAAGTCTAGATCCACGAAGTCAATTTATTTCCTCCTAGATACTATGCCTATAATTTGGATAGCTCCTACTCTTACATGATAATGGTGTCTGAAATATGGTTTCATGTTTTAGAATAATCAGATTTCTAGTAGGTGGTGTTAACTGAGTCTTAGATTAGAGTATGCATTTCCATTCTTATGGGTTTTTTTCATAAAAATAATAGTCTTAAAATAACAAATTCAACTTCTAGTTACTTTATGTTTTAATGAATTTATGATCTTACTCATCCATTCTTGCCTATCTTGTGCAACTCTTGTTCATACCAGCATGCTATAGACCTTCCTCAAGTTCTCCTAGCTATTGTGTGGGTGCCAATTTAATGTATAGACTGGTAATCATTTAACCATTACTCTCATTATATGACTAATTTGTCTTTTCCCCCTCTCAGTAATACATCTCTTTGATAATGTGCTATATATCCCCTTCTTCTGGGCAATTTCTAATTTACAATATGTTGTAATATGTTGAGGACTTTAAAAGCCCTCCAGAATGAGGAATCTAATTTTTTAAATAAGAACCCCTAGACACCACAACATATTCTGCCTTGACCATGAAAACTCCTAAGACATTAGCTTTACAAAGGCTTCTCTACATCCAACTTTTCTCATGCCGGTTAGATACTTTGCCTTTGACTTTTGAAATGATCCTCAGTGACATATCTTTGGAGACTGTGGTATTTGATGACTTGCAGTCATACAATATTACCAGAAGAATATTAGTGTTAAAAAGACTGTCTTTTGTTTGTGAAAGTATAGGGTAATTTAAAGGACTCAGAGATTTCCCGAGGGTAATGCACTCCATTTTCCCCATTCTGTTCAATTCTGTACATTTTGCAGGATCCATCCAAGACATATTTACTAATAGATGAGCTCTGGGTTCCCATTCACCTATATGTCATAGTCTAGACTATAGGTACATTTCATCCACTTACCTTTCCCTATATACATTGGTAGACTGAACTCTTTTTGCAATAATTATAGATTTTATTTAACAGGATCTGCAATGTTGTAGGGCTTCATTCCATCAGTATGATGTTGTCTGCAAACAACATCTGGAGGATGTCAAAATCTAGATGGAATATTTCTGCCATTTGTCCTCTTTATTGGACATCTTCTGTAACCATGGCAAACGCATTGGCAAATGCATTTCTTCTTGTTTTATGCCTCACTTGATATTAATGGACAAAGAGTCACCTAATAAAGTTGTCTGGGAATCTTAAATAATTTTGGTGTATGCACAGAAGACACTTTGTAAAAGAACAATCTTTAAGACACTGTCTTGTCCTGTCAAAAGCAATTACAATGGCACAGTGATTGGAGTCCAGGGCCTGGAGTCAGGAAGACCTAAGTTGAAGTATGACCTCAGACACTTACTAGCCTAGGAAAGTCATTTAACCTCCCTCTGCCTCAGTTTCCTCAGCTGTAAAATGTGGGTAATAATAACACGTACCTCCTAAGGTGGTTGTGAAGACCACGTGTGATAAGTCCGTGGTACAGTGCCTGACACATAGTAGGTGCTTCATAAATATCTGTTTCTATCCATTATTTCAAATACTTTTTATGGGTACTCATGCATCACATCTAGGACTGTGAGGTCAGAGTTTAAATGTGGTGGCTCCACAGTCCTTGATAACTGAGAGAGTTTCTCAGAAAAATGTTGACAGATCTTTCCCCTTTTTTCATTTCTTTGCTTTCTTCCTTCTTGTTTCATTCTTAAATGCCCTTCGGATGACTTTGCTTAGAGGAGTCTTTTGCCAACCTTTCTCTAAACTTGGCTTTTTGCGCATGTATGTTAGTTTTGTTTTGTTTTGTTTTCTTCTCTCTATTCCTTCTCCCCCTTTTAATGGGAGTAGTACTCTAAAATAGGGAGAAGAATATCTCTACTCTCTCCACGGCAGTTGTTACGAGAAAAGTATTACATAAATGTAGCTGCCATCTTATATTCGTTTCAGCTGCCCAGATTCCTAACTTGTGTAGACCTGACCTTCGGCTATGCAAATATCAAAATCCTTTCCTCAACTCCAGTTACCTGCATGCTCAAGGGGACTTTGCATTTGCACTTTCAGCCAAGGTTGGAATGAAAGAGTAAAGCTTTTTGGATTTCTCTCTGTAGCTCTTTATTAAAGTGTCAGTGCTTTTATAACACAGAAGAAGTATGAGTCACATTCCCTTCATTTGAAGAGCTTTGCTTTAGGCCATCATTCCATGTGAAACAAATAGTGCCTTTTTCATATTTTGGAAAAACATTAAATTAAAGATGACAATCAAATGCAATGGATGACATAAATAAAATTATCCAGAGCTGCCCAAAGAGAGGGGCACCGTGCCGGTTTAGCTCTGTGTGGAGGAGAGCTCTTGTATTATTGGCTAACTCCATATATATTAAAATCCTGTCATTATTCCTTGTATTTTTGCTTTTCTGTTTAAGTTTCTATTTACTAGGAGTTAGCTTCACTTGGGTTTGCAGATTCCTCCTAGAGATAAAGTAAATTAGACCCTCATGTCGCAAGTTTCTCTCAACCCCCTGTGTCTCATGTTAGTTTGCCCAAGAGATCAGTCACAAAGACGCTGCTAGCATTTTTGTATCCAGTCCTCCCTTGAGGAAGGCTATACGCCTGATGAGCAATGGGATAGTGCCTTGCATACACATTTCATAACAGTGGTGCCTCTCGCATGCCTTGGAGAACAGAAAACTGAGGGTTGGAGCTGGCAGTGCTGCTCTAATGGGGCTGCCACTTCAGCATTAATAAGAATGGATCCTGTTGTGACTGATTTCCATTCGATCCTATAGATTCCTCAATCAAGGCTGCAAGCTTGGTAATCAAAAGTCTTTCTCATAGTCATTTTTGGCACCTCATAATAGAAATCAGATCACTGATTGGCTGGTCTATTGGGCTAACAGTCATTGGCTATGTGTCAGAGATAATAAGTATTCCACATATGTTTGTTGTTTTCATAAGGAAAAAACCCCTCAATAAAGACTAAGGTAAAATATCCCAGTATAGTGAGAGAAAAAGAAACTGAAGCAGTGACTTGCTTTTGTATTTAGATTAAAATAGGATCTCTTTGAAGCTTCCCCTCATGTGGAACAAAACCACCTAGTGGCATGACTCTGAAACCCCAGGTATTTTCATTTCCCACTGATATGCCTTCAAATGAAAGTGTCAGAAAGACAGTGAGCAGCTTGTATCCCCATTAAATCATATAGCTCCGTGATATTTAGAGAGCTACTGGGGCTTGGATTAAATAAAATCATGTTTTCACCACTGGCATGCTAAGCTGCACCAGTTTCTAATCTCTAGAGGAAACACACAATTTGTGATGCCTGTTATTTTTATGTTATCAAATTCATCTCTCTAAATAAGATCTGTAATTATTAAGCAGAAATGCAAAATAAGATTGGATGATTGCAAGGGAAAATGAAGCCAAATGCTCTAAATTCCTTTGCTGGTGCTCCCTAGTGATGGCCATTGACTACAGTATGGTTATTTACAAATAATTTGATTGAAAAAGGAATGTGCTTAGGAGAGACTCAGTGATATGGTAAGAATTCTCAAGTCCTTCCCCTCCTTCATCTTAATTGCCTATTGGTGGGGGGGGTGGAGTGGGGGTGTGTGTGTGTGTGTACGTTTTTCTCAGCATGGAATCACAAAATAACAGAATTTTATAGCTCGATGGGGCCTTGGAAGTCATCTGGTTCAATCCCTTCATTTTACAGATGAAGAAATGGAGCTCCACAGAGGAGTCCAAGGTTCCAGAGCTAGTCCTCCTAATGCTGAAAGAAATCTGGAAAAGATCCATCCCTCATATCATTTTCAAATTGAAAAATCCCATTTTAAGGTATTATGATGGGTCACAGGTAACATGGAGAAATTTCCATTTCAAAACTGATGCAGTTGCAGAAAGGTCTTCGACTGCACTGTCTTCATACATATGAAGAAATGAAGTCAGAAAGATTTGGGTTTAAATCCTTCCTCCTACGCTTCCTAACTATGTGGCTGTCAACAAGTCATGACCTATCATGACCTATTTGTTTCCTGAACTACTAACTGAAGAGGTTGGACTCTATGACTTTTAAGTTCTCTTTCAGCTTTAAATCTGTTAGTCTATTTAGTACCTTCTGATTTTTTGGGGATGCATTTGCATTTTTATTGGATCTTTAATTATTAGCCCCGCTTCTATGTTATCATCTCATGGCCTTTTTGCTACCTCCTTATGTATCTTGATTTAAAGTGCTTGAATAAGCCCCCCAAAACAACTGCTTGATTATTTGTTTTAATCTAAACAGTTTCCTATCATCACAACAAAAATTCAGTTCTTAGAAGAGATGGAAGATGGAGACATTCCTCCAAGATGGGCAGCCTTGAATGGAAAAGTGAATACGTTTTCCCCTTCTGAGTTCAGAGATACATGTAGAAAGGAGAGTCTGTAGAAAAGAGCAAGTTTTATTTCCGAGCCAGCAGGGGAACCATTATGAGCAGTCAACCAACAGATACTAATTGGGCACTGACCATGTGCCAGGCACTGACATAGTCACCAGGACGGGATGCTTTTGTTTCCAACAATTTCAGCAAAACATTTCAGGAAAGCTTGGGAATCTGGCCATTGGGGGATCAACTAAAAACATGTCACCATCCTTTCAGGTTATAGCTTAGTCTTACTTCCTTTTCTGAAAGGAGTTACAAACATTCTGCAGTTATATTCTCCTTGCTCCTCGTCATATCACTATGAAATAAAGATACAAAAGATGATTTTGCTCCCTCCATAGATTTCCCTGAGGATGTAGAGAATCCCTTCTACATTCATCCATTGGACTCTGTGGGAACCCAATGGGTTTCCCTGTGAAATTTTCTGATGATCTCCTTTCTCTCCCTGACACTATGGTATAGCAAGAAATCTTTGAACTTGCCAAAATGTGCTTCCTGTCATAAATTTTCTCACTGAGGTTCTCCTCACTGGTCTATAAACTGGTTCATTTCTAATCCGGACATGGTAGTTCTGGAGAGAGTAAAGAACTGGTCCAATCCTTATGTCCACCATCCTCACCTTTCTTTGAATGATTGATCTGAGCTCACTTAGCATGCTTTACATTTTCTTCTATTTTTTCACTCTTTAGATTTTGTTTGACTGATTCTTGATGTCTTATAGAGTCATTAGTTTCTACTTGCCCAATTCTAATTTTCAATGCATTGTTTTCTTTAGTTAACTTTTGCACTTCTTTTTCCATTTGTCCAATTGTTCCTTTTAAGGAGTTATATGTTCTCCGGTTAGGTTTTGTACTTACTTTTTTATTTGCCCAATTTTCCTTTGTAAGGAGTTGTTCTCTTTAGTGAATTCTTTTGTCATATTTTTAAAGTAATTGGCCAGTTTTTCTTCTAATTCTCTTATTTGGCTTTTAATATCCTTCTTGAGCTCCTCCAAGAGTGTTTTTTGGGCTTGAGACCAGTTCATATTCCCTTCTGAGGTTTCAGATGTAAGTATAGACTCACTGCTGTCCACTTCTGAATTCATGTTTTAACCTTTGTCCCCACAGTAAGATTCTTTGGTCTTTGCTTTTCTGGTTTGCTTCTTGCTCATGATGATTGGCCTTTTCCTGGCTTTTAAAGTGGATCTCCGCTTCTGGGACACAGGGGGCTCTGTCCCAAGTTTCCTGTGCTGAGAGCTTGAGGCTTTGTGTGTTGTGGCCTCTGGTTCTTTCAGATAGAAGCTAGAATGCTGCAGCTTACCTGGGGCTGAGTTGGCTGCTGTATGCCAAGACTGAGGTGAGGTGAAGTCTTTCTGAGGTTCCCTGGGGTGACTCTGAAGCTCATTGAATGAGGTGTGGGGGAGGGGTGGGTCTGGCCAAAGGAAGTCTCCTCTCCTGAGCTGCAGCACAGGTAACCTCAGTAATTAGTAAACCCCATCTGTGCTAGTACAGCCAGATTTCCTGATTCCTCTGGCTGTACTAAGGCATGCCTGGGATCCTGATGTTGGCACTTACAGGATCCACCCCCCTGGGGCTCAGGATCTCCTCCTGGTTTGCTGAAGTGGAGCTGTCTGAAACAGCTCAGGTCCTGTATTGGTCCCCTTCAGTCACAGCAAGAGGGTCTCTCCTTGATTTTCTTAGTCTCTTGAGCTGAGAGTTTGTTTACTCCTTTGACTGATTCTACTATCCCAGGATTTTTCCTGGGGCAGCATTCTTTGGGTATTTAAAGGTCAACAAGGGGAGGGAGAGAGAGCACTTACAATTTACTCCACCGTTTTGTCTGCTGGAAATTTAAGTAGGTGACTTTCAAACATTTAGTCTGTGGGCTGATCGTCTCAGGAGTGACTGCTGCTGTTACTGGGGGTCCTGCACTTCTCTGTCACTCAGTTCCGCTGAACTCCTGTCCTGGGCTGATGTTTGAGAATTCACACAGTTGCTCCTGCTCCAGTCCACCCCAGAGGTTCCTCCTCTGCTCCACTATGGCGGGGTGTGTGCTGGGGCAGCCTTTGTGCTCTGCACATATGATGTGCTTACCTTTACAGTTATTAACTCAGTTGATCCTCATGACAATTGGGAGGCAGGTATTACTATTAGGCCCTTTTTAAAGATGAGGAAACTGAGGTCAACAGAGGTGAAGTGACTTGCCCAGGGTCACACATCTAGTAAGAATCTGAGGCAAGATTCAAACTTGGGTCATCCTGACTCCTCTAGCTGCTTCTATTTGGGGTATCCCTATATCGATTATAAGACCCTAGAGGGCAGTAATCATGCCAGTTTCTTATGTATCACCATTAATGCTTGGCCAATTCTCTGGATACTGTTAGTACTAACAAACTATAGTTGACCAACCATCTCAGTGTTCTCTCCCCTGTCTGTAAGGAAATACTCTACACTCTTTACAATGAGCACATTTATTTTTGATTCATCATTTAAAAGGTTTAACAATTTTTTTTCTGCCTTTGGCTTAGAATTCTATGCCAAATTCCTTCCCTTCATTGAATTAACTCTTTCCCTTTTCATATTCAACTATGGTTCCAGAGATATACCTTCCCGTACTGTTAGTAGAATACAACTATTGTGTTCAAATAGGTAATGTTCTTTCCTTTAAATGCTTCCAAGATCTGGAAAGATTGTTCTGAATGACCTTACGTGCTTGAAGATGACAGAAATTTATTTAATAATATTAAATATATCTCTGGTTCATTTTCCAGACTGACACTCTTCTTTCTCCAGTTATATTTCTGTCCTCTTTCTGTGCTTGATTCAGTCAGACTTTGCTTGCGAACCCTACGTGCAGAGATCATGGCTGATTTTATGCTTTATATAATACCTAGCATACTGCTCATAAATCACTAAATAAAAAATGCAGTAAGAAATATTTACAACATCACATCTATATGTCCTCTCCTCAAATAGCTTTCAAATTCATTCATTTTAAAAGTCAGTGAAAGCATTAATATCTTCTCAAGTACCTGAAGTATTTTTGTAGACTTGGCAAAACTGACATGAACCGAGACTTATTTTATGCTGATTAGCATTTTATTTTCCCAGTAAGTAATGTTGACATATGCAATACTCTCGTGTTTACTGATTGTTGCCAAGGTTTATATCTTATCTCTCTGTCAAGGTTCTGTGACCTCTGACACCCAGAAAGAGCTTAGCAGGTATCATCAAGGACACAGCTATTACCACCTTTGTAACAGAAACATCATTGCCTATCCCCTTTTGTGTTCTGTATGTCCAAGATCTCAGGCCTGCTTCCCACAATGCAGCCTGGTACATGACTTGCCTGGGGACAAGTTACATGGGGGAATATAGAGATGTACAGGGAAAACCACTTAGGAACAATAGACCCTTGAGATTGTACTCTTCTGTCTCATTCAACTTGCAATTATCTCTCCTCTTCTGCTTTGGAAGCAAGCAGTTCTGCATCTGGAGCATGATGGGCCAGCCCAGAGGTTCTGATTTTCCATTCTCATCTGGATGGCCTCCAGAGATCTTCAGATTGGAACAGAGAATGATGTTCTCATTGAAGTTATTGGCATCATGTATACACTTTATGTCTTCAGAAATGTTACTAAGCTGATCTTGTTCCTGGGACAGGCAGCACTAAAAATACCATCAAATCAACTTTTTAAGACAAATTCAATTGCAAGGGAGAGATCTCAGGTCTCAGGAAGACCTTTATGAGGAAAGTATTCTGGAGGGGCTTCTTGGGAATGAGAATAGCCATCCTGGACTAGTATGAGATCTTGGTCACTGGAGCGGGGATTAGGGAAGGACCAGGCTAGAAATGAGTTCACCTGGAATGTAGCTATGGATGATTACAAGCTGTTACCTAGTAATTTCTTATTTTAACTAATTTGTTGTTGGTAATTATGTATTGAACTCAGTTGCTTCTAAGTGCTGGAAGCTTTACCACTGTTGTGGATTCTGTGCCCTTCCCCTATCTTACACACAGATCAAATGTTTTGCTGATCTAACAGCTTTGACAAGGCCACCAATGAGCACCAATGAGCACAAGGTCTTGCAATCTTCCTCCAGCCCCTACTACAATCACAGGATTCTATGGATGACCATCTAAGTCTAAGATAGACTTAGAGCTTGAAGAGACCTTTAATAGGTCCAGAAAGGTCAGAAGAGGGTGAGGTGCTCTGAGCTTATCCAGGCAGATTCTTAGAAGGTAAACTTAGTCCATTTCCAGGGCTGTACTCAAAACCTTTCTAGCATGGCACAACCTCCCTGAGCTGCCATTCTGATGGTATAGCCTTTGAGAAAATGCCATTTCACTTCAAGGCCATGAGGAGTGTTCAGAGTATCAGAAACGATACAAAACAGACAAAATATGCATTTTGGTGCTTATGCCAAGAATTAGCTTTTCAATTTAATTACTTAGATAAATCACTTTGTTAGGCATTTGAGGAGAAGCAAACTTTTTATTTATTTTACTTTAAGGGAAAAGAAATGCTGATATTCTTATTGAACAAAGAAAATGTTCTTCACCAGTGTTCAAACGTTCTGGGGCTCTATTTATAGTTGAGTTGATCAAACCCATTATTGGCAAACTTAGCTAGTTAAAGGTTTGAGTCTTTGTTCACTTCCAAGGCTCTAACAAAGACTGGGGGGTGCTACATTCTTTCCTTCAAACATTCCAGGAAAGGCTCATTACATATAATTATCATCACCATGTTTTTCCTCTAAAAGATCCATCTGATTGGAGTCTAATGAAACAATGGGAGAAAAGGGGAAAGTAATGAACAAAAAATTCCAATGGTTTGGACATTTTAAAAATAATTTTAAATTTCTGAAGAAATCGAGAAAGAAAAGAAAAAAAAGTGTTATTTTACAACCCAAAATATTTAACAATGAAATACTAGGGAAAACGTTACACTCAATTAAACTTCAAATGTGTGATGCCTCATCGTATCATCACATCATTGAACTCAGAATTGGTGCTGTTTGCCACGGAAAAGATTTGGTGGGATAGTGAGAGAGACATTTTGCAGAAGGGTCAAAGTAAGAGGATTTCTGGCCACAAAGAGTTTATTTAGGAGAAATAGATGGAAATTTTGGTAAGTTAGATTTTGACTGAGCATAAGGGGAAAAACTTATTGGTGGGGTTCAAAACTGGAGGTGTTAAAAATGGAATGTTTTCTGTCTGGACATTGTGGATTTCCCATTGCTATTGATTTTCAAAGATAGAATATATGACAATATATTAGGGATGTTTTAGAAAGCACTCTTGTTTTCAACCTGGGTTGTCCAAAATGACTCCTCAACAAATCCATTACTAGAAATTCTTATGCCCAGGGAAAATTTACCTAGTGAGAGTGGATTGGCACAGAGGACAAACCACCCTGGGTATAGTTTCACTAAGTGGCAACCTGTGCCCTAGAATATAACTAAGTTCCTATAATCTGGTCTGATTCTATGATACCCCTAGGTGGGGGTAGGAGAAGGGAGGTGGAAAATATATGTGTGTTGATGAGAAGCAGAAGGAAGAAGGTAGACCCTATGAAGGGGGTATAACCATAATTATACCATGAGGGTGGCAGTCATTGGATAAGTGAGAGAGCAGATGAGTAGGCTGCAGGGCCACCAACAATAGGAAACATCTCTTCCTATAGATGTTGGCGCCTTGGGAGCAAAGTCAAGGAAACTCTGCCCTAGTTATGCTTCTGTCTCTTGGATCCTCTCCAACTTTTCCTTGATCCCCTTCAGTTTTGTCACACTTTGCAACTTTATTTAGCAGTTTTGCTTATACTCAGAGTGTGGATAACTATTTTTTCTATTTCATTCAGAGACTGTAATTTTTAGCCTACTCTAAGATTAGAAAATGAGAGGCAGCATGGTGTGGTAGATAAAATCTGGGACTTAAGTTGGGAAGACCTTGATTTGAATCCTGCAACAGACACTTCTTAAGTATATAACTTTGTGTAAGTCGGTTAGCCTTTTTGGTCCTTATTTTCCTCATCTGTAAAATAAGGACATTGGACTCAATGACTGCTAAGGTCCAATTCAGCCCAGTAAATATTTTTTTAGTGTCTACTATTTGCCAGGAACTATGCTAAGTACTGAGGATACAAGTGATAAAAGAGTCTCTGCCCTCCAGGAGCTTACAATCTCAAGAAGAAGCTATACACAAAAAGAGGCAAGAAAGCTGGGAGTGGGAGAACAAGAGATGGCGGGGTGGGGGGAGAGGGGATCTTTCCTTCAGTGGAGACATCTTATTCCAGAGAATTGATGCCAGGTAGAACAGCAGATTCAAAGTGGACTGAGATGAGAACTCAGCTTCTACCCTCCATATAGGAAAGTGTTTGGTACTCCGCCCTCCAGCCCTTCAAACAGAGGCAAGAGGAAACTGAGATAGTGTCAATCCATGTTTGAGTCAGCAGCATGGTGATGAGATTAGAAGTGATGAAACTAGCTTAGGAGAGGGCTGCAGATTGGACTGAAATGTCATTTTAGGGGTCAAATTCCAAGCTAATGATGCTCCATAATTTCATTATGTGGAGAAGTTGAATTCCATAAAACATATATTTCTTGAATAGCAGATGTAAATATATAAGCCCTTGTTCTTGGTGTTGAGCTGATAGTTCTTGTCCACAAAGAGCTTATGGTCTAATAGGAGACATAAGACATGTACACAAACCAATGAGAAAGATAGAAAACCAAGTGCCAAGAGAATTCAAAGAACAGAAGTGTTATCATGGCTAGGGAGCTGGCCTCAAGCCCAAAAGGCCCACATTCAAGTCATATACACCTCCTGGCTCTGGGACCCTGGGCAAGTCACTTAGTCTGGCAGTGCTCTGAACAGTTCTCTACTATGAGTTGCAAAGAAAGTGCTGACCTATTTAACCAGACAAAATTTCTAACTGAGTATTCCTTATACCAACACAATTTCAGGTCCAGTCATAATTCTTCTCCTAAATTTCTCTAAGATATGCTGACAAAAGTTAATTCCTTTGCTTTTGTCTTTTACATCAATGTCATTCAATATACATGTTCTAATATCATGACTAATATAGCTCATTAACTAGGAGAAAGGCAACTACTTTCAAAATCATCTTAAAATTCAACTTTGTACATGTTTTGTTTTTTCTTCCAAAAGAAACAGGTTATTGCTGTTCCTATAAAACTAGTTTCTGAAAGAGCAGCTATGAACTTATTTTCAAGGTAAAATCATTTGTTATTATTAATACTTTAGAAGAACCCTGTGAGAATTAACAGAGGATGAAGGCTTTATTCAATGATACTTGGTTTTGCTAAGTGGTACCACTGGATTCCAGCAAATTCTATGTACTATCCCCCAGACATCCCTTGTTTTGTTTTTCTTTGTCTTTATGCCTAGGCTGCTCACTGAATATTCATGTGGTTCCCTGGGCTTAATACACATACATATATTCATATGTACATGTGTGTAGACACATACATACATATATACATACACACATATATATTTCCATTGTGTATCCATTGGCCCATGTCTGTACGGTGAAATCATACTAGATGCAAAGACCCAGGAAGCTTTGCTTAGTTCCTCAGCCTCTACTTCTGGGGAAGACCAGAAAAGGTCAGGAGTGGGGTTCAGCTGCCTGGGAGAGAAATGTGACATCTGGTAGTATCCTGTTTTAATTAATTAATTGAATGCTAAACTCAGTTCTATTCATGGTTAACACCTCTAAATTTCAATGTCCTGAGATGTCCCATCTTAGTTACAATCTGTCAGCCAGCATGGATACAGTGATAAAGGGCAACACAGTTTTAGTATACAAATTCATTTGCATAACATGGATGATGGAAGATGATCGGCAGCACTGCTTCCCCCAAATAGTTAAAAGGAATTAAGGGGAAAATGAGACAGCAGGTGTTTTGATGTAAGATTCTGGTGAACCAAATGATCTCAAGGGCATTTATTTATGGATGAGACTGAAAGAAGACTTCCAAACAGGCTTGATATAGAAAATATACTTTGCCATTATTGTGGCAATCTGTTATCATTAGCAATGATCATGGAACTGATGAATTTAGACTCTGCCACTATAACACACTATGTGTTATGTGAGGGGGTACAAAAGCACCAAACATCAAGTTGCATCATATTGAAAAGACCACAATTTTACGTTTGGAAGTAGAGTATATAGAGAAGCTTATTATTAAGGAGTTCTTATTTCCACCTATTTTTAAAATTTAACAAACATCAAATAGAAATTTGCATTTACATATAAATAGAACAAAAAAGAGGATTTTACATGAACTTGAAGATCTTTATTCTATATAGCCTGCCTTCTCTTAAGATAAAGAATATTCAAGTTGTAGTTTTCAGATCTTTCCTGCTTGTCTGTATTTTTTCTGGCTTTCTTTGCCAAGTGAGTTACAAATACAGATCATTTCCTACCAATATAAGAAGTAGAAAAAAAAAAGGAAGACCACCATGCTGGGTCTGCAACTGACCCTAGAAGCAGAGTAGACATTTGTTAATCTGTCAATGGCTTCTGGTGAACCACTTAATTTTGTCCTGTAGATGGCATAGCAGAAAATCTAGGCAAAAGCAAAAACATAAACATGGTGGGGCTGGCAGGAAGGATAGTTTCAAGATGAATTCACTATGTCAGGATAGGGAAGATATTGACACTTCTCTCTTTGCCTCCGTGATTGGGAAGAGTAACTGGGCCTGATCAAGCTCACCTAGAACAAATATATGCTGGAGGGGACACACTTTTAAGATGCCTCAGAAACAGAATTATGTTAGAAAGGGCAAGGTGAGTAGGGAGAAATGAAAGACGTACCCAAGGTCGTTGAAAGGAAAGCTCTTTACAAAGTACAGTGTCTTATTGTTAATATTCAGTTGTTATCAGTCATGTCTGTGACCCCATTTAGGGTTTTCTTGGCAAAGATACTGGAGTGCTTTGCTATTTCCTTCTCCAGCTCATTTTACAGATGAGGAAATCGAGGCAAACAGGATTAAATTACTTGCCCAGGGTCACGGAGTTAAGTGACTAAGACCAGATGAATGACCAGGAGGATGGGTCTTCCTGACTCCAGGAACTGCATTCTGTCTATCCACTCTGTCACCTTGCTGCCACAATGTATTATACAAGTGAGCTATATAACTCCCTCCACCAAAGTCCTCTTCTAATGCCTTGTCCTATTGTGACTGTGACCTCAGGTTCTCAAAGGCTACGCTGACAAGAGAAGACCTTGGCTGTAATCTTGGCAATGCACTCTTTCTTGGCTAAGTTGGGAGGTTCAACTCCAAATGCGCTGAACTGAAGCAGGTGACAAAAATTTTGGTCATGGAAACTCCTAAGATTGTCTCCTAAGAGGACTTGAGATTTGAACTAATGGAAGAAGTGATTTCATCAGTGATATTGCAGATCTTATGAAGCATCTAGGCACTTAATTTAACAATATCTCCTTTGCTTCAAACTGTTGTCATATGTCATTCCAATACAGCAAAATGAAGAAGATATGAGAACAGAGAAAGAAGCTCTTAAACACTGAATCTGAGGCAAGAGAGGCAGCATGGTGTATTGATTAGAGCTCTGGCCTTGGAGTCAGGAAGACCTAAGTTCAAGCTCTCCCTCTGTTGGCTGCATGATCCCCAAACAAGTAATTCAACTCCTCAGGGCCCTAGGCAACATTCTAAGATAAAGTTTCTTAATTTAGGTTACATGAACTTTTAAAAATAACTATTTCAATGTAATTGATTTCCTTTGTTTTCTTAAGTATTTTATTTTCTTCATTTTCTTCATTTCACATGATTTTGTGAAGGATCTCTAGGCTTCCCTAATCTGCTAAAGGGTCCTATGACACAAGAAAGGTTGAATCCCCATGCTAAATTGTAGAGAAGTTGATGAGCTTTCTTGGAAGAGGTCGTTTCTTTACCAAGAATTTCCCAGACTAATGAAATCACAGATCTAGGCTATTCCCCCTTTTTTTTTTCTTCCTCCCCCACAGGATTCCTGAAGTGTCATGAAGGTGTTTTATTTTTAAGTTCCAGTAGACTCTAAAATAGAGCTGTATAAATATTTCTACTACAAGCCCAGATAATAGTTATCTGAAGCTGTTCTTATGCATGATATGACAAAGTAATCGTGCATAGTCCTAATTATAAAAATAGCATGGGAATATGGTCCTTTGAAAATCTTGAACAAGCTCCTCAAATATTTTTGCAAATAATATGCTTTTTTGTGCCAGTATATAAATAGCCTCACCATGTTATGATACTGAAAAAGTTGCCAATGCTATTTCTGCAGTGACAAGTGAAGCCCTTGGCTTGAAACCTGCTTTATTAATTACCAGTGGTGCTAAAATGTGTCAGGATCAAGAAAAACTCACCACTAGGACCAAGAGGTGGCTCCTAGCATCATGGGCCAAAAAAGAATACCCCCAAAGTGGCTTCACATTGTCTGCCTTGCTTGTAAATTTCCTTACATGTGCTAATGCCATCCTCTTACATGAGTAACTATTTCAGGGTATTTTATGATTTTTGGGGGGCCAACACACAAGCAAACTTTCTAGAAAGCACTTTTTTGAAAAATCTAAATTGTTCATAGTTTAAGATCCAAGGTTCTCAGATGACCATAAAGTCAGTCTGAGCTAACAGTGTCACATGACTGTTAAAAATCCTGCTGTAATCTTTTTCTTTTTTTTGGACCAGAACTGATTTCATTGGCAAATGGAACTCCTGATGAGGAATCCCTTTGCCAGTGTCACTTCACACCTTCTCTAGAGCTTAAACCTCAGAGAGTTGCATGGTGGCATGGAGAAGTTATATGACTTGCCCATATGTGTCAGACGTTAGGACTTGAACCCAGGTATTCTTGACTCTGGGGATGGTTCTCTCCACTATGGCATGCGGCAATCGTAGGTTCTATTCACACAAGAATAATGAGCAAATCAGGGAAAGCAATAGTTGCTTTGTATATTGTTCCGGATAGACTACATTGCAACACTGTTCAGTTCTTGACACTATATTTTAATAAGGATATTGACTAACTAAAGTATGTCCAATATAGTAAAGAATCTGAAAACTTTTGTGTGAGGAACGATGGAAAAAAGGTTTGATGTTTTGATTGGAGAATCTCTTGCCTTTAGCACACAGAAAATCCCAAAGGCCTCTAGTACAAAATGATTTGTCTGTGCACAGATAATGAGATTCCCTCATAAGAATTTTAGCTTCCCAATTGCGCATACTTCCTTTGTCCTTTAAACTAATAAACTCAAGAGTGCACATTCTAAACAAAATTCGTAAAATCCTCTGAGCTCCAAGGTAATCAATTGCCAGTCAATTGAAACTGATGTAATCTATTACCCACAGTGTGCCTCTCCCCCATGACCACAAAGCCCTATGGAAAAAATACAAAATCAAGATGCGAATAAAATTATTTTTACCTAGCAAAACATTGCTTTAAAAAATAACAGAAAAAAGTCTAATAATGAGTCACATTGTTGCATTGCAAAGAAACAGAAAGGAGAAACAGTGGTATAAATTCATCATTATTCCATTGATTTCTTTGAGAAGATATAACTCAGTCATTTCCTGATAGATTTATTTTTTTTTGACAATTGCTACAGAGTGATTCATTTTGAAGTATTACCTACATTCCTCAGACAGTCTATTTTCCATTCTTCTCCATGTGGACTAATCACAGCTCTGTATTTTGTTTTTATTTTTAAATTAATATTTTATTTTTCCCAATTAAATATAAAAATAATTTTTAATATTCATTTAAAAATTGGATTTCAAATATTCTCTCTTCCTCTTTCACTTCCCTGCTCCCTGAGACAATAAGCAATTTGATATAGGTTATACATGTGCAATCATTCATGATAGATTTAAAAAACATAAGTTGAGCTATGAACCAGGGAAAGGAAAAAGGCTGGGTTTATTACAAAGCTTAGAGCCTCTCTCCTATAAAGCATCTTCTGTCTGTTGCTGCCGCTGCCAGTACTCTCCAATTCTCTTTCCAGCTTTATACCCTTAAGTCCCTTTTCAGAGATTTAAAATCTGACACTATGGCAAAATAAAAACAAAAACTCCAGCTCTAGTTCTGAGATAGCTTCCTTCCTGTCTTCTTGAGGTGGAAAGAAATAGAACTCCTTGGATTTTTAATGACTTGGACTGTTATACGAGAAAGCCAGTTCAAGCCTTGTCAGAAGGATTGTTACACTATGATATATGATATTAATCTTCAAATAATATTGTTCAATTTAATTTAAGAAACATTCAAGGGCCCACTGTATGCAAAATATCAGGCTAGCCACAGGGGATACTAAGGGAAAAAATGAAAGAAGAGCTTCTGTTCTTCTAGGGAGTTATGAGACGTATAAGGATAAGTAAATACAATATCATTTGATGAGGAAGCAAAAATTAGCACTAGCAGCAGGTTGTACTGCTGCGGGGAAGGCTGATGAGAGGAGGTTGTGCTGGAGCTGAACATTGAAAGAAGATAATGGTTGTAACTAACAATTGTATGATGCTTTAAAGTTTAAAAAAGTACTTTACATATAAGATCTCCTTTGATCCTTATGACAACCTTGGGAGGTGGGTGATATTACTATCTCCATTTTGTAGATGAGGAAATTGCTGTGAAGAGATGTTAAATGATCTGCCCAGAGTCATATACTTAGAGTCTGTGACTGGATTTGAAATCAGGTCTTCTTAATTCAGACTATGGCACTCTTTGTACTGTACCATCAAGCTAAGAGACAGGGTTGAGGAAGAAGTCTGCTTCATTCTTAGCTTGTACAAATGTACTGAGGCAGGAGATTTTGGAAAACAGTTAAGTCTAGCTGGACTGGAATGTAGAGTGTGCAAGGGGAAGAAATGTGAAAAAAAAATCTGCAGATGTGAAAGAAATCTGCAAAGGAAGTTGACACAAGACTATGAACTACCTTAAATACCAGTTTGGGGAGTTTGTATTTTTATCTTAGAGGTGGGAGGAAGCCACTGAAGATTTTTGAGCAAAGGAATGGTATGATCACACCTGTTTCTTAGAAGGACCTTTTGGGAACTTGTATGGATGATGGATTTCAAAGGGGAAGGCTGGAAACAAAGAGCACAATAGTCTAGATGAGTAGAATTAGGATGGCGGCTATGTGAATAGAGCAAAAGACATAGGTATGAGGGGTGTTATGGAGATAAGTAATATAGGGCATGGCAGCATCTTGGATATGGGCATTGAAGAGAGATGAGTCTAGCTCCAGGGTCATGGAAATCATTTGGATAGAACTTGAACCTAGGTGACTAGAAGAATGGCAAAGTTCTGACATGTGAATTAGATTAGTTCCATGTATTTGTAGATTATGCTAATAGAAGTTACAAGAAGTCAGACTTTCACTAAGATAAGGAGAAACTAATCATTAGAGCTGCCTTTCATGACAGGGAAAAAAGAAACATTAGACTTAGGAGAACTGAGTTTGAATCTTGACTTAATGAGTTTGCGACTATAGACAAGTTACTTAACTTCTGAGGCTCAGTTTCATTCTCTACAGAATAGGGGTGGTAGTATTTGTTTACCTACTTTACAGGGTTGTTGTGAGGGGAGTATCTCATAAACCTTAAGTTGTTACATAAATGTGAATTGCTATTAATTATATGATAATAAAGTAGAATAGGTCTCTTTACAAAGCAGTGAGCTCATTAATAAAAGAGTTCAAATGAAAGCTGTTCATCAGGGATGTTGTAGAAGGAAGAATTTATTTGGGTGGAAGTTAGGACTCGATGCTCTCTAAGGAGCTTTAGATTCTGTGACAGAGCTTAATTATGGTGCTAAAGAAAGTCTTGATCAAGAGAAAACTCTGATAGTTCAATAAATCAATTCATGAACATTTAGCAAGTGTCAAGGACTGTGCTAAGCACTAGGGATAAAAAGAAAGACCAAAAAATGGTCTCTGTCCTCAAGGAGCTCACATCCTAACATTTAGGGAAGGGAACATTTATGACTTGTTGTTTCACAAGTCAAGCTAGGAGAAGCCAGGAAAAAGGATCAAAGGATTTAAAACTGAACACAGCCTCAAAAAGCAGATAGTCCAGTAGCCTCATTTTATAGAAGAGGAAACTGAAACCCATGGAGGTAAAGTGACAACTCAAGTATGTCTTCCATACCAGGTTCTCTGACCTCCAAATTCAGTGTCCCTTCTATAATCTCATGCTGCATCTACAGATTCAAGAAAATAATCATCTAAGAACATGGTACTAGTAGCATTGGAACTGTATCCTTGACCTTGGAATAGGTCAGTACAGCATGTACCTAGGGGTTGGTAGACCATTGATCCCAGATTAGAGACTGTCAGTTTTCTGTCCTGCTTTTAAGTATACTTTTTTTTACATGGGCAGGCAAAGGTTGGGCAGGTCTCTCCTACTTTCTAGAGTGAGACAGGGTCTTCAGTCAGTGACTGTATCCCCTGTGGAATCTTTCTTGTTGCACCAAAGAGGTAGGACAGTATGGTACTGGCTGATGACTAAAGAAGTGGGTCAAGTCTGCTGGGCCAACTAAAGCAACAGGGTTTAATTGCCCTAATATTAGTTATTGCCTCCATCTACTTGGAATCCTTTAGAGGACCAATCAATTAAGGAAGGCAATTTCTTTTCTCTTGAAGGATTGCTCTTCAGGGTCCTATTATTTAGGTAGCCGTAAGAAAAGAAAACATCATTTCAACATCTTAGCTTGGTAGACTGGGTTCAGCACCCACTGGGTATCAGCAATCTTCTTCAGGGTAGGTCTGCCAGGTGCCTCCTCTTGGGGAGTTTCACTGATAATGAATTGGCAAAGGAGAGACTTAAAAGCAGCAAAGGACAATAGCCAGCTGAAATCTAGAAAGAAAGAGAAGCTTGGAAAAATCTCAAACTCATCTAGGGGACCATTGTGGTATGTGTCATACTGAAATGTCTCAGAGAATTTTATAGACTCAGTGTAGGCTGGAGGAACCCAGAGGGGACCTTCTTTTATTCCTAGCATGGTCAGGAATGAAAGTTTTCTATTTCCTGGGTTACATAATAGTGGCCCCTAAACACAGCCTAGTTCTATAAGATAGGGAATTAATTATCTTATCCAATTGAAATTTGGTGGATGCAGAGGGTGGCAAAATATTATCAGATTGAATAGAAATATCTAGCTTGGAATTTAGGTAGATAAAGCAAAACATAGCTTTATTTATTGTTTTAGTTGGAAACAGGCAGAGTAGCTGCCTTTAAGGTTAATAGAGAAGCTGAGCTAAGGTCTTCATCCTGGCCATAACTTGCATATCATTTTGAATGCGTCACAGGGATGCTTTGCTGTGTTTCAGGTATGACATAGTAAAATCCTGGATAGTATTAATGTATGTTATCTGGGTGGGTGATGGGGAAGTGTCTGACATTTCTGTTACTCAAGTTGTGGTATATTGTGTCTTAAAATGGCCTTATTTATTATCACAGATTCAGGTTTCACTTAAAAATTTATCAAGTGCCCCCTCCCCACCCCAACCCCATCCACTGGGGATGATACCAAACATTGCAATATAACAAAAGACTCCTAAAGAAGGAGAAAAAGAGGCCCCAAATGTTGTTTCCCTAGCTGCTTCTAGATGTCAGCCAATCAAAGAAAACACATAGAGACACAGTTACTTTAATAACAATTCCCAGGACCACCAGATATTGCAAATGCCTCCTTCCAGGGGCCCAGAGTCTTAATTCTCTGTGCTTCCTAATGGTACCAAAGTTGTTGAACCTATTTATCTATTAACAACAAGTAACAGCTTTTCCAATTAAAATAAAATATCCCTGATGAATTTTTTCTCCACATGACAATCACCATGACAAAATACGACCTCTAGTCATGGCCAACTCTATAGCTTTTCATTGCCAAAGTACTGAACAAACCATTACCGCTGGTTCCTGCTGCTTCTAGCCATGGTGCTAAAGCATCATGGCCCCCATAAAGACTCCTGCCTCTGGAAGCTTCTATACCATGGGTTTTTAACCTGGGTCCAGCTCTAAGATGGATAGATTTGAGGGGGTCCATGAACTTGGTTAGAAAAAAAGTGACTTCTTTAATTTCCTTAACCTCTGACTGAAAGTTACTATTTCTTTCTGTTATGGATGTAGTCAACTAACATTATTCTGATAAGGGATCCATAGACTTCACTAGACTGTCAGCAGGGTCTATAACACTTTATAAAAATGGTTAAGAACTTCTGGCCTAGAGGCAGCCAATGGACCACAGGAATCAGTTAATGAGGGCAGAAGGTGCCAGTATATTGCAGGATCTCTCTACTCTTCCTACTAATGATTCCAGAACCAAAGCTCAAAGTGGGTAAGGGCATAGAGATATCTCAGCACCATTGTTACTTTTGAAAACCTTTATTGCTCCTACTGCTTTAGGAGTTAGTTCTCAGGTTTAATAAGAGACACATCTAAGAGAAGAGCAGTATTTGAGATGTACGTAGGAGAGGCAGTGGCAACATCTGGGACAGTTCTTTCTCAACCATCTCACTTCTCTGCCTTCTATATTTTTAGACTGATGAGCACAGGTATGAAGAATGACGCCTATTTGTGATTTCCAATTTTAATGATCTCATTCCTACATCATATTCTCCACGTCAAGTCAGGGACCTCTGTGATCTGTGTTACCCTGTGCATTTTTATAGGTTGATATTAGCAGACCAATGCGTGAGCAAATATCTACTTTTCTAAGGTTCTAGAATGAGCAGTCTTATAATAATGACACATTTATATAGCACTTTAAAGCCCAGTGATGGACTCATGAGTGTTTAATATCTGAGGAAGTTTGTCCCAATTAGATTTGGAGAAGCTCCTCAGCAGGTTGACCTCAGAATCATGGATATTTTTCCTTTAACTTTAGCATCTCTCCAAGACCATCTACTAAGGCATAAAAGGGTTAAGCTCTTTTGTAGACCCTATCCTTGTCTTCAAGGGTAGCTAGATGGTGAAGTGGATAAAGAGGTCAGGAAGACTCCTCTTCTGGTGTTCAGATCTGACCTCAGACACTTACTATTTGTGTGACCCTGGGCAAGTCACTTAACTCTGCTTGCCTCATTTCCTCATCCATAAAAAGAACTGGAGAAGGAAATGGCAAACACTCCAGTAGCTTTGTCAAGAATTCTGCAAATGGGGCCACAAAGAGGTGGACATGACTGAAACATTCAACAACAAAATAACAAAACTTCCTATCTCCAGTTAGCTGAGGTCCAGATTATAAGCAAGATAACCTTTACCTTATCTCCAAGGTTAGCATTGTGATTTGTGGAAGCAGAGATGATAACAGCTGTTCAAGGAACAATTGGGTGAAGATCCATGGAAGGAGAAAGAGAAGTGATTTTGTTAAAAGAACAGAATGCATTCCACCTGAACTGAAGGAAGAACTAAATGAAGAGCTTGGAAAACATAGAAATCCTGGCACGGAGACATGAATAGTTGTGATGGAGAACTTTAGTTACTCAGATGACTACTAGGGGTCTCTCTGACAAAAGCAGAGCAGGGTATAACTTTTTGACTAGTCTTAATTATAATTCAATCCTTCAAAAGTTAGAGGAATTGAAAGGGGGAATTAAAATAGTAATCTGGCTCTCATTCTTACCGTCAATAAGAAATTGGTTGATGAGGTGTAAAAATAATGATGATGATGACCAACATTTATAATGGCACTTTAAAGATTTACAAAGCTGGTTATACATGTTAGCTCATTTCACAACAGTCCGGTGAGGTTGGTGCTATCCTTATGATCCTCACTTTACAGATGAGGAAACGGAGACACATAAAGGTTAAGTGATATACTCAAGGTTATAGAGCAAGGAGATATCTGAGACAGGATTCAAACTCAGGTCTTCTTAATTCAAAGTCCTATGTTCTCTAAACATTGTACTCCCTGGATGATGGGAACCTAATGGGGAAATGACCACTTTCTCTTTGAGTTTATATTCAAGGAAGAGAGGAAAACTGGGCATAGTCTGACCTGGACTGTACATTTTCAGGGAACAGTTTTTAAAGAATTCAGGGGAAGGAGAAGTAGGAACTAACGGAGAGGGGAGGGATAAGAAATTCTCAACAAGGAAATTCCAAAGTACAAAACGGAACAATTTTGATAGGGAGGAAAAACTGAAATTGCCTGAAGAGATGAGTGTGGCTGTATAGAGAACTAATTGCTCAATTTTGATTGCAAAGAGATGTGTACAGAAATAGAAGCAAGGGCTAGTATCTTAGGGTATGAATAAAAGTGTTGCAGGATCCTGTAAGAATGCTGCCAGACATGTTGTAGTTTAGCATGAACTGTAGCTAGGGAGGAGAGTTAAGGACTACAAAAAAGAATGGGCAAATGATACATACAGATATGTTGGAAAAAAAGATGGGGATCAAAATAGTTGGAACCACTGTGAAAGGAGAGAGGGAGACATAACCTACATACAGAAAAGGCAGAGAGGCTTAATTTCTATTTTATTTTGGATTTTTTAAAATAGGAAAATACAGTTTATTTCCAAGAAATTAAGAGAATATTTACAAACAATAGGGTGTAACAAAAATATGTTTAAAAATATGAAAAATATTTCTAGTAAACACTGTAATATTTCTCATACAAATACAACTTGAATTCAAGATGGAAGGTTATTTATGTGGGTTATACAGCACTTGGAGTAATTTAGCCAACTTTATGTTATCTGACAGTGACTTAAAAACAAACTGATTCCTTAAAACTTATAAAAAAAAAAGGACAAATAATTTTATGGCTTGCAATGATTGAGTACAGAATTTTAGCAAACTAATAACATTCCAATTATTTTTTACATTATTATGTAGTCCATTACCACTGATCCCAATCTTTGAAACAATAGGCCTGGTGGCCCAGAACTGCTTCATTACATGCCTGCCAGGGGAAGTTACCTTTGGACTGAAGAACCGCATGTAAATGGTTGATAGACCATTGATACCCAAGTTAAGTAATTTACTTAAGTAAGTTTAGCTTACATTGATGAATTCAAGTCACTTGATCCAGATGGACTACATTCTTGAGGACTAACCGTAAGAACTATAGATTTTATTTTCCTAATCACTTTCAGCAATACTTACAATATTGGGGAAAACAAAGGAAGCGGTATAGGATTAGAGAAAGGTAAATATACCAGTTTCCAATATGTATGTATGTATCTATTTATCTCTCTCTCTATCTATGTCTAATAGCTATATAGATCTATATAGATATATAGACATATAGTGTGTTGAGAGAGAGAGAGAGAGAGAGAGAGAACAGCATTTTTTTTTGTTTGAGCCTGTAATTTCATTGCCATTGGGAATTCTTGTTTTTACCAATGAAAACAATTCCTCTATCCAAACAGCGAGCACAACTCCAATGGACTGGCCATGGTGTTTGAAAGCAAAATATATGCTTGCCAAAAAGACTATTTTATGAAAAACTCACACAGACAGGTGATCACATGGTGGTCATAAGAAGTGATACAAGGACACTCTCAAGATCTCTCTCAAGAACTTTGGAATTGATTGTATGATATGGGAGACACTGTCACAGGACTGCTCAGCATGGTGTGCCCACATCAGAGAAGGTGCTGTGCTCTATGAACAAAGCAGAATTGAAACAGCTCAAAGGCAACATGGGACGTGCAAATTTAGAGTAACCACCTCAAATGTTCACATGGACAACTTGCGCCAATCTGTGGTAAAGCAATCCGAGCTTATATTGGTCTGATCAGCCACAGTCGGACACACTGAAACTTGATTTTATCACAGTGATATCATTTTGGTCCTTTTCAAGAACAAAGGACAATAACCAACCAACTAACCAACTGACCTGACTCTAGGCCCTCTGTTCTATCAACTATTCTACTTAGCTGTCTCTTACTTTACCTAAATTGGAAGGATTCTAACTGAAGTTAGGGAAAGAGATAAATGTACTTGTGCCCAGTGGATTCATGCCTGAGAGCAACAAGGAGCAACCAAAGGACTAGTGAAGCACCATGATAGGAAGCAATTCCCAGAAGACTATATGACTTGCAGAGACTATTCTTTTGTGTCTTGCAGAGACACATTCAAATTTCTATGATAAGACTCCATGATGTTGTATTAAAAACAACACCAACCAACCAACCAACCAACCAACCATGCTTGGCTTAGTCTAAGGAGGGTAGGTTGAAAGAATTGGAGGAAAGACTCAGGGAAGGGGGGAAGCCAAGATAATTGTCTTCAAATATTTGAAGGCTATCCCACAGAAGCATGAATAGACTTATCTTCTTGGCAAAACACTAAAAGCAATGGGTAAAAGTTATAGAGAAACAGCTTTAAGCTTGATGTAGGTTATAGTTAGAGCTATCCTAAATGGAATGAGTTTCCTCTGGAAGGAGTGGATTCCCATTCACTAGTAAACTAGCTTCTTATGGAGGAAGATAAATGAATTTTCACAACTTATTTTTGGGGGATATTAATTTATCCTTATATTCACATATAATTATATTTATTTCCTTATATCAACTTGCTTGCTGGGGATCTTATAGAGGAGATTCCTTCTTCAAGTAGCAGGTAACCTCTGAAGTTCCTTCCCGTTCAGAGATTTCATAGTTCTGTGAACATTCTACGAACATACATGGACACGTGTATATAAATCATCTCTTTGCTTCCCCAAGTTGGTTCCTTGAGGCAGCTAGTAGCTCAAAGGATAGAGCACTAGTCCTGGAATCAGGAAGACTTAAATTCAAATCCAGCCTCAGATACTTCCTAGCTGTGTGACCCTGGCCAAGTTATTTAACCTCTGATTATTTGAAAAAATGGATCCAGTAGAGAAGAAAATGGCAAATCACTTCCATTTCTTTGCCAAGAAAACCTAAAATGTGGTCACAAAGGGTCTGATGTGAGTGAAACAACTGAACAACAACAAAAGCTGAGTCAAAGGATAGTAGTATTTAGAGCAGAAAGGGACCAGAGGTATTCCCCTGGACCAATCCTCTCATTTCATAAATGAAGAAATTGAGCCCAGGGATGCAAAGCAGCTCATCCAGTAAGGCACAAGTAACTAACAGAACGGGGATTGAGGCTCAGGTCTCGTGATTCTCCACATATTCCCTTTCCATTAAGTCCGGCTTCCTATGCAATGATACTCTGATAGAGAATGTTGACATTGTCAAGGATTTACTAGTTTCTTGTATTATTAATTTCAGGGTAGGAGTGAAAGATGCTAAGCATTCATAATGACTTCAAGGGCAGAGATAGGTTATCAGCTGTATTTTCAACCAAAACACAATCCCTAGGTCCTGCTTAAAGTAAACAGAAGCTTTAGTTTCATATCACACATGTCACAAGTCCAAAGTACTCTCAGGAATTCGATTCTATTCAAGAGATTCAATTCTATTCAAGTTAATTTAATCCAATCAACACTTATAAAAGGTTTACTATGTCCAAGACACTGATCTTGGATCTCGGGATGGAGAAGGGGGGAAAAAAGTGGAAATATAATTCTAGCTCTCAAAGTATTTATATTCTACTAGGATAAAGGAACATATTTTAAAAATAAACTTGTAGAAGAATTTAAAAATTCAGGTAAGTTTCTACTAGATTGTCTGCATCTCAGGACCTCTAATAAAAAATACCTAACATTTCTATAGCTTTAAGTTTTGCAAAGCACTTTACATACATTAACTCATTTGATCCTCCCAATAATCTTGTGTGGTAAATGTTACAGGATAATGTCCATTATCAGACTAACTGAAGCTCTGAGAGGTTAAAGGATTTACTCTGGATTACACAGTTAAGAAGACGGAGAAGCAGATTTGAACTCAAGTATATTTTAACTTGAAGTTTAGTATGCTTTTCAATAAACTATGCCAATCCCTAATAGTACAGAATGAGAGGGCAAAAGAAGTGTCCAGCTAGGCTCATATGGAAACCAGGCATCAGCAATGTAAATCAAAGAAACAAGACATACTTTGCAGCTAACAATGTTTTCTGCAAAGTAAAAATGAGAAAGTACCACATGGGTTCTCTGAGCTCTCACTAGAAAAGGAAAATGCTAGTTGGTACCCAAGAGAATGTCCTCCATAGGTAGGGTGCTAGTGGAATGTACCTTTAGCCACTTCTTAACTCAAGGTGCAAGGGGCTAGGCCTGTCTGAAAGTAGCATAGCCTTCTATGAAACTCATTTCCTTATATCATCAGGCAGAGACATTGACTTCTCTTCTGGGCATTAATTCCTATAACAGTGAAGGACTTACATGCCATATCTCATCACAAAAGGCAGTAAATTACATGTCAGTGGAGTGTATGGAATGATTACAGACAGGACAGATATTTTGCTTCCAGTGAAAGACATGTCTTCAAACTTGCTTTTCAAAGCATTTATTGTATCTTTATTTCAAGTCTGGTGAATCAATAATACCCTGGAGGAAATGAAGGAATTAATTAAATTCCATTTGAATCCATTTTAAAAAATAAAATATGGTGACAATGTAACTAAAGAATTCCAAATTTTAGAATTGGAAGGAACTTCAGAGGCCAGCTAGTTCAACCTGATCACCTCTGTAATAGCTCTCACAAGTGACCATTCATCCACAATCAATCAATCAATATATATTTGTTAAATGCCTACTAGGTGTCAGGCACTATGTTATGAGCTGGAAGTCCTTGCTTGAAGTGCTCAAGTGAGGGGCGCTCCCCTGCCCCTGCAACAACTCTACTTTTGGAATACTCTAGTTGTAACAAAGCTTTTCTTCACATCAAATTTGCATTTGCCTCTCTTTAACTCCCTCCCTTTGCACTTACTTCTGTCCTCTGGGTCCAAGAAAGGTTGAGTCTAATCTCTCCTCTGCATGCCAGCCCCTCAAATTCTTGAAAATAGTTTTCATTCCCCTCCCTCCCTTTCGATACATACCTAAGATTTTTATTCTTTGGGACATATACCTCCAGTTGCTGTAACTAATTCTCCCAGAACATGATTTGGAAAGTCTTCACCATCTTTCTTTGGATAATCTTCAACTTAATCAATTCCCTTCCTAAATCGTGATAATGAACAAGATAGTTCAGGAAAAAAGTGCAGTAGAATTTCCATTTCCTTTATTTTGGACCTCAAATCACTCAACTCAGCCTAGCAGAACATTAGGGTTTTTGTTGTTGTCACTTAACATTCTCTAAATACTTTTGCCTTTTATCAGACAAAATTTTGCCTAGTCACATCCCTCCTGTCAACTTGTACTTGTTAAGTTAATTTTAAAAATTAAATTTACATTTATCCATATTAAATTTCATCTTAATAGATTTTGTCCAATATTTCCATCTGTTTAGATGTTTTTGAATCCTGCTTCTATCATTCACTGTCAAATCAAGTCAACAAGCATTTATTAAGCACCTACTGTGTTCTAGGCACTCTGCTAAGCACTGGGGATACAAAGTAAGGTCAAAACATAAAAACCGTACCTGACCCCAAGAAGTTCACAATCACTCTACTGGGGATGACAACCTGCAAACAACTTTTATACAAAAAAGATATCTAAAGGATAATTTGGATATAATCACAGAGGAAAGCAACCAACATTAGTGGGGATAAGGAGAAGTTTCTTGTAGAAGGTGGAATTTTAGCTGAGATTTGAAGGAAGCTAGGGAAGTCAGGAGGCAATGATGAGGAGGGAGAATGTGTTGGCTATCCTTTCAGGTTTTGTATCATCTTTGCATTTGATTACTTACGCAATCCATGATTTTATCTGATTCAAGGTTTCTCAACCTGGAGTCCATGAATAGATTTCAGAGGATTTGTGAAATCTGATGGGAAAAATTTGCTCCTCTCTTTTCACTAACCTCTATTATAATTTCTTTCAATTATTTAAAAATATTTTTCTGAGAAGGGATTCAACAGACTATCGAAAGGGTGTCTTTCACAGAAGAGGTGATGAACTCCTAATCTAAGTTTTATATATATATATATATACACACACACATACATACATATATATATTCACTTCTATGTGAATTATATAAACACAAACACACATGTATAAGTATGTATATTAGCTCTCAACCAAGAACAGATTTCTGGGATACTTCATTAAAGATAGCCTTCCAAGTTGACATATGGGACACTAATGACTTCTTGATTTCAGTTGCAGGTTCAACCAGCTGTACTATTGTCTCCCTTAACTCTTGCTACTTTGTCACAAGGATAGCAGAAAAGACTGCCAAATGCCTTGCTGAAGGGCATTCCCTTGCAGTCTAATAACACTGCCAAAATAGGAAATAAAGTGAATCTGGAATAATCTGTTCTTGATATTCTTCTACGGGAGATGTCAGCCTAGGAGGAATGAGGAGCTCTCAGGAATGAAGTTCTGAAGAAACAATTTAAGTTAGGAAGAAAAAGGGGGATTTATTTGAAGAGGTTATTGTGGATATGTAGAAAACTTATTCAGCAATTTACATTTTGTTTCTTTTACTTTTTCTTTGAAAATTTTTATTGATATTTTTTATTTTTACATTACTTTTCCCCCTAGTTTTATTATTTTTGGGGGTCTTAAAATGTCATTCAAGTCCTCTTGCTCACCTCTAGTTTTCAAGGAGTTATTTTCTTCCTCAAAATTTTGGACCTCTGTTTCCAATTAGTTACCTATCTTTTCATAATTTTGTTGGATTATTTTATTTTTTTCCTAATTTTTCCTTGATCTCTCTTATTTGATTTTTGAATTCCTTTTTAAGTTTCTCCAAGAATTCTTTTTGGACTTGTCACCATTTGATGCTATGTATTGGGTAGGATTGGCTTTTTTTTTAACCTCACAATCTTCCTCTGAATATGAACCCAGAACCTCTTTTGCAACATAATATTTATCTATGATCAGATTCTTTTCCCTTTGCTTACCCATTTTTATTTTATTTTTAGTAGCTTATTATTGCAATCAGATTTTAATCCAGATTTGCAGGTAATGGTATTCCAGACCTCAGTTCCTTCTTACTGTTACTTTATGAATTCTGTCTAGGGCTCCAATCTCAAGCACTCTTCTCCTCCTGTAAGCCACCATTAGGGCCCCCAACCATGCTGTCCTCAAAATGTTCTTGCTCCCTGAGGTATCACACTCACTCAAGGTCAGCTAGGTGGTGCAGTGGATAGAGCACCAACGCAAGAGTCAGGAGGACCTGAGTTCAAATCTCACCTCAGATACTTCACACTCACTAGCTGTGTGACCTTGGGCAAGTCACTTAACCCCACTTGCCTCATCCTGGGACATCTCCAATCATCCTGATGACTATCTGGTCACTGAATTCAGAAGGCTCTGGAGGAGAAGTGAGGCTGGGGACCTGCACAGACCCTCCCTCACTCAAAACAAAATCAAGGGCAAGTCATGTCATCATTTCTCTGATGGCATGGTCTTCTTCAGCAACGAAGGATGAACACACCACACTCACCCAGAGTCCTCACCCTAGCAGCAGCCTGGGATCACATCTGTTCAACATTGCTAGGCCTGACATCTGGAAAGAGCAGGGGTGAGGGTGGAGTGGCTCCTTCAATCTTCCCCACTTCTCAGCCTATCTGATCCCCACAATATTAGATAGATGAAAGTTCATGAGGTGCAATTTCCTAAGACATAGTCTGTGTCCTGATGGAGCTGTTCCCAGGGCCTGCATTTTGTTCACACACACACACACACACACACACACACACACACACACATATATTACTTTCTCTTTATTTCTAATTCTCTTTTGTCTCTAGTCCCACTAACTTTGACCCCCACACTCCTTTTCTCCAGTCTCTGATGCGCAGCCCTTTCCTTTGCCAAGGCTCGCCCTTCTGCATGTGCTCTTAGTCACTTTCTCTCCTCTCTTTTGTATATTCATTCCATTATCATCCCCACTAATATTTGATTTCAATTTATTGGTTCCTTTTCTTCTGCCTACAAACATGCCCAAATTATCCTACTCTAAAAACATAACAAAACAAACAAAATAACAAAAAACCCTTCACCAGAAACTATCATTCCCTTAAGCTAATGTCCTATATTTCCTCTCTTTGTCAGTTAAGTTCATTTTTTTAAATTAAATTATTTTGTTTTCAGTGTTTGACAGTCACTATTATATATCTTAGATTTTTTTCCCTTCCCTCCCCCTCATTCCTCCCTTCCTCCTCATTTTCTCCCTGAGAAGGGGTACAATCTTATATAGGTTCTCCACATACATTCCTATTAAATACATGTTGCACAGGAGAATTAAAATGAATAGGAGAAACCATAAAACAAAACAAAACATAATACAAAAGAAAATGGTCTGTTTCTATCGGTGATCCAAATCCATAGTTCCTTCTCTGGATGTGAAAGGTGTTTTGCCTCAAGAGCCCATTGGAAATTTTTTAAATCCTTGCATTGCAATGAAATACTAAGTCTACCAGAAAAATTCCATGCACGCTGTGGTTGTGGCTGTGTACCAAGTTCTCCTGGTTCTGCTTGTTTTCACTCAGCATCAGTTCATATTAGTCTTTCCAGTCCTCTCTGAAGTTTTCTTGTTCATTGTTTCTCATAGCACAATAGTATTCCAGGACATTCATATACCACAAGTTGGTCATTCCCTAATTGATGGGTATCCCCTTGATTTCCAGTTTTTGACCACTACAAAGAGAGCTGCTATAAATATTTTTGAACATGGGGGACCCTTTCCCATTTCTACGATCTCTTTGGGAAAGAGTCCCAGAAGTGATGTTACTGAGTCAAGGGTATGCACATTTTTGTAGTCATTTGGGCATAGTTCCAAATTGCTCTCCAGAATGGTTGAATCAGCTCATAGCTCTACCAGCAATGACTTAGTGTTCCAACTCTCCCACATCTCCAACATTTATCATCTTCCTGTTTCATCATGTTAGTCAATCTAACAAGTGTGATGTGGTACCTCAGAGCTGTTTTGATTTGCACCTTTCTAATCCAAAGTGATATAGAACATTTTTTTCATATGATTATACGTAGCTTTAATTTCTTCCTCTGAAAACTCCCTGTTCATATCCTTTGACCATTTATCAATTGGAGAATGACTTGTATTCTTGTACATTTGACTCAGTTCTCTATATATTTTAGAAATGAGGCCTTTATCACAGACACTAGTTGCCAAAATTCTTTCCCATTTTTCTGCTTCCCTCCTAACCTTGGTTGCATTGGGTGTATTTGTTCAAAAACTTTTCAGCTTAATGTAATCAAAATGATTAATTTTGCACTGCATAATGTTCTCTCTCACTTGTTTGGTCATAAATTTCTCCATTCTCCATAAATCTGACAAAAGCACTATTCCTTGCTCCCCTAATTTGTTTATAGTATCAATCTTTATACCTAGATCATGTATCCATTTGGACTTTATTCTTGTGTAGTGTCAGACATTGGTCAATGCCCAGTTTCTGCCACACTGTTATCTAGTTTTTCCAGCAATTTTTGTCAAACAGTGAGTTCTTATCCTTGGGTTTATCAAAGAGTAGGTTACTATATTCATTGACTACTATGTCTTCAGTACCTAAGATATTCCACTGTTCTACTCCTCTGTTTCTTAGCCAGTGGTTTTGATGATTGCTGCTTTATAATACAATTTGCGATCTGGTAGGGCTAGGCTACCTTCCCTAGCACTACTTTTCATTAATTTCCTTGATATTCTGGACCTTTTGTTCTATCAGATGAATTTTGATATTATTTTTTTGTACCTCTAGAAAATAATTATCTGATAGTTTAATTGATATAGCACTGAATAAGTAAATCAATTTAGGTAGAACTGCATTTTTATTATATTGGTTAAGCATACGCATGAACAACTTATGTTTTTCCACTTAGATCGACCTTATTTGTGCAAAAAATGTTTTGTAATTGTGTTCATATAGTCCCTCGGTTTGTTTTGGCAGGGAGACTCCCAGATATTTTATACTGTCTACTGTAGCTTTGCATAAAATTTTTCCTTCTATCTCTTGCTGTTGGGTTTTGTTAGTAATACATAGAAATGCAGATGATTTATCTGGTTTATTTTGTAACCTGCAACTTTGCCAAAGTTGTTTATTATTTCAAGTAGTTTTTTACTTGATTCTCTGGAATTCTCTAAATATATCATCATATCATCTGCAAAGAGTGATAACTTAGCTTCTTCTTTGCCTATTCTAATTCCTTTAATTTGTTTTTCTTCTCTTATTGCTACAGTTATCATTTCTCTTCTATATTGAATAACATTGGTGGTAATGGACATCCTTGTTTCACCTCTGATCTTACTGCAAATGCATTTAGCTTATCCCCATTGCATATAATGCTTGCTGATGGTTTTAGGCAGATATTGCTTATTGTTTTATGGAAAGTTCCACTTATTCCTATGCTTCCCAGTGTTTTCAAAAGGAATGGGTGTTGTATTTTGTCAAAAGTTTTTCTGCATCTATTGAAATAATCACATGGTTTTTGTTAGTTTTGTTGGTGATATGATCAATAATGTTAATGTTTTTCCTAATATTGAACCAGTACTGCCTTCCTGGTATAAATCCTACATGATCATAATATATTATTCTCGTTATAAGTTGCTATTTTCTTTTTGCTAATATCTTATTTAAAATTTTTGCATCTGCATTCATTAGAGAAACTGGTCTATAATTTTCTTTCTCTGTTTTGGCTCTTCCTGGTTTAGGTATCAGAACTATATTTGTATTATAAAAAGAATTTGGTAGGACTCTTTCTTTGGGAAATTCTCCAAATATTCTACATAGTATTGAAATTAACATCTTTAGGTGTTTGATAGAATTCACTTGTAACTCCATCTGGCCCAGGAGATTTTTTCCTAGGGAGTTCATTGATGGCTTGTTCAATTTCTTTTTCTGAGTTGGGCTTATTTAAATATTTTACTTCCTCTCCTGTTAATCTGAGGAATTTATACACTTTTAAAATGTTTATTTATTTATTTTTAGTTTTCGACATTCATTTCCACAAAATTTTGAGTTCCAATTTTCTTCCCATTTCTTCCCTGCTCCCACCCCATAACATCTTGCATTCTGATTACCCCTTCCCTCAGTATGCCCTCCCTTCTATCACACCTCTGCATTCCCTTATCCCCATCTTCTTTCTTTGTTTGTAGGGCAAGATTGATTTCTGTACCCCATTACCTGTATTTCTTATTTCCCAATTATAAACAAAAACAATTCTCAACATTTGTTCCTAAAACTGTGAGTTCCAACTTCTCTCCTTTCCTCCCTCCCCACCCATCCCTACTGAGAAGACAAGCAATTTAATATAGGCTATATATGTATAGTTTTGCAAAAGACTTCCATGATAGTCATGTTGTGTAAGACCAAATATATTTCCCTCTATCCTATCCTGCCCACCATTTATTCTATTCTTTCTTTTGACCTTGTCCTTCCCCAAAAGGGTTTACTTCTAATTACACCCTCCTCCCATTTTCCCGCCTTTCTATCATCCCCACCCCACTTGTCCCCTTCTCCTCTACTTTCCTATAGGGTAAGATAAATTTTCATACCAAATGGAGTGATCATGTTATTCCCTCCTTAAGCCAAATGTGAAGACGTTTGGTATTCTTGTTTTGGTTGTTGTCCCATGGAAAGATTTTATGGTCTTTTCTTTTCTACTTTGCTTCTTACTCATGATGATCACCCTTTTCCTGGCTTTTGAAGTAGATCTCTGTGTGTGGGGCACAGGGGGTTCTGTTTCACAGTTCTTGTGCCTAAAACTTGAGGCTTTGTCTGTTGTGGCCTCTGGTTCTTTCAGCTAGAAGCTAAAATGCTGCAGCTTACTTGGTGCTGAGGTGGCTGGTGTTGAAAGCAGAGGCCAGGTGAAGTCTTTTTGGGTTTCCCTGGAGTTACCCTGGAGCCAACTGCATCAAGTGTAGGGGGAGGAGCAGTTTGGCCACAGGAGGTCTCCTCTGCTGAGCTAGAGCATAGGAAGCTCATATGTTGGTAATCATGTCTACACTAATGTCTTCCTAAATCCTGTGAGGTGCTGAGGCACACCTGGGGTCCTGGTGTTGATGGTTGCAAGCTTCACCCCCTGGGGCTCAGGATCTTCTCCTGGTTTGCTGAGGTGGGGCTGTCTGGAACACTTGTCCTGCACTGGTCCTCTTCAGCCTCAACAAGAGGGACCCTCCTTAGCGATTTTTCCAGCCTTATGGGCTAAGAGACTGTTTACCCCTTCTGCTGCTCCCACTGTTGCAGTATTTTTCCTGGGAAGGTTGCTCTTCAAGGTCAACAAAGGGAGGGAGAAAGCAATTACTGATCACTCCATCATCTTGGCTCCCAGAAATCCTCCTCAGCTAAGTTCATGTTTTAGACACTTTCTGAATTTCCTCTCCTCTCACTTCTCAGCTCTTTGCAATCTGGTCTCCAAAGTCACTACCAAATTGAAATTGTTCTCTCCAAAGTTCCACAAATATCTTGTTTGCTAAGTTTAGTGGTCTTTTGTCAGCTCATAACCTTTATGACCTTTCTGCAGCATTTGCCACTATTGACCTCCCTCTCATTCTAAATATTCCCTCCACTCTAGAGCTTCCCTGATGCTATTTTCCCCTGGCTCTTCTCCTCCCTGATAGTTCCTGTTCAGTTTAATTTGCTCACTATCTTGTTTTGCTTAATCTCTGACAGAGTATCTCAAGGTTTTGTCCTGGGTTATCTCTTCTCCCTGTACACCACCTTGATGATGGCATCATCTCCCAGGTGTTCAATTATCTCCTCTTTGCAGATGACCCCATATGTATGTGTGTATAAGAGCATATGTGTGTATGTTTATATCTATCTATCTATCTATATACATATATGCATATATACATGTATATTCCCCCTAGAGATGTATTTCTAAATTTAACTATATCTACATAATATGATCTATCTATATGTATCTATCTCTCTTAATTCTCTTCTGACTTCCAGCTGTGCATCACTAACTGGCTATTGGATATTTAACAGTGGATGTCTTGTAAGTATTTCCAAATCTACTTGTCCAAACAAAATTTATTATCTTTTCTCCAAAATATAGCTCTACCAAAGTTATTCTTGTCAAGTGCAACATCCTCACATTTCCTCCTCATGTCTAAATCTTACCATTTCTACTTCCACAACATAGCTGATATCTAACTCCTTCTTTCTGTTCACATAGACACCACCTTACTTCAGGCCTTCATTAATTCCTGTCTTGACCAGTACAATGAAATGACCTCTTATCTTGAATATGTAACCATTCTAAAGGAACTTCCAAGCAGCTATCAAAGTGCTCTTCCTTAAGATCTCTCCACATCATTTCCCCACTCAATAAGTCCATTATTGCTTCCAGGATCAACTATATGTAACCCCAACTCCAAAGTTTATTGTTCTTGATCTCCTCATTGATGCGGATCAATGCTGGCACCTGTGAGGGGTGGGGTGGAGTTGTTGAGAGCAAGAGAGCAGAGTTCTTCAGTCTTCTTTGAGTCAATGAGTCTTTTCAGACTTCAGGTGCTTTTTGGCTTTCATCTTCTGGAGAGAAAATGAATGATTCCATACTCACCTCAGATTGATGAAAGAAAAGACTCTGAGAAGAAGCCAAGATGAAATGAGTTAGCAGTCTACATAATATCGCTTTCACTGGCTTGTTACATTAGAAATTTTGGGAAATTCCCTTTGAATGAGATCTAGGACTCTCTTGGTTGACTTAAGTTATCTTGCTCCCATCAACTGGGTGAGGCTTATCCCCAAAGTGCAGAGGAATCCAAGCTGGGTTGAAAACATAAAAGTTTTATTAGGAGGAAAACTCAGATAATAAGACTCCCCTGTACAAAGTACAAAAGAGCCCATAGCCCAGGAGAGGCAGGCGAGAATGCTTAAAAACCCCAAAGGGAAGGTTCAGGGAGGGGTTGGGGAAAAGGAGGAATAATCTTTCCCAGGGGCAGGTGGAAATAGAAGTAGGAGGTTTACAGGAAGAATTGAATGCAAGGCTGCTTTGGGCCTGTTTGGTGGGGCACCACTCAGCAAGGTCAGCCAGTGAACACCAGAAAATGTGACTGGGAGAGAGTGATACTTTGGCTCACTGAAGGCATCTGATTGGCTCCTTTCAGCAAACAGGTTTATTCTGTGTCCATTGTATCTTCCTGGTAAGGTAAGTCATAGAAAACAGACATATTAGTCTTAGGGGCACTTCCATACTCTTAATGAGAGAGGTCCTTCACCCCATATTGTTTGGTATATATGCTCCTACATATGCTTTCTTTGACTTTCATATTGCTACCAACTAAGACAAATGAATTGCTTGGCTCGGTGTTAAATGTGATCATTTTGGAACTGCTATTTGATGGGAAAGGGGTCAAGTCTTGTATATAAACTTTCGGGTTCTGTTTCCCCCAATAATGAAACAGCAATCAGAACATAGATTGAACCTGAAAATCATATCTCCTAGGCTGACTTTGATTCCTGCTTAAAAAATTCTAGAATATATTACTAAAGAGTCAGACACTGAAAAAAAGTGGTAGGTGATCACAAAGCCCTAGCATGATTTTGCGAAAAAACAGGGCTAGGAAACTGGCAGATAACAGGAATGCTGTTGGTTTACAATATGTCTTGACAAAGCATTTAATAAAGCTCCTCATGAAATCCTTATAGAAAAAAATATGTATGTCTGATTATTAGCACAATGAGGGGGATTCAAACTGGTTGAATGTCTGGTCTGCAAGTGTCATTAAACTTACAAGGAATTTTCCAGCTGAGTACATACTTATAATCCTTGTGATAGTGGGAAAGTGAGACTGATGAATGGCTTGAATTTGTGCATTTTGAACTACAGTGGGGCCAAAACCAGTAGGATATTTTCACTAAGTTCTGTAGTAATATGGTGAGCCCCTTGTGGAAGGGGTGGAACCAGACTGCCTAAGGGGTCAACCAACTCAGGTTGGAAACATAGAGCAGGTTAAATTGGGGGAGGGGAAATTAACAAATAGTTATTGAAGTCTTCTTGACTTCAGGACCAACACCATATCCCTTGCACCTCATCTTTTAAATATCTCCTCACTCCAAAACATCCTTTATAAACCTTAAAATTTCTATACCAAATTAACACTGAGCCTTGGTCCCAGCTTAGACAAAATAAGGAGACCTAGTCTCAAAGAAGAAAAGAAAAGAAGTCATTTCTGGAGTGCTTAAGGATCTATACTTGGTCCTGTGCTATTTAACAATTTTATCAATGAGTTTTATAGCCTACTCATCAAATTTCTAAAAGATATTAAAATGCCTAGGTATAATTTGTCTATCTGAGTTCATCCTTCATTTTCGAAGAAGACCATGACATCAGAGAAATCATGACATGACTTGCATTTGACTTTGTTTCGAGTTAGGGAGGGCTGTGCAAAGTCATCAGCCTCCCCTTCTCCTCCTGAGCCATCTGGATCCAGTGACCAGATACTCATCAGGATAACTAGAGAAGGCCCAGGATGCACTGGGAGACCTTGGCCTATTCAAGTATTCATTTAGAGTGAGGTAATGCCCATTCAGTAATAGGCCTCTTTAAGAAATAAACAGGGAATGGCCCTTTCAATGAGCAAAAGAAAGAAAAAAAATAAGTAAATGGAACTGAGAGGGACAGAGCAACAGTTACTACTGATAATCATTCTGAAGCCAGGAGTGTCCAGAAAAGAGCCCTCAAGAGGATTTTGGGCAGGGACCTACTGCTATTTCATGGTGTAGGTAACCTCCAGGTGAGGAAGCTCCTATCAGTACAGGCAAAATCTAATAGAACGTAGTTTAATTGTGAATAAATGTAAAATTTTATGCTTTTAAAAAAAATTTTAAATAACAACACAAGGACAAGATGGAGAAGATATTATTAAAGCACAATTTAAAAAAAATGTCTGCAGTGGTTTGTCATTTCCTTTGCTAGCTCATTTTACAGATGAGGAAACTGAGGCAAACAGGGTAAAGTGACTTGCTCAGGCTCACACAGCTAGCAAGCATCTGAAGCCAGACTTGAACTTAAATCTTCCTGACCAAAGGCCTGACACTCTGTGCACTATGGTTCCACCTAGCTCCCCCACAGTCAGCACTGAAACAGCATTTTAAAATGATGTCATTATGGCCACCTGAGCCCTGGTGCCATGAGTATCAGACAACTGCAGAGAGCTGGCCCAGTGTTGGACTAAGAGTCAGGAAGACCTAAGTTCGAATCTTGTTTCAGACATTTACTAGCTGTGTGACTCTGAGCAAGTCACTTTATCTCTCTCAGTCTTGGTTTCCTCGTCTGTAAAATGGGTCTAATGGTATTTACCTCACAGAGTTATTGTGAGGACTAAATGAAATATCATATATAGAAGTGCTTTGCTACCCTCTTTTCTCTCTCCTAGAGAAGAGACATTAGCTTCCAAACGTTTTTCTTTTTCATCAAGCTTTTTTCCTTTTCCTTCCATATTTATCCTTTGTCCCTGCATAGAACACACTGTGTGTCCCCACAGGTACTGCTTAGTTTCACTAATGAAACACAGTTTTAGTAATAATTTATGTGATATTCAAGGATATAGTAAATTTCTCATTTTGTCATTATTCTTGAGGCCCATTAGAACAGCAGTCCTTCATTTGTTACGGAACCAGGTAACAGCAAAGATAATAGCTATCGTAATACCCCAGAGTATCAGAGGGGGAAGGGACCTTTCAAATGATTTAGACTGACCCCTTCATTTGAGAAATGATGAAACTGAATGAAGAGAGGTAAAGAGAGTTCGCATCCAGGGCAGCACTCTTTCTTCTCCTGACTCCTTTTCTTAAATAATAATAAACCCTTTAGCTATTATAAACTATGAATATATTATATTATATTAGCTATACCATATCCTATGTATTATGTCCTAGCCTATCTTATTATATATTATAAATTGCACTTTAAGGTTTTCCAATCAGTTGCAAATATTATTTTACCTTTATAACAATCCTGGAAGGTAAATGCCATTACTGTCCCCATTTTATAGATGGGATAATTAAGGCAGACTGAGATTCCATGACCTGTTAAACAGCACATGGCTACTAAATGTCTGAGAATTGATTTGGACTCAGGTTTTTCTGACTTTAGTCTAATACTTAGACTGTTCTACCTACTTGACTCTTGATCTAACAAGTCAACAGCTTAATGTACGACAGAAAAAGGTTCTTTTCTAGGCTTTTATCAAGAATCTCTATACCAAAAGTTCTTAGCCTTTTGTGTGTTGCAGAGAGATCCCTTTTGCAGTTGGCAAAACTTATGAACCCTTTCTTAGATAATGTTTTTTAAAATGCGTAAAGTAAAATAGCAGGGTTATGAAGGAAACTAGTTATAACGAAGGGCAGTTACCAAAATATTTTGAAAACACGTAAGTTCATAGGCCTCAGGTTAAGAATCTCCGTACAGAACTGGGAAATTATGTATAGATTCCTTAATTTAAAATTGAGGATGGAAGGGTGTGGTTAGACTATTTCCTCCTATGTTAAATATATTAAGATCTGTTACCATGTGCTTAGCACCACCCTGAAAAATGTGAGGGAAACAAAAGCCATATAAGACATTCCTGTCCTTGCTTATAATAAAGCTGGAGAGAAAAGATGAACCTGAAGTTAACAGAAAAACACAAGAGAGCCTGTGTCATTTTATGTGGCCCAAACTTTGGTTTGATATGGTATAATAATAAACAACAGACAACCCGCCATGTCATAATCACATTGGGTCATTTGGGGACACTGTCCTCCAGCATTAATGTATTGCTTGTCACTGGCTGACTGAACTATCAATCAATGTCAAGCTATCAAGTGATGATAGAACAGCCAATTAAAACTGTCGCTCTCTGAGCATGGTCCTAACTGACACCTCAGTCAGCCAGTGACATTGATGGATAGAGGGAGAGGCCATAGAATCTTCCTTTTATGTTACATTTCTCATTTTCAAGTATTTTTTTTTATTATTTTGTTATTATGCTGGATGTTCCATAGAACAACATTCCTTTATTTGTCCCAGAACCAGCTCATAAGAATGATAATATTAATAGCTATCATTTATATAAGGCCCCCACTGTGACGGGCACTGTGCTAGACTCCTTATAAATAAAATCTCATTTGATCCTCACAAAAGCCTTGGGAAATAGAGGCTATTATTACCCCATTTTACAGTTGAGGAAATTGAGGCAAACAGAAGTTAAGTGACTTACCCAAGGTTATATCAATAACAAGTGTCTAAGGCTGGGTTGGACCTCAGGACTCCCTGATTCCAGCCAAAGGCTTTATCCTTTGCACTGCCTAGTTGCTTTGGTTCGTATGCCTTCCCTCCTACTCTCCTACTAAAGGGATGGCCATGTCCCATCAAGTACACTTTCATTTGTTCCAATTACACACAATCTCTGATGGGCTTTCAAGCTCCTTCCCTTTAAGAGACTTACTCAGAGTCTAGACAATTTTTCCGGTTCTGGATAATCATCCTTCAATATCTATGCCTACTTTGTATACTCTTTTGTATATACTCTATTTTATACTCCTTTGTATACTCTTATCTAATATTCCTCTAATATAATATAGGCTCCTTGAGGGCAGTTTCTTTTAAAAATTTTTGTTTCTTTGTGTATCCCCAGTACAGTACCTTATACAAAGTATAGGTTTAGTAAATGCTTATTGAGTTGGATGCTAGCTCCAGAATTATACAGATTTCCAGCCAAAAGCTGTGTATGTGTGTGTGTGTGTGTGTGTGTGTGTGTGTGTGTGTGTGTGTGGTTTAGGCTTCTTTACTATATCCAAAGCAGCATGACAATGACCAACATTATAGTGTAGCTTTATTATGTCCATTAGACAGAATATAATGACTCAAGTGCTGAGGTCATCCTTTGGGACAGGTGCCAAGAAGATGACCCTCTGCTGAGATCAGATGGATGATGCTCAATTGTACCTTCTTTGAAGACTCATCCATATTACTTTTGTTATCTCTGCTAGGGTTCAATGTTTGGTGGGGGAACAGAACAGAGATTTGATTTAATATGTACCTTTTAAATCCTCTTGAATTCAGTGAAACTGAAGTACGAAATCCCAAGTGCTGAGTCAAAAGGACCTGCTTTAGGGAATTATCAGAACCATCAATCAGCCTGCCTTGGTCACTGTAGAGTTATATGACTTTTACTGTTTTTGTTTTGTTGTACAGTCATGTCCAACTCTTCATGACCCCATGACTCCATTTGGGGTTCTTTTGGCAAAGACACTGGAGTGGTTTGCCATGTCCTTCTCTAGTTCATTTTACAGATGAGGAAACTGAGGCAAACAGTCTTAAGTGACTTGCCCAGGGTCACACAACTACTAGGTATCTGAAGCCAGAGTTGAACTCAGGAAAAATGAGTCTTTCTGACTCCAGACTTGGCATTCTGTCCACTCTGCCACTTAGCTACCCCATTGTATGGCTTAGCTGTGAGTGAGTGGTGCTGTTGTTACTTTTCTGAAAATAGCCCTTGCTTTTACATTTTTTAGTGTCAAATGAAGTCAGATCTCCCCTGCCTGCCTGCCTACACAGCTGTTACTTGTACCTTTCACTACCCACATATTTATGACAAGCAGAAGAGACTCTGTCATACTCAGGAGTGCATGCAGCCAAGCTTCTGGAAGTGAGACAATAATATGACAGTTATGGAATTTCCCCCTAGAAAAGAGACAGAAAGCTTTGACTGCATTTGCGTGACTGAAAGCATGCAGGGTGTTGGCAGTCCTAGCAGATCCAACAGACAAAAGCTGTCATTTGGATATGGCCAGGAGCTGGCATGCATGTGAATATATGTGTATGTTGTATACAGGCTTGTCTATCTTTCTCCTTTCAATTATGGTTCAATTATCCTGTGATTATATTACCACATTAAAAAAGAAACCTTCAGGAACAGAGTGGGAATTAGTTTGAATGGTCTTAGGGGACTGAACTGGGTATAATAGTGCAAAATGGAAGCAAAGATATTTAAAGATGATTATCAAGAAAGATTTCAGAACTGGGCAATTCTGATTAAATTGTGAAATGGAGTCTCTCAGGGACTCTGTGTAATTGGAACAAACAAAAGCGTCCAACACAATGCACAATGAGGGAGAGCCAGTCCTTTGTCAGAGGACTAGAATGGAAAGGGGTGATTTGGCATAGGTGCAGATACAGGACTTTTACACGAATGGGTTCCAGAAATAATCATGAGATGCATAAAAATGAGAAATTTACTGTAGAGGAAAGAGACCGTATCTTCTTCTTTCCATCAATATCATTGGCTGATTGAGCTGTCAGTCAGTCTCATGCCTAAAAAGTAACAGTTTTAACAGACTGTGAGCAGAAGAATCTCTCAAAGTCTCTGAAGAACTTCGGAATCAATTGTGAGACATGGGAGACACTGGCACAAGACTCCCCAGCATGGTGTTACCACACCAGAGAAAGTGCTGTGATCTATGAGCAAAGCAGAATTGGAGCAGCTCAAAGGAAACATGAGATGCACAAATTTAGAGACATCTCCACTCCAAATGTTCATGTGGACTCTTTATGCCTGACCTGTGATGGAATTTTCTGAGATCATATTGGTCTGATCAACCACAGTTGGACGCACTGTACCTTGACCTTCACATAGTGATGTCATTTTGGTCCTCTTTGAGAATGAAGGACGACCAACAAATTAACCAACCACCAGTATCTATGATATTTTAGAAGGATGTAGGGGATCAGGAAAGACTATAGGAAGTGGCATACAAGCTAAGGATTCTAAGAGACAAAGGTTAGGAGGGTGGGCATTAGAGGTAGAATAACAGCCTGTTCAAAATCACAAAGCCAGAGTGAAATGCTGTTTGGATAAAAGCAAACCCTGTAGTAAGATTTAGCTAAAAGGTAGCATGTGTAAAGGACAATAATGTATATTTGTCCTTCGTTGACAAAGAAGACCGTGCCATCACAGAAATGATGACATGACTTGCACTTGACTTTGTTTTGAGTGAGGGAGGGCTGTCCACCAGCCTCACTTCTCCTCCAGAGCCATCTGAATCCACTGACCAGATATTCATCAGGATGACTGGAGATGACCCAGGATAAGGCAACTGGGGTTAAGTGACTTGCCCAAGGTCACACAGCTAGTGAGTGTCAAGTGTCAGAGGTGAGATTTGAACTCAGGTCCTCCTGACTCCTGCACTCGTGCTCTATCCACTGCACCACCTAGCAGTCCCAAGATTAAAAAGGTAGGCTGGAGTCAAATAATAAAGGATTTTAATTCACTCCTCACTAGTTATCTAGATAGAGTCACAAAGTTGTCTAGAAAAGAGGAGGAGGGGGTCTTAGGTAAGAATAATGAGGGACAGGTAAGGCATAACCCTGCCTCCCTCTCAGAATTCCAAATGATGATCAAAATAGTAAACAAACTAAAGAAAAGAAAAAGGATCAGTTCTAAGAGGAGAAAATCTAACCCGCTTCAATAAACTAAAGGAATAATAACAAATAGAAAAAAGAATAAAGGAAAGAACCACAAAAAGTATACCAAGACAATTCAGCAAAGAGTCTGGTAAAGAAAAATGAGTAAACAAACATGAAAAGGAGTCAATAAAATCAAAAAGTATTTCAAAGGTAAGAAAAACACAGAGAAAAGGAAAGCATCACAATGAATCCCAAGAAATATCTGGAAATAAAGCTGGAAGACCCTCTAGAATGTTTCAGAAAAATAATAAAAAATTAAAAGAACAGATAAAATTTGTAAGAGAGGAAATTAGGATGGAAATATGAACTCTCAGAATAGAAATTAGAAAGATAATAAGAACTAAGGATAGAAAAAAATCTCTAAAATGGTGTGTTCTATAGAAAAAAGGATGGAAGATTCTCAGGATGAAAGATTTAAAGTTGGAAAAGACCTTAGAGGACATATAGTCTAATCCTCCTCATTTTATAGATAAGGAAGATTAGGAATCAGAGTTTATATGACTTAGTTGGAATTGAACCCACATCCTCTAACTTTGAATCCAGTATTTTTTGTACCATGCCACAGAACACAAGACTATAAGAGTGAAAGAAAAAAAATAATTGAACCAAATTAAAGAGAAGATTTAAAATACACGTGAGCTCTATAAAAGCCAAGGAAATTGAGCTTTAAGGTTAAGAGGAGAAGGGTTAATGTAATAATTATTGGTCCTCCAGAGGATGATGAAATGAAAAATCTGAATAGTTGCTTGGGGATCTCTCGGTCCTCCAAAACAAAGAAAGGAGGTTCATACAGCATACGGACCAACTTGACCAAATTTACTCTACCTGTCAATGTTCAAATGGTGAGGGGAGAATGGTTACTGTAGGAACCAGCAACTGAAATTAGATAACCAGGGGAAAGAACTTCACATACAAAGGAAAATCAGTCTGGGTTGCATAAGACTACTCATCAGTTATAAGAAATCATAAGAAAGATTGTAATTTTATTCCAGAAATCAAAATCAAAGGAGGTGAGTTTGCACTCCACAAGCACATATCCAGTTAAAAGGAGCTTCATCACTTCTGTCCAGTCATGTCTTCATTATATTGGCTTTCTGAAACTTATTTTTTTTAATCTCTTTTCCATTGCAGTTGAACCTTCCAGATTTTGCATTTCCCAGAATAGCTTTGGAAAATTCAGGGTTACCATCATGTCACAATGTAGCATAGAAAGAGAACTTTGTGGAGTGTTCAATAAAATGAATAAATATAAAAATAAAAATAAATGGTGGATTCTATAAAAAAGGGATGAAAGATTTCTCAGAGTGATAGATTTAAAATTGGAAAGACCTTAAAAATAAAATAAATATAAAAATAAAATACATGTAAAATAAAAATATAAATAAAAACAATTCTGAACAAATACAAGGTAAGATAAAAAGAAAAATATATTTGAGAAAATATTTATGACAATGCAACTTTAATATCTAAAATTTAAGCGGTGCTGAAGATATGAAAATGATTATGAACAGACCATTTTTAAGAGTGAACACACAAGTTATGAATTCTAATTTGGACAAAGTTCTAGTAATAAAGTAATGCAAATGAAAACAACTGAGATACACTGAGGACCTCAAAATCATCAAATTGGGAAAAATAATTTAACAATGACAAAGTCTCATCTTGTTGGGGTTGTAGTGAAGCAGTCAGACTTACTCGATTACAAAATGGTAAGATCTTTTTGGAAGGCTGTCTGGAGGTAACATCTAAAGTTACAAAACCAGACACTTTTATGCAATAGTTCCATTGTTGGTAATTTACTCTGGGAGAGATATTGATTTTTTTAAAAGATATATATTCTTAAAGATATTTATAATTTCAATAAACTGGAGAAACCTGAGTATCCTACAATAGAGTATAGCTAAATAAATTGTGGACTATTAAGGCAATAAAATATAATAATGTAATTAAGATTGATATGATGATGAATATAAAGACACCTAAAAAATTCTTCATGAAATATTGTGAGGTGAAGAAAGCAGAATCAGAAGGACAGAGTACACATTTACTAAAACTACATAAAAGTGAGTAAATAAGGATGAAAAGGCAAAGAAAGTTTACAAATTCAGAAAGAGAACAAGTTAAGAGCATTTTTTATAAACAAGTCTTTTAAAATTTACATAATATAAAATAGATTCAATTGGTTTTTAAAATTTCTGTGAAGTGTGGGATTTCAGTACATTAAATTCTCTTATCTAAAACTTTCTTGAAATGAGTCATCCTGGGTGAAGAAGTTTTCCCAGATGGTTAAGGGTTAACTCTGAAGAATCAGAACTTATTTATTAAAATTTTTTTTCCCTTCTGAAACTATCCCTAAAATGAACTAAATAATTCTTTGCCTTCTTAAACAGATTATCTCAGGTACAATTCAACTTTTTCTTGCTCAGGGCCATTATTATGAACATCTGTAACAGTGCTGTGTTAGAGTCGTAATTTAGTTGTTTTGAGTCATAACTGACTTTTTGTAACTCCATCTGGAATTTTCTTGGCAGAGGTACTGGAGTGGTTTGCCATTTCCTTCTCCAGCTTATTTTTTTTACAGATGAGGAAACTGAGGCAAACAGGGGTAAGTGACTTGCCCAAGGTCACACAGCTAGTCACTCCGCACTGTGACACCTAGCTGCCACTGTGGTATAGAAACAGAGATAATTCTGTACATGGTGAATTCTCCACCACCCCAGTTGCCAAACTCCCTGTTCATCTTTGCCTTCCAAATCCTTTCTCAGGTACCACCTTTGTCCATAGTCTTTCCTGACCTTTGTGCCTTCCCCCCGAAACTATTATTAGTTTCACCTCAAATTGATTTCTATTTTCTTATCTATACACATTTCCTGTCTGTGTCCCTTCTCCTTCTAATGTAGAATCCTTAACGGCAAGGATTGACTTATTTTTATCTTTATCTCCACAGACCCTAACCAAATTCCATGCATTTAGTAGGTGCTCAACTAGGGAGACTATGTGGTTCATTGGAAAGATACAGAGTTAAAACACTGAAACAGAGAGTTAAAACACTCAAATCCTGGCTATGATTGCTTGTCACCCTTGAGCAAGTCACTTTTACCAACAAACATTTATTGAGTGTCTTTTCTGTCCCAAGCATCATGCCTGGTGATGAAAAGTTGTATATGGAAAGTTACCACTGGAGATTAGCATGAAATAAAACATGTCAAAGAAGAAGAATCTGGTTTTGACAGTGAGAAAGAAGAGCCTGCAGCTGGCCTGTCTCTAGGAGAGCACTTATAAAAAGAACACCAGCACAGCCCTGAAAATGAAAATTACACACTAGACCTTAAGGCATTAAATTGTTACCAGCTGAGTAAGTGGAATCCTCAGTATTCCCTTAGCAAAACTCTTCCTCCTGAGCCAACTAACAATACTTCGGTAGTAATTTTAATTTGCTGAAGATCTGGAGAGTGAAATTTCTCTGGGCCTGACTTTTCTCATCTTTAAAACAAAAAGATTGAACAAGATGCTCCCTGAGGTTCATTCTGAGGTAGCTAGGTGATGCAGTAGACAGAACATTGGGCTTGGAGTCAGTAATATCTAAGTCCACATATGGTCTCACACATTAGCTGTGTGACCCTGGGTAAGTCACTTAACCTCAATTTCCTCAGTTGGAAAATGGGGATGATAGCACTACCTATCTCTCAGGGTTTTTGTGAGAACTGGTTCCTTGTCTTTCATGTTTTAAATCTATAATCTGGTGATCTATGAATTGATTTAAACTGTATCAGTTCAGTTATGTCTGTCTGGCACCTATGTGGCCTTCATACACGTATATAGACCAAAGTAGAGATGTCATAAGTCTAAAAGAATGTTGTATTGAAGTCTAGGTGGTTGTTTACCCTCCCAGGGTGATCCTTTCTCTCTGGTATCTCTGGTGCTGACTTTCCTTCTTTCTGCTGCCAGAGCAGCAGTTAGTGACTGTCCATGCTGCTATTGCTTTTGATTTCTGATGCTTTCCTCCCATCTCTTTTCGCTTCTCTTTTTTTTCTGCTTCTCCTTCCTTTCTCATACTTCTTGTTTTTCATTTGTAAAGGTGAAAGTTTTCTAGACATCATCAGTCAACATTTTTCTGTTCAAAGAATCTACTAATCATAGTACCTTAGGTATAGTAAGAATAACTAGCATTTATAATGTTTTAAGGTTTGCAAAATGCATTACAAATATCTGGAGGTATTATTAGTCCTTTTTACAGATGAGGAAACTGAGGCAGAGTTTAAGTAACTAGCGCAGGGTCATGCAGCTAGTGTTTGAGACAGAATGGGAACTCAGGTCTTTCTGACACCAAGTTCAGTGCTTTACTTGCTCCATCACCTAGCTGCCTCAATCTTACAATAATTCTTGACAATTCTTGGATGAAAACTAAGTGTGGTACAGTGAAAAGGTCTGTACCAGCATAATCCTGGGCAAGTCATTGAATTTCTCTGACTTCACTTTCCTCAGTTGATAAAAGGGTTGAATTAGATGACCTTTAAAGTTCCTTCTGTTCAAAATCTGTGGTCCTAAGTCTTAGATCTAGAAAATTAGGGGTTGTTTCTTTGCCACAATAGACATTTCATAGCAATGTAGCAATGTGGGACAATTAATCAATCCATCTATTAATTGATCAATAAGAATTTTTTATGTTCCAGGCACCGTGCTAACAGCTGGAGTTTAAAAGACAAAAACAGTTTCTGAACTCAAGAAGCTATTCCAGGAGCCTGAGGATTCCTGAAGGTGGATCTCTGGATAGTTAAAGTTTTACTCTAATTTTAATCCACATTAACACAAAGCAGTTTGGGTAAAAGAACAGCTTGTAAAAATTGCCAGAAACCTGCATTTCTTACTAGGAGAACTAATGGAATGAGAGGCAAAATCGTCCAAAGGAAGGAATCAAGAACTGTGGGTGGATGTATCAGGACCTTGATGGTGCTCTGATGCTCTGAGAGTCAACAGGCACTTATTAAAGACCCTACTATGTAGCAGACACTGCACTGATCATTTATAATAGTACAGTACTTCTTAGACAGACAGACATCAGACAGACACCTTGCTGTTGTTCAGTTATTTTCAATCGTGACCGACTCTCCATGAGTCGTCGGTCTTGGGGTATTTGGCAGAGATAGTGGAGTAGTTTGCTATTTCCTTCTCCAACTCATTTTATAGATGAGGAAACTGAGGCAAATGGGGTGACTTGCCCAGGGTCACACAGACAGATATGTAGCTAGATACATACATAGATATGTAGCTAGCTGGATATATATATAGATACACAGATACATAGATATAGAAGATAAATAAAGCAATTATTGAATGCCCATGAAATGCTAGGTACTGTGATAGTAACAATTTTCTCCACAGGTTGACATAGGACTAAGAGTTAAACTGACTCTCCTATGTACTCTGTTTTAATTTCCAACCACAGGCCCCTTCCTAGCCTTAGCCTGTTGGGTCACTTTTATCTTGATTGCTAACCCTATTTTCATAGTCAGGCCCAGGCTGAACAATCTTTGCCCAAGTTTTCTAGCTATTTGAAGAAAAGGGGTACATTTTAATCTGACCTACCAGGCCTACCTCTACTCAAGTGTTACCAAGTGTAAGTGTCTGTCTAATGTGTTAGTTATGGAGAAGAGAGTGGGGAGGAAGATACAAAAATAAATAGAGCAGAGTCCTTGACCTCTAGAAACTTGTAATCTTGCAAGAAAGGAATGAAGAAGATTGATTCAGGTGCATCAGTAAAGCATATTAGAGTAGACTGTGAAGACAGATGAAATTCACAGATAAAGTGCTATGAAAATACAGTCAGGATGGAAATGCCAAGAAAACCAGGAAGAGCTCAAAAGATATTGTCTCCTTTATTAAAGACCTTGTGATTCCAAACGTAATTGGCCAGACTTCTGGCATATTCTTTGAATTTTTAGAAAAATCGTTTGGCCACTTTTAGTTTTTTACATCACATTTATTTTCTACTATATCCCACTCACTGAACCTTCCCTTAAAACGAAGGAAAACAGTTAAGCAAAACTGGCTGATAAAGTAACTAAGACAATTTTTGCTACATTTCATACCTGTACTCCCGCACCTCTCTGCTAAGAAAAGAGGGAAATGTGTTTCATCCCCTATTTTCTGAGACCAAGTTTGGTTGTTTCAGTTAACGTGACTCTGGTTACCTTTTAATGTTGTTTTTTGTTTATATCACTGTTACTTATTTTTCTCTTAGTTCCATTTTTAAAAACCATGTCAGTTTATAGGATACTTCTCGAATTTCTCTTAATTCTTCATATTCATAATTTCTTATAGTTCAATAATATTATATGATGTTAACATATGTCATTTTCAATTAGTAGGTGCCCACTTTGTTTCCAGTTTTTTACTGATATAAAAGGTGCTACTCTGAATATTTTGATATATATGGAGCCTTTGACTGCATTGGAGCGTATGCATAGTTGTAGTTATCAAAGGACAGCAACAGGTTGATTGGTAACTTTTTATTTTAAACTATCATTAAAAACTGTTTTCCAATTTTCCATTTCCAATTTGTTTGATTTTCCACCAAACAAATTATTTGTTGGTTGGACCAACTCAGAACTTCAGTAGTAGTATCTCTGAATGCCTGTTTTCTGACTTCCAAGACATTTGATTGGTGTTAGGTGAAATCTTATAGTTATTATAAAATGACATTAATGCGTAATTCTCTTCTTTTTAGTGATTTAGTACATTTTAAATATGGTTATTGATAGTTACTATTTTTCCTTTAGAGAACTTTTTGTGTCTTGACCATTTATCTCCTGGAGAATGGCTCTTGGTTTTAAATATTTGTCAATTTTTTTAATATATTAGACTTTAGATGTTTATCTGAGTTTTTTGATACAAAGATGCACTCAACATTGCTTTTTTATTCTACTTGCTTTGATTTTGTTAGTGCTGAAGATATCTAATTTTATACAATGAAAATTATCTTTTGCAATTTATTCTAGAATAACCTGGTTTGAATATGAATAATTTGTCAGACTTGAAATGTATCTCCTTCCATTTATTCTCTTTTTCTTTGTGATGTGACATTTGGGATTTAGGTCATTTCTCCATTTGGAGCCCATGTATATGGTATAAGATGATTACCTAAATGGTATGTTCTTAAAATCTTGGGGCAGCTAGGTGGGTAGAGTGCCAGTGCAGGAGTCAGGAGAACCTGAGTTCAAACCTCCCCTCAGACTTTGACATTCACCAGCTATGTGACCTTGGGCAAGTCACATAACTCCAATTGCCTCATCCTGGGTCATCTCCAGTCATCCTGATGAATATCAGGCCACTGGATCCAGATGGCTCAGGAGAAGAAAGTGAGGCTGGTGACCTTGCCCTGCCCACCCTCAGTCAAAACAAAGTCAAGTGCAAGTCATGTCATCATTTCTCTGATGGCATGGTCTTCTTCAGCAATGAAGGACAATCACACATACAATGTTCTTAAACTCTCTGACAGTCTTGGCTCCCGCATGTTCATTTCTTTTGAAACTTTCAACTCTATAGGTAAGTTAAGAAATGCTACCCTAGTTACATCTGCCATTGTAAGTTGCCTATGGTCAATCTCAAAGGGAAAAAGATACTGATAACTTTTATTAGCACTGTTGGTAGCTGATGTAACCATTTTGCCTCAGAGAAATGGTATTGCTTCCTATTTTGCAGTCAATCTTCCCATAATTATTCATTTCCATTTTCACCACTGAATTAAACTAGCCCCCCCCTTTCACAGTGCCTCTTGTCTGTTTCTTAATGGTCTTTTGTGACTCTTGATTCCTTAGAAAAACCAGGACCAGCAAAGGTTTTTGGCTGTGAAGAGGATTTGGGGATTTGTTAGTGCTAGAGACTTGGATGATTTGAAAGGTGAGAGACAGCCAGAGATATTTTCCATCCTTTTTCATTCCTGTTCTCTTGAGAAATCAAATACCAACATCTCTGCCAAATAAAAGGAAATCTGTTTTGCTCAGCTGGTGGAAAGCTAAATATTTTCTTAAATGGTTGAGCCCTTGAAGGTGGCCTTGTCTGTTTTTATCAGGGTAGTATGAAGCATTCATCTTGACCTTGTGAAAGGGCAGACCATCCAGAGGGACAGTCCCACTATAATGAAAGGTTACTGAGATGCCAAAGAAAGAAGCAGCCCATGTTGGTGTGGTGATAACAGAGGTATTGGTTTATTAGGGGAGTTTAATCATAAGACCTACCCTGGGCAGCAACAAGACAAAATGGCGGATCTCTGCACCAACCCCAGGTTAGGCCAAATATTATATAGAAGCAGCACAAAGAAAGCATAATGCTAGGGATGGACAAGGGTCTCATATAAGTTTTCCCATGTGATAGAGCTGCTTTTGCTGTTTATATTAATGAATAAACTTAAGGTCACATACCTGCGCTCTTGTTCCTACTGTACAACCTCTGGGCTCTCAGTTTTAGTGGGAAGCAGGCAGATTTTAGCTTCTAGAGAAGAAGTGAGAACACAAGTATGCTGAAATGCCATGATGGCAAATGGCAAGAAAGGTAAGATCCTGTGGGTTCAAACAACAAGAAACAAGAAGGATGCAGGACAGAGAGAGAGAAGGTGGGAAGGCAAAGGGAATGGTGGCCAAAGGAACAATGCTTTAGATCCCCTCTTGCACTTGATTTTATTCATGATGAACAGGCAGCGAAGATTCCCTTGGAATATCATGTGGTCCAGTTAATGAGACAAGGCTGAAGAAAAATATTTGCAGGGCAGGATCTGAGGTTGCTATCAGTGGTGGAATTGGTTACAGAAAAGACATAGCATTAGGAGACAACCCTAGTTTTCAAGTTCATTTGGTATGACTTGACCTTGACCTCTAAGGAGGCTATGCAGGGCTTTATATGTGTGGGTTAGTGATATTTGATTAGAGATGTTTGCTAAATCCAGAATTTAGGACTCTTGCTTAGTCCTGATGGAAATAGCCAGAGACGGGCTAAACCATTCAACAATGGGTTTCTTTAATTCCTGGGTTCAGAGGATGCCTGCAACACAACTGGGGACACACTGGGTTTGAGAACAGCTGTATTCACTTAAGTGGGTACATATTCAAATGCACTGTTTGTTTCTTCTGTTTGGTACTTCTGTAAGTAAAGTGGTATCGATGCAATCACTTGTGCAGACTGAAGAGTCTGCTTCCAGAGAGTGTGTCATGAAATGTCTTAGGGAGATTTAGAACACGCACTGAACTCAGGTTTACTGATCTTGTGGTGATGAGGAGCTTTGGTCTAGGTGGCTTGAGCATAGAGTGCTGGACATGGAGTGAGAAAGATTTTGTGAGTTCAAATCTAGCCTCAGATACACCAGCTATGTGACCCTGGACTAGTCACTTAACCCTATTTACCTTAGTTTCCTCATTTATAAAATAAGTTGGAGAAGGAAATGCCAAACCACTCTAGTATCTTTGCCAAGAAAATCCAAAGTGGGGTCACAGAGTCAGACACAATTGAAAAATGACTGAAAAATGGGAACTAGAATACATTTAAAAAGGCACTATCTGTACCCATTCTGTGGTAGATCATACCAAGCTTGTATTGGTCTGATTAGCCACAGTTGTACACACTGAAAATTAACTTTATCATAGTGATGTCATTTTGGTCCTCTTTGAGAATGAAGGACAACAACTAAGTCAGCCAGAATCACTTCTTTTGGCTCAAGCTCTTTTTTTGACTTGCTGGCGTTGCAGAAGAAAGATAAGGTGCTGAGGGCCTCTGGATGGGGAAAGGGCACCCTGAACTCCATGAAGCTGAGCCATGTGGCTCTACTGCTGCTTTTTTCTCTATTATGTTCATTCTTTCCTGTTTCCAAGAGGAGACAGGGGATGCCTGTGACCTAGTGAGCTTCCAAAGGTCAGGATATAGAGCCACTAAGGAGGAATGGAATGCTGGGTTTAGTAGAAGCCAGCAAGACCAATCCTGATGCTCTGGGGAACTGCCATTAAGACCCAGGCCAGCAGGTGCTTATCCAGAAGTCAACAATATCTGGAAATCTACCAGGTAGGAGCAACATTCTATAGAAACAATGTTCAGTCTGAGCCCAGTCTCCCTAGAGATCAAAGTAGTATAGGGGAGAGTTTATTCCCAGGGGTTGGAGGGAAGATGTTTGTACCTCAGGCCTTCTTGTTATCAATATCATGTTGGAAAAGCTAACTAATGTTAATTAGCTACTATGACCTGGAGAGTTCATCACTAGTGGTTGACAATGGGAGGAACACATTGGAGTGGGAACCAATAATGTTGGAGAAAAACCTTCCCCTGACACTTCAATGATACCTTGCCTAGGACCTTGAGGGGGACATGTTGCAAACCTTTCCCTGGGAGAATAAGGCCCGAACCAATCACTATAGGTGAAAGTCTTGGTGTACTCTGTTGATATTACTCTCCTTGTTGACTTGATGCTATGAGTTGCCATCCAGGATCATTGCCACTTGTCTTGACCTATGTCTTGCTACTGGACTCCAGTGACTCTGGAGGAGAGAGTGAGGTTGATAACTTTGCACAGCTCTGCCTCACTTAAATCCAGTTCACTTGGAAGTCAAGACATCACCCTCCTGATATCCTCGGTCCTCTTCAGGACAAAATGACAAACAATGCTATGAGTTTAAGAAATGTAGGGTAGAGTTAGTGTGCTTATCTGGGTACTGACATGACAAACTCCATTGTACCATGTTCTTGTAAGTTGGATTAGCTGGGATAAAACAGAGTCAGGGAGAAAGGAGAAGTCTTTTAGTTGGTTAGAGGCTTGAGAGCTATTCTGACTAAATCTTCCCCAACTGTATACCTCCTTAGACTAATGAGAGGAACAGTTGCCACCCATAAAGCATGATGGTTAGGAGCTAACGGGAGGTTGGAATTTTCTGGGAATCACCAAGTGTTTGACCAGCCACCCTCAGATACATTCTGGTGTTAGGATTCACAGCCTCTGGGGCAAGTATGGCACTGTCCAGGATCTGGTTCTTAATGTGCCCTGCCTCATACCTAAATGTGATTTAGAAGGATTAGCAGTCTAGTCTCTGGATTTGGATTCAGGGCACCTAAGATTGATGCCTAGCTCCACTATTTATTCTCTGTTTTGCCTTGGAACAAGTCACTTTACCACTTTGGGTCTCAGTTTACCCATCGTTAAAATGAGGATAATGGGCTAGAAGATACGTAAACTTCTCTCCAGCTGTAACCTTCTATAATCTTGAACAAACTTTTTTATTTTTTTACTTTGCAAAGTTTTTTTTTTAAATTGAAATAAAAAAAATCAGCATCCAAACATATTAACTTACCTGCTTGAGGGCTGGTGAAAAAGAGTGAAAGGTTAAGAAATGAAAATAATCAAGCCCAAATAATGACAAAAATAGATGTATTTTCCTTAAATATCCGAACCATACTATTATGAAACATTTGTGTCTGTTCCATGTATGTAACATAATATGAAATACAAAAAGAACAAAAAAAAATTCAGATACTGTGACTGCTTTAACATCCAAACCCCTTTCGGCCTACAAAGCTCATTAGATCCCCATTCCAGCAACTTTTCATTGGAAACCTACACTGTGTCCATGGTCTTTCCCTTCCTTCTCTTGGCCTTTCGAATTCTTCTTTGGTCCTGCTCAGTTTTGTGCTCTGATCTTCTATAAATGCACTCAGGTTCAAGGAATGGGACCTAGGATGGTGCCTATTAAAAACAGTATAAGCATTGTGTTTTACTGTGGCTTACAATTTGCTGATTGTGCTAAATTTACAATTACAATTATGTTTTACTCTTGCATAAAATTTCATGGCAGTAAAACATTGTAAATGCATCTCATGTATGTAGGAATTGAATTTTTTTTTTTTTTGCTAAGGGCTTTGAAGGAATCTACTTTGCATGCGATAATACTTAGTACAAATGAATTTGACAATTTGTAATTCTGGCCCTACTGTAACACTAATGAAAGATCTTTGAACATGATTTCTTTTTTCTTTTTTTGTCATTTCCTGCATAGTATTTTTTTTTATATAAATTTATTTATTTAACTTTTTACATTCATTTGCACAAGATTTTGGGTTCCAAAATTTTCTTCCCATTTGTCCCCTTCCCCCTCCCCAATACACTGAACATTCTAATTACCCATATCACCAATCTGCCCTCTCTT
>CM053773.1:99504209-99565965 GCA_028658325.1 Potorous gilbertii | reverse complement strand
ACTCCTATGTCTTTACGTGATGGTAAGCATTGGTCTTCTTCGTCAGAGAGGAATGGCACAATCATCTGTTCCCCAAGAAAATAACCTTCTATGGTCTTAGTTTTTTTCCCTTTTCTGGGCATTTTCCCAGCCAGTTACTTGACTTCTGAGAGTCCTCTCCACCCCCGACCTAGATCTACCCAGCTAGTGTTTGGGGTCTGAGATTCAAATGCTGCTCCCCAGCCTCGGGGCTTTTGGCAGCAGGCCTGGCTGCTATTCAATGGGAGCTTAATTCCTGGTGCTCAGGTGGGGGGGCAGGGCCACCTCCCAGGCTCAGTTCTCTCAGGGTGTTTATGCAGAGACCTTTTGTAATGGAGTTCCTGCCAAGCTCCTGCCTGCTCTGGGAGCCTCTGGCTGCCTGCTGCCTCTGCCGCTGCGTCCCGAGGGGGCCTGAGTCCCGGAGACACCCCGCTCCCCTCTCAGCCTGTCTCTCTCACTGACCTGTGAGTCTGTGGGTGGAGGGACCTTCGTGGCCGCTGGAGATTCCGTCCCTGAAGCCTGCTCGGATCTGCTCGCTCCTCTCAGTGCCACGGGGCCAGGGCAGGGGAGGGCTCTGCTCCTATCCGGTGTACGATAGACCTTTGGGACCGGTTTTTCAGGGCTCTCTGGAATGGAAATCTCCTTCACTGTGTTGCTGTGTGGCTTCCACTGTTCCAGAATTTGTTGGGAGTTTTTTTTAGAGGAAATCCATGGGCTATGGGTTCGGAGCTAGCATATGTGAGTCTTTCTACTTTGCCATCTTGGCTCTGCCCCCCCATGATTTCTTTTTTCTATTTTTCACCATTTGTGTCTTCATCCGAGAAGGGACTTCTTGATGAGGAAATTCCTTTATCAATGCATATTAGAACCTTCTTCATAACTTAAGTCTGAGAGGGTTATCTGGAGCATTAAGACATTAAGTGACTCATCTAAGGTCATACAACCAGTCTATATTGGAGGTGTGTTTTGAACCCAGATTTTCCTGACTCCGAGGTAAACACTCAATCTACTATGACATCTGGGATTAAGCAACACAAGATTATTAAAAATAATGTACACATGCAGGAGACAGAAGGAAGGACTTCTCTAATGACTTCAGCTTTAAATTTTTAGAACTTTGTGAGTGAAACAGATTCAACATTGCAGGCACATTATTTTTATGTTTATTACATTAAAAACTGATTCTCTTCATCATAGAAAGCCTTAATTCATCGTTTGTAAGGATGATTAAGAAATGATTTATTTTCATGCCATTTTCATAACCGGAGGAGGCCCAAAGGTGAGTAATCTCCATCCACTGTCGAGTTGTGGCAACTGGAGTAATAATTCTTTCTATGGCAGTTCCCTGGGAAATAATTTCCTTTACAGGTTTACAGATGAATAAACTTCAGATACTAATTATGATCCAGTTCACTCCTTAATCAACTCACATGATAGAGAAAAGTAACTATTAGTGGGTTCAGGCTAGAGCTCCAACTGTCTTGGAAAAAAAAACTAACCCAAAACTTGTTTCCTACTTACTAATTTAGAGTTGTCCCCCTGGAGCTTGCTGTGTTTTCTGGAGGCTGGTAAACAACCTTAATACTGTAGTTGGTGGTGCTCAGTCTAAGAAATGCAAAGCAAGTTGTGTTAATTTCTATTAAAGATGGCCCTGTTAATTTTCCATTAGCTATGAAAACAAGGGAACAAATGCATTGGAGTACAGATCAAGAATCTCCTTTGAATGTAAGGTCAAAGATTTAGAATGGGGAGGGACCTTAGAGTTTATCTAGTCAGACTATACAGCTAGAGCTGGACTGGACTTCAAAAGCTGGCAATCTCAACCTCCTCATTATACAGATGAGGAAGCTGAGCTAGTTTAGAGAGGTTAAGTGCTTTGGCTGTGGTCACACAGGTAGTAATTGTCAGTGTTCCAAACAATAAGCTTACAAATCATTTATATAGCTAATGAGATTAGTAAGAACAGACTGCAGTAAGAACTGCCTGTACTACTTTTATGTTTTGGGGAATATTTTCCTTATGAAAGCAAATTAAGATGCTGTCTAGTCTCTTCTTGTCTGATCTAATTAGTTGTATAAATGATTTGACCACATGCATACAAATTCAGTCTAACCCTCTCCTTTTACAAAAGGGAAAGCAAGGCTTTGAGAGATGATCTACCTAAGACTACATGGATGGTAAATAACAGAGCCAACATCTGAAGAAAAGAGCCTTTGCCTTCAAAGAACTTACACTCTAATGGGGGAAAACAACACTAAAATGGAAGCCAAAAAGGGGATGGGGAATGGTAGATGGGGAATGGCAGCCTGGTGAGAAATGAAGAGTTGGCCTCAGCCCCTTCTGTAAAAGGGGGAGCTGAGGCTTCTTCCAAGGTATGAATTTCAGGACTAGAGTGATCTTCTTGGATTAAGAGTTTTGGGGAGCATACTGGAGGGAATCCAGAGGAGTGCAGCCTATTCGGAGATGCAGGACATGATATTGTACACAATGTTGTCAGATTAATCTTCCTTCATTACTAATTTTACCATTCTACTTTCCTGATCAAAAATCTTCAGTGGTTTCTATTTTTGATGATTTTTAAATGGGAAAAATTCTTCATTTTTTTTCAGTCTTCCATAAACTGGCCCTATCTTACCTACCTGTCAGTATTTCTCATTATAACCCAATGGGCACTTTCTATTCTAACCAAAACAGTTGTTCCACTTTCTTATGAAAGTGAGAGGGGTTCCTATGTCTCTTGTCATTTCCCTCCCCTTTCCTTGAATATCTTCTTGATTTTCCTCTCCCTTCTATAGTGTGGTATCATGGAAAGAGCTATACAGTTAGAGTCTTGGCTCTGACATTTACTAAACTATGCCATTGACCCTTTTTCATCTTAGTTTCCTCATCTGTAAAATGGAGAATAAAACACTTGAACTACCTACGTTGAAAGGCAGTGTGATATAATGGATAGAAGAATGGCCTGGGAGTCAGGAGGACTTAGATTCATGTCCGATCTCTGACATAGACTAACTGTGTGACTTTGAGCAAGCTACTTAACCTTCAGTATCTTAGGTAATTAACTCTTTAAGACATTACAAATGAGTTGCTGATCTGCAATAGTGAAAAAAAGTTTCTATAAACTGGATGAAATAGCAAGTTTTGAACAAAGCAAAACAACAATCTTTATGTCACAGAGGTGTTGCCAGGGAAGTACTTGGTAAAACTCAAACTGCTGCACAAATATAATACATTTTTATTCTCCAATCCTTAGGGTGAAAAGTTCCTGGGACAAAGAAAAACAATTAAATTCATTTACTTGCACAATAAACCTCATACCTTTTAAAATCCTTAAAACTCTTAACAGGCAATATATTTTCCTTCTATTACAATAACTACTTTTATACAATTTGTTTTTACAGTAACAGAATTTTTAATACATATTAATTCTTCATCTCAAGTCCATACTTTTATAGTATTGGATATGTATATTAATATTTTTATTTTTACAAGTTTTTTTATCTTTCTCATTGTCCCTGCCATTGAACAATATATTTTTTAATTAATTTATTTGTTTTCAGTTTTCAACGATCACTTCTGTAAGTCTTAAATTTTCTCCCCCTCCATATCCCTTCCCACCCCGGGACAGCATACGTTCTGCACATACATTCTTATTAAACACATTCTCACATTAGTCATGTTGCATAGAAGAATTAAAAAGAATGGGAGAAACCATGAGAAAAACCAAACCAAACCAAAACATAACACACAAGAAAACAGTCTGCTTCATTCTGTATTACAATTCCATAGTTCTTTCTCAGGATGTGAATGGCATTTGGCCTCAAGAGTCCTTTGAGATGTCTTAGGTCCTTCATTGCTATGAAGGACTAAGTCTGCTGGAAACAGTCCTTGCACACTGTGGCTGTTACTGTATCTAATGTTCTCCTGGTTCTGCTCATCTCACTAAGCTTCAATTCATATAAATCTTTCCAGATTTCCTGAAGTCCTCCTGTTTGTCATTTTTTACAGCACAGTAGTATTCCATTACATTCATATACCACAACTTGTTCAATCATTCCTCAATTGATGGACATTCCCTCGATTTCTAGTTCTTGCCCACCACAAAGAGAGCTGCTGTAAATATTTTGTTTACGTGGATCTTTTCCCATTTTTATGATCTCTTTGGGATACAGTCCCAGAAGTGATATTGCTGGGTCAATGGGTGTGCACATTTTTATAACCCTTTGGGCATGGTTCCAAATTGCTCTCCACAATATTTTTTTAAAAAATAAAAAATTCTCTAAAATAAATGTGCATAATCTTATAAATTCCTATATTGGACATGTCCCAATGTGTCTGCCTTGCTCTTCTTAAGTCATCTCTCTATCAGGAGAGGAGTAGCATGCTTTCTCATCTGTCCCCTGAAATCATATGTTGATTCTTCAATTGATCAGAATTCTGAAGTCTTTCAAATTTGTTTTTCCCTATAATATTGCTATCATTGTATAAATAATTCTCATAGTTTTGCTCACTTAAATGTGTCAGTTCTGTTTCCTCTGAAATTGTCCATTTTAAAATTTCTATTGGTGCAATATTTAATTATATTCATATACCATAGTTTGTTTAGCTATTCCCCAATAGGTGAGCACACCCCTAGTTTCCAATTTTCTCTGTTACAAAAAGGGATGCTACAAATATTTTTCTTTTATTTCTTTGGAGACTAGGCCTAGCAGTATCACACTGGGTAATAAGCGTACCTTGAAATACAGTCTATTTTTTCCAAATCTGGCTTTGATTATAGCTTTTATGTTTTCAATAAAGTTTATATGAGTTCAGTTCTCAATCTAATGAAGCATATTTATCTCTTTGATACATTTCTTAAACTTTTTTCACGTGTGGCATTATTGCAAAAAACTCTCTCTATTTAGAAATTTCTGTAATTATGTCTAGCACCTTCTCTGGGGTCAGTCCTCTGATAACAGGTAGGGTTCCCAAAGAAATTATTGCTGCTTTGGGTTCTAGAGGGCAACCCTATGAACTTAATATTGTAATATAAATACTGTAAGACACTTAATACTGTAGTGCACAAATTCCCACTAGTGTGCTTCCAATTAACAATGAACCACTAGACTCAATTAGTTCATTTACTCAAGAGCCATAGCTAGAACAAGACCTACAATGCATTTCCTCCCAAACCTGAGGCATAGCATACCCACAAAAACCATATTCAGGTGGGTGGCAGGAAAATCCACTGGGCTTCTCTTTCACCTTGCTTTGCCTTCACTGACCTGTGGACTAGCCAGACTCCATTAAGACAAGAGGGAGAAAGAATAACATGGTTGCTCATGCTGTTTGGATGAGTTAGGAGTCACCTACTAGAATATTTATGGTTTCCTCCAACCTTCCTCTTTTCCCAACTTCTTTATTACTATTGAAGGTATCACAATTATTCTAATCAAGGGGGGAACCTGCGGCCTCGAGTGACCCTCTAGGTCCTCAAATGTGGACCAAATTGACCAAATCCAAATTTCACAGAACAAATTCTTTTATTAAGGGGATTTGTTTGGATTCAATAAAAGGGCCTCACTTGAGGATGTAGAGGACCACATGTGCCTTCTTGGTCACAGGTTCCCCACCCCTGTTCTAGTTAGTAAGGCTTAAAGCCTTGATATTACCTTTGAGTATTCATTCACTCTCACCCCACATACAATTATGTCAAAGAAATGCCAAATTATTTCATTTCTACCTTTACAACATTTCTTGTACATGTCTTCTTTCTGATTACAAAGCCATCATTAGATTAGGTCCTCATTGTCTCTCATTTAGAAAATTTCAGTAGCCTTCTAACCTCAAAGCTCTTCCCACTTTATCCACCCTTGATTCAGTTTTAAAAGTGATTTTCCTAAAATGGATATCTGGCTATGTCATCCTCTCCTCCTTAAAAAAAAAGAAAAAAGAAACCCTCCATTACCTTCTATTATCTCTGGGATGAAATAAAAAGTACATACGGATTGGGCTTTTTTTTTTTTCTTTCTGAGAGACATCCCTGTGAAACTGTGTGCTGTTTCTGTGGAATGAAATCTCACTTCTGATTGGCTGTATACCGTGTGAGGAGAGAAGGAATTTCTTCAGGTGATTGTAGGACTTTTAGAGGGACAATCAAGAGAAGTAAACTCAGACTTTTATATGATGGTCAGGAAAATTCTCTGGAGCCACAGATATGTGTGGAGCTGGCCTCCAACAGGTCCCATGACTTTCAGTGCTTGTGACTCTAGGAAATAGATTCCTCTTGGTGAGATTGTTTATTGATTGAGCTGAGATCTTACTCTCAGCTGCAGAGTTCCCTTATTTCTATGCATCCTTTGATCAATTTAATCTGTATAATGTCTCCAATTTCTGTTTGTTGCTTACTTTGATAAAGAGGTTTACTAGTTACGCATGATGTTCTTTTATATAACTAGCATTTGGTGGGAGGGAGTTAAGCTGGCTATAGTAAGTATTACTTTCATCTTGAGAGTTTCCAGGGGAAAAGGTATTGATCTTCCCCCTACTTCCCCAGACCACCAGTTTTTGAGGTGTGGTGGATGGATAGATGTAATTCTAACTCAAGAGCCCTTTCGGAGACGAGAGGAAAGAAGCTGAGTCATGGATTTCTTCCTGTTCCTCACAAAGGTACACATCAGTGTCATTTGGAGAGGAGTGGACCAGATTTCAGATCAGATATTATCCATGCCATACATGAGTTTCACTGTCTTTATATTCCAAGAGCGTACAAACATATCCTACTTATAGTTTTATCTCCAGTGTTTCACCCATTGTCTAACTACTTAAATGCTTTTTCACTCATTCATTTATTCAGGCTGTCTGACCCAGAGCAGAATTTTTGAAAACCTTCTCCTACTGATGTTTTATTGATGTTTTTTGCTTTTTGATTTCCCAATACATATCCCGTTTCTATTTTTGATCTCCTTGAGGTATATATCCAGCAAAAGTCTTTTAATAATAGCTAAATCCTAATAAGGAACCAAACTGCTCTGACATTCTCCTCTTCAGCTTAGCTGGTAGAACCTTGTCCATAAAAGCATGGAGCATTAATCCTTTCCTCCTTTATTGCAGATTCTAAGACGATTGCATGCACATAACAAATAATGAAAACACATCAAATATTTCTGCTATTGTCACCAGTGACATGCCCTCTAGACATGAATATGAACTCATTTTCTTTGGGGGCAATAAAAGTAAACACTTTCTACTGGCATTATTGTCTTGACTGTTAACTCATTCACATTTCAAGCTGTTCTAATTTGGCTACAAATTCTTACATCCCTTTATAGGCTTGTTTGTCATTTACTTAGCCACATAAATCTCACATGGAATACATTTGGTCTTCCATAATGTCCTGTCCCTTAAAAAGGAATTCTAGTATTACAATTTTCTAGCTGGTTGACTTGGTCAATTGACTGGTACAGGATCATATAGTAAATAGAATTTCTGAACCTGACTTTGAACCCAGGACTCTTCTGGCTTCTCCTCCTAGAGTGATCTATACAACAAAAGATTCTTATCTCTCTACTAGTATTATTGTTAATGGCAACAATAACACATTTATATAGTCATTTAAAACTTACAAAGCACTTTCCTAAAACACTGGGAGGTAGGTAAAGCAATAATTTATATTTTATGGAGAGGGAAACGGAGGTTCAGAGACCAATTAAGTGAATTACCCAGGTCACATGTCTAGTAGTAAGTGTTAGAAGTTGTGATTCCAACTCAGGTTACCTAACTTCAAGTTCGGGCTCTTTCCACTATGCCATATGTTCATCTCTATGGACAGAAGGGTGATTAAAAATCTCTTTCTTATTTCTGCATCATTATTGTATTTGATTATATGATAAGCTAAGTCTTTGGTGCCAAGTACATTATCTGCTCCATATGGGGCAAATACCAATCATCCGAGTTCTTGCATCTTTGATGCAAACATAACTTAAGAGAGTGAATGGTTTTACAATACGCTATGTGTGACATAGCACTTTCTGACCTGGAAGAATTTCTTAATCCGGTTTGAGCCCAAAACTCTTCTGAATTCTTCTCCTAGATTAATGGATATAACAAGGAGATTCTTAATCTCTCTACTATTATCAATTATAATAACTCACATTTGTATACCCATTTAAAGTTTAGAAAATAACTTGTAAAATATTTTATTGATGTTCTTTCTCTCTTATTAACATTATTCTCAGTTTCCAAAGAGTCCACTCCCAAAGCAATTTATAGTCAAATAAAACAAATCAACATACTGACCACATCTGAAAATATAAGCTATTTTCTACATCTATTATGTTTGTTTAATCTCCAAGTCCTCTGAGGTCATGACAGGCCACTGCATTGATAAGAGTTTTGATGCATTTCTGTATTTTCTCCTCTGCATTGCCATGATCTTTGTGTAAATTGTTCTCCTCATTCTGATTATTTTATAACAGATCCATCACAGAACAAAAAGGCCAAGGTCACACACTGCATTTTGGGCCATCGCCTATTGTCTTGACCTTTGTCTTGCAACAACAACATCACAGACCAGCCAGTTCCCTTAGTGGTACAGTATGATTTTGAACTTCATCTGTCTCATGAAATCATTAGCTTCTACATGCCCAGTTCCAATTTTTAAGGAACTTTTTTCTTCAGTGAATTTTTGTGCATCTTTTTCTATTTAGCCAATTAAGATTTTAAAGAGTGCTTCTACTGAGTAGACTCTTGTGTTTCTTTCACCATTTGGCTTATTCTGTTTTTTTTTCAAAGTCTTATTTTCTTCAGTATTTTCTGTGCCTTCTTGACCAAGCTATTGGCTTTTTTCATGATTTTCTTGCGTCATTCTGGTGTCCCCTCTTTTCCCTCTACTTCTCGTAATTGATTTTTAAAATCCTTTTTTGAGCTCTTCCAGGGATTTTTTTGGGGGGAACCTGAAACCAATTCACATTTTCCTTTGAGATTTTGAATGTAGCTGTTTTGACTTTGTTGTCTTCTTCTGAGTTTGTGTTTTGGTCACCATAGTAACTGTCTATGGTCATGTACTTTTTTGTACTTGTTTGATCATTTTCCCAGTCTAATTTTTGACTTTTAACTTTATGGTAAAGTTGGATTCTGTCCCTGGAGTGGGGAGGTTATTGCACCAAGCTTCAGGTTTTTTTGTGTTTTGCTGTTTTCAAAACTAGTTCTGGGGGTCTATAAGTTTTCAGTTCTTCCTAGGTGGTATGATCTAAGGAGAGGTGTGTTCACTGCTCTCCTGACCTGTGCTCTGGTCTGAGTGACCACAAGTACTCTTTCCTGTCCTGCTCCTCACTCCCTTGTGGCTGCATGCTGTACTGCATATGGGCAAAGTAACAAAGTTCTGCATTCAGTGCCAGCAAAGGGTCCCCTATAATCTCATTTTGACCAATTGTCTGATCCCCCTTACCATTTGTGGCCTAAGAGTTCTGGAAGTTTTTGAACTAGAATGCCTTGAACTGGAGATCTTTGGACTAGAATGACTTGTAAAGACAGACTGATTAAATTGACCACACAACAGGGATTGTCTATTAGTTTTCAGTCAGTTTGATAGTGGAGGTTTTCCCAGAAATTGTAACATGTGCTTTTCCAGCATATTAGTGAGGATGATCCACAGGAGAGGTGCAGGTGGGGTGGGGAGTAGAGGAGAAGCCCCAGCTTCAACCTTGGCCATTTCTCTTCCTTGGACTAGAAGAGGACATTCCACCATCAGGGTCCTCTGAAGGATATTAACTCCCTACATTCCCATCAAGGTCTTAAATGAAATCTCTGCATGAGCTCATTCATGGCAGCGTCTACATCATTTGGAGTCAAGGAAATGCTGGACTCATGGCTCCACAAGTTGTCCAGCAAAAAGTGGCTTTGTAAGGGGAACCTATTGAGAACCTCATGGATGTGAGTAAAGACTTTCTATCAAGCAGATTTCTATCACCAAGCATTTTTATCAAGAGTTACCTTTTGGACATATGTATTTTCTAAACTTGGTTCCACTTTCCCTTACTTTTGCCATCTATTGGTAGTTAAGTGTCCTGTAGACTTCTGAGGGTATGATTTATATCAGCTGTTCATATTGTACCACCTTAGTAAATACCCTTCTCTAAAGTTGCTTAGACTAATAAGTGATTCTTACTTGATAATCTGGGTTGAGAGGAGAGGTAGGAAAAAGTACACTAGTAGAGGCTCAAGTCAATGGTGTTGAACAATCTCCCTCAATCCCTCATAATACCCACATAATACCATGAAGGAGAGATGTAGCCAGTTAAGCTCTGGGAACCAATCTAGTCAGTAGGAGTAGGGAATTGGGATGAGGATGCCTCAGAGCCTACATGGGCTACATGATTTAATTGCGTCACCTTATTAATGTGCTCACACTAATCAATGGAGCAATTCTTTTGTGATTCTGTGATTTTTGTTTCATGTGGGATTTTCAAGGATACAATAGAACTAAATCAGGATATCCACTCCGAGTCACAAATAATGAAAATGAAGATTAGGTGAAAAGAAGTCCTGTGTCCCTCTGGGGATAGTCTGACCTTGGTAGAAGTAAAATCATTTACTATTTTACCATGTACAGTAATACTTGTGTGACTCTTTTCCTCATATCAAAGACTTTTTTTTGTTTATTTCATAGATTTGTCATTGAGGAATAGCTAGCAAGAGAGACTTTAAATTCAACCTTCTCAGAGATAAATTCTGAGTCATCACATTTTGGAACTGGAGGGGACCTTAGAGATCACTTACTCTAATGTTTTCATTTTATGGGATCAACATCCACTTGTTTAATAAATTTAGGTCAAGTCTTAGAGGGAAACTCTACTAGATGACTTTGTGGAGAATCAAAAGCCACATGATTCTCTACGTCTCTACTATGTGGCCCACCACTTAATTTCAGGACACTTCATCATCTGATTCCTACTCGCTGAAGACTCATTATTCTTTGCCAACAACCTTAGGTGGGGCATGGCTTAGTTGTTAATGGCAATATGAATATGCAAGAAGGGAGGCCAAACACATGGCTCTGACATTAAAAAGAGATAAAAGTCAAATTTAATGGATTGTTCTGTAGTTATTATAAACAGGCATCCTAAAGTAACATAGATATGGAAATTAAAACATAGATAGCTAGATGAGTGTTGAAATTCCCTTGTCCTATTAAGTGAAATAAGGAATTTACCATCCGATTAGAGGGGAGAGAATCTGTACATTATCCCATTTGCTCAGGCTGCTTTAGTAGCAATTTGACCACCTTTAATCTACGTACAGATTGCTCCTTGCTATTTGACAGTCTCAAATTCTCTTTCATGAGTAGAGTCATCAGGCATGACACAATTATAGAAAAAGCTTTAGGATTTCAACTACAAATTTTTTTCTTTCTAATATTTTCGGTGTTCCAGTACCAAGTGCCTAGCAACCAAGTCAATCAGAGCCTACACATAGGTTGACTAGACAGAAGATTTAGGAACCAAAGATGAAGTGCCTGAGAAACAGATGAGTCAATCAATAAGCATTTATTGTCAACTATGTCCTAGGCACTGAGCTAAGTATTGGGGATACGAAGAATGGCAAAAGGCAATTCCCATTCTTAACAAACTCACAGACTAACAGTGGAAACAACATTTAAACAATTGTGTACAAACAAGATATGCTCAGGATAAATTACAAATAATTAAAAGAGGAAAGACACTAGAATTAATGGGAATCAGGAAAGACTCTATAGAAAGTAGGATTTTAAGCTGGACTTGAAGGAAAATGGATGTCAGAAGATGAAGATGAGTCATCCTAGGAATAGTGAATAGTCAATGAAATTGCCTAGTGTTGGCAGATGGAGTATACTGTGCAAGAAATAACAAGGAGGCTATATCAGTAAGCACCTCGACATACGCAGGGTGTCTGCTATCACAGGTTCTTAGATATGCATTTATAAAAAGGAAAGTCAACTTTTGAGGGATTAACAATCTCCTTTAATCAAGCACATATATCATTCACCTAGGTCAGGGAAAACGTCAGCCCCCTGAACTTCAGAGAAAATACAGAGAAACGAAAGACCAACAGACATGCCTTCAACTATCTGACCATAACCAATACATATATCACAAATAAAATCAACAGACAGGTCCAACTGTCTGATCATAGTTACCAGAGAGGAAAGCATCAATAATTGGGTTTTCAAAGCTGGGGGCAGTAGGGATCTTTAATCACATTAACAATACAAATACATGTACTGTTTCTAGTGAAATAAGCTTGTTTCTGTGCTCCTAGTAAAGACTCTTGTTTGATAAAGGCAAGATTCAGTCAGAGGTACTTGATTATACTAAAACAAAAGCAGCAAAAGATCCAACTGTGTTTGCCATCCCAGAAGCCAAAGACTGGAAGAGTGGTAGGTGACAGGCTTTGAAATACAAACTGAAAATTTTTACATTTGATCCTAGAGGTAAGAGGGAATCCCTGGAGTTTATTGAGTAGAGGGGTAACATAGATAGACTATACACTGAGGGTATAGAGAGGAGTGAGAGAGTGGGGAGTCAAGGAATACACCTAGGTTATGAGTCTGGGAGCAGGGAGGATAGTGACGAAGCATAATGGTGCCCTTGCCAGTGCTGTAAGTGGCAAGGTTTGTAAGAGGAAAGGTTTAAGGGGAAAAAGAATGAATTCCTTTTTGGAAACAGAAATCAGAACCTAGTCCAGGGGATAGAACTGAGATGAGAACATGTGTGGGGCTGAATCTACAAATGGTCCTGAAGCAGTTAGTCAGTCGATCTATAGATAATACTTATATTCTGCCAGATACTATGCAAAAAGACAAAAACAAGATCCCTGCTATTTGTGAATTCTTTTGATTCATACCTTGTTTTCTGTGTTCAGAAGTTCTGGGCAGTATTTCTACATTACTCCTTGCAACGTAGTGTTCAGGTTTTTTGACTTGTGTCCTTCTGGGAGATCTGTAATTTTTAAGTTGTTTGTACGCATCCTGTCTTTGCTCATATATAGAAAATGCTTTCTTTTGATATTATTTAGTTTTGCTTCTCTCCTTCCAGATTGTTTTTCACTTCTGTGTATTTTCATTCCCACTAAGCTATCCTCCCTTTCTTCTCCTCCAACCCCTTTTTGGTGAGACTTTTGCCACCGCAGATTATTCAAGTATTTCCTAATCTGCCTATTATTTCTACCATGTAGGCCTTAAATTCTGCCCTCACAATTCTCGTGTCTCTTTGAAACTATGCAGGAACAGTCTACTGAGGTTCCACATTCTCTTCAAAATGCTTGGGGGGTTCTCTGCTTCATCAGTTGTTGGGTCATTTTCCTTTGTTTTTCAGCATTTATTCATAGATTAAACTTGTTTACAAGATCTAGATGCCACATTTTCCTTCGCTGTTAATGTCTTTCCTGTTGGTTTATCTGGTTGTGTCAAAGGCTTTGAGTTTTCTTCCTCTTGAGAACACTGGTAATTTTAGTTCCTCCACCTCCCATATTTTCCCTATTACTCACTTTCGGACTCTACTCCGCTGATGGTGATTTCCCTTGGGACTAGATCTTGAAGCATCTTATCTTCCTCTCATAGTGGACAATTGACATTTGATTCACACTCTGTCTTAAGTGACTTTTGTAGCAACAGAACTAAACTCCAATTGGATACTGGGTTCTTTCCCTCAGACTTAGAGGAGTGCTACACAGCCTCCCACAAAAGTGATAGATGGAATCAAAGGAAGCAGAGAGGTTAAGAGGATGAGGACTGAGAAAAGGCCATTAGATTTGTCAATTAAAAAAGATCACTGAACACTTTGAAGAAAGTAGTTTCAGTTGAATCATGAAATCAGAAGACAAGTTGCAGATGCTTTAGGGTTGGATCAGAGAAGAGAAAGTGGAGACACCAGATATAGATGGCTTTCTCAAGGAGTTTAATCAAGAAAGAGATCATAAATATAGGATAATAGCTATCAGTCATGGTAAGCTCATGCAAAAGTTTAAGGTTGGGGGAGATGTGGGCATGTTGGTAGGCAACAGGGAAGGAGTCAATAGATAGAAAGAGACCAAGGAGGGAGGGAATGGAGAAGAGAGGGAGGGAGGGAGGGAGAGAAAGAGACAGAAAGAGACAGAGAGAGACAGAGAGACAGAGAGAGAGAGAGATGATGATAGAAATGATGATCTAGAGAATATGGGATCAAAGATACATGTAAAAGGGCTTCTCTTGGCCAGGAATAGAGCACTTTTTCATGTGAGACAGGGATGAAGTATTGGATGATAGGGGAAAATGGTTGAGTGATATGTGATGAGAAGGAAAAAAGAGAAAGTTGGTGAATGGCCTCAATTTTGTTAGTGAAGTATGAGGTAAGGTCCTCTTCTGAGAAGGTGGGGGTGACCTGGTAGGAAAATATTGGAGAGGGATGAAAAAGTATGAAATGGTGACTGAGAGAATAGGGAGAAAATGTGGCAGTAATACAAGTGTGTAGGGCATGATGCTAGAGTATTCCTAACATGGACACATAATAAAATTAAAGTCTATTTAAAGTATAAAGTGAAAGAACTGTGAAGTCATCCTATAACGTTGAACGTTGAAGAAAACCATGATTTAGGGGATATGAAAACATAAACAAAATGTCTAAGTGAGTATAAAAAAGATTTCTAAGGAAATAGTGAAGAACTTGATCTTTTATAGTCTGAAAAACAACAATCCCTTATTCAAAAGTTAACAGATAAGCAAATGCTGATTATTAGGACAAATGCTGAGTTTGTCTTGAGGAGAAGTAAGATTAAGCAAATTGAAATTTCCCCACAAATGGAATGTAGTATTGGAATTTCTTGAACTAAAAGTTATTCAAAATAATAACTACCACTGTTGTAAAAAGTTTGCCAAGTACTTTATATATACGATCTCATCTGAGTCTCACAAACACTTAAACAGTTAGACTCAACACCTATGTCCTGTTCTACCTGAAGCTTCTCCTGATCCCATTGACAGCCAACGTCCTTCCTTCCTAACCATCCCAAATGCACTTGTATATGTTATGTATATACTTATAACAAGCACATTGTTGCTTCCCCTATAATGTAAGCTCCGTGACAGTGGGAACTATTTCATACTTGTCTTGGTATTTCCAGAATTAAACACAATGTCTGGATCATGTCTGGTCCTTAATAAAGGCTTGCTCGCAGACTGGTATACAAATGTTATTATCTTATTTTCCATATGAGAAAACTGGAGCTTAATAAGGATCAATGACTTGCCTGTGGTCACACAGCTAACAAGTAACGAAGGTGGAATTTGAACCCAGCTCTCCTTGATTCCACTTCCATTACTCTATCCATTCCACCATGGTGCTTTTCTGAAATGATTGTACCACTCACCTTAGAGTGTTGGAGGAATTTTTCCACCCGCCAGGCATGAATCATGAACTCTGGAACTCCCTTCAAATCCTTTTATATCTTCATGGTAAGTATCACAACATGGCCTTAATTACTAAAAATTAAATTAGTAGCTCAAATTAAATTTGGAGCCTCTCTACTTGACCCGACTGAAATTCATACCTCTCAATAAAAATCTCCAAAAGGGTCTTCATCATCTTTTGTGAATTTTGAAAGTTGTGTAAAATCCCATCCTGTGCTGGTGGTATACCTTGGATGGGGAATATTGAGATGTACCGACGTAACGATTTATTCAAGTGTCTCAGCACTGTTAATGAAATAGAATTAGAGCTCTTCCGTATGCTCATCCAGACTTGATAGTAGCCCCTCTGTCTGTTTCCTCATTTTGGCTGTCTTTTCTGTCCTTATTTTTATTAACTAAAAAGTAGAATTGTGATTTCAATGAACTGGAAGAGAACTCAGTAGGTCAAACAATCCAGCCATCAGACTCCAGACAGAACTGTGTCTCAGTCATTCAGAACTGACAGGTTTTGATGCTATTAAATATCTATGCTGTTTCACTTGGTTAATCAATTTCAGTGTCTGAGTGAAATGCAAAGAGGCATCATTGCACATCCCATTTGTATTTAAATATAAATAATAGAATCTCCTTTAACTTCCTTTCCCAGTTTCCAGCAGAATAGATAAGACCTCTAATGGACAGACTTGAAATTAAATAGGTGCCAGATGCAGCATTCCAGCTCATATTCATAAGCTTTTTACCTGGAGGAAAAAAATAATGTGATTACTGCCATGTGGAACCATCTATTTCCTCAAGGGAAGCCTTCTTTCAAGCAGTACTCTCAAATCCATGGCAAAATGGCAGCCTTCCAAAAGGAAACATAGACAAGAAGGATAGCTTTGAAAGTCACATGTTAAATGTATCATAATTTAAAAGGAAAAAACAAGGTGTACATAAAGATCCATAGTCTTATGCATAATCTCCTCTTTCAACTCTAATTTATATATGGAAATGTCCATTTCTTTTTTGTTTGTTAAAATCAGAATAAATCTTTTTTAAGTGCTCCATTCTTGAGAGGCACCACACATCAACATAAATGTAAATCATGTGGGATTGCCCATCTAAAATACCTGGTAAAAATCTGATGAGGCTATTTCAGTCAAGGCCTCTAAAAGTCCGCAGGCCAGTGGCTGGTCTACGGTCTTTTGTTAGAAACTATTGCTTAAATCACCACATCTCTGTGTACCTGCAAGCTAATAAATGAAAAAATATGATTGAGGCTGAAAGGACCCAGTATTATGATTTTCATTTAAAGCCCTTTACAACCTGGCTCGAACCTGACTTGTTTCTCATACTTATTATACATTGTCCTTCTTCATGCACTCTAGCTAAACTGAGTTTCTCTGTATTCCTCATGCATAACAATCTCTCTTCTCCTTGCCTTTCCCTCATGTCTGGAATGCCCTCTTTCCTCATTTCTACCTCTTAGGATCTTTAGTTTCCTTCAAAGCATGTGTCAAGTTTCATCTTCAACACAAAGCCTTTAGTGATCTCTTCTCTCCATCTATTGTAGCCACCCTCACAAAACTAACTTATGTTTATTTTACTTATTGTTGTATGTTCTTTGTTTTTGAAGAGGGCCAAAGACATCACTAGATGATATCTTGACTCCTGCTTGAATTGGATTTAAGTGAGGCAGAATCGGACAGAATCATTAGTCTCACTCTCTCTTTCAGAGTCATTGAAGTCCAGTGGCAGGACATGTCAAGATGACTGGCGATGACCTGAGAAGCAATGGACAACCTTGGTGTCTTTAATGTCTGATGACAATGCCTTCTTCAGCCACTTTCATGGCTATTAAAACAAATTGTTCTCATTCACCCATTCCACCTGGGGAAGTCTTAACTTGCTTGGGGTAGATGACAGTTTTGAGGCATGCCAAATACCCTCAACCTGGTTTAACTCTTCTGCCAAGATGGTTTACCAGGGTGTGGTTGGTACATATGCTATCCCTTCTTGGAGCCATGGGTGAGAGTTGAGTTCCAGATAGATAAACAGTCCAGAAAAGGACTTGGCAAGGCCTCACACCAGAGGTGCTAGATCTGCTTGAATACTCCATTCACCCCATTTTGCCCATACTTGTGTATAAAATGTTCCTAGTAATAGAATGCTAGCCTCTTGAAAGCAAGGACTATTTCATTTGTTTCTTTGTGTTTCCAGTGCCCAGTTTAGAACATACTAGGCACTTAGTACATGATTATTTAGTTAAACTGTTCATAAACCTCCTTTTCCTTTTTGAGTTGGTTTTATATTATATTTTTTGAAGCTCAATTTCCCCAGGCTCTGGGGAATTGATTCATGCTAACCAGGTTCACAGAGACCTACTTTTAAACCAGAACACTGATTCATTTATTTTTAATGATGGATGCACTTCACTCATCATCATGGTGTATTCCTTCAACTCAGGAAACTAAGTTATACTTCAGAAGATGACTTGATGAGAAAAAAAAGGAAACTAAGTACTGTCAAAGGGATAGTCACATCAATAATGAAAGCACTGGCCTTCTGCCTTTATATAGATTCTCTAAGTTTACAAAGTAATTTAATAGAACATCTTATTTGATCAGAGTAACCTATTTGACTTTTTTGGTCATTTCTGTCTCCAGTCATGTAGAGTCAGAACACTTCTCTCCTGGTCAGTGCAAACACACTGACAAAATTCTGATTATCCAACTGTCTTTTTTTCAGTCATTATCAGTCACCCAAGTTATCTGTCATCATAACATTATGTCATGTTACAATTTCCTAGCTCATAGCTGATCTACATTATTTTCTTTTTAATGTGGTCATTCTCTAAAACTTTAATTTTATCAGAATATTGTCTTTAAATACAGTGTAAAATGGACAAAATTTCTGTTTTTTTAATTGAATGGAAGGTTCTTGCAAATGGCTAAATTCATCCATTGTTAATCTATCTATCTTGTTCTCATATTTTACAGCAAGAGCTTGTTTATAATTTGTTCTATGCTCCTAAAGTCTTGCTTCAATATCTCATAACCATATGAAGGTCACCCTGAGTTCTCAAAGGCTGTGCCAATTAAAACCAAGCTCTGGCATATTCTACCCATTTGGAGAGGATTAGTATATGAGTCCAACAGCAGAGTGTGCTTGATATAAAAGGACAAAAACTAGCTAAGAATGGATAGACTCTTCTCCAAATGGTTGTCAGTAAAGTCATGGTTTTTTGGAGTTGCGGAGGCTGAGGAAATGGACAAAATACAAATGTCCTTCATAATTGTCTTCAGCAGCCATAGCCTACTGCTTCTATGATAGTGATGGCAGAGAGGAAGACAAGAAGCTAGAGAGTACCAAGGGTGACAAAGTATTGACCTAAAGAAGGGGAGAAAAAATGAATGTTGGCCAACCATGGTGACCCATGCCTATAGTTTTTTTTAATTGGAAAGACTGAGGTGAATGGATGGTGAATCACTTGATTTCAGTAATTCTGAGTTGCAGTCAGGCTAAAGCTGATTACAAGTCTGAATTCTGAACTAAGTCTGTCACCAACATGGTGAACCCCTGGGAGCAAGGGTCAACTAGCTATGTAAAGTGGGACAAACTGGCCCGTGTTGGAAATAGAGCAGGTCAAAGCTTCCACGTTTATCAGTATTGGGATTGGGTCTGTGGGTGGGTGCTACATTTCCAGTCTGAACAAGATGAAAAGACCCAGTCTCAAAAAAATCAATACTAAAACAATCTATTAAAGAAAGTATGAATCTAACAATAATATTAGATGTTAATGGGTTAAATAATCCATTAACAATAATAGCTAGTATGTATATAGAGCTTTAAGGTTTGAAAATACTTTAAATATATCGTGTCTTGATTCTCACAGCAATCCTATAGGTGCTATTAGTATCTTCAATTTATAGAGCAACTGAGACTGAGAGAGGTTAAGCAACTTGTCCAGGGTAACACAACCAGTTAGTATATATGGTAGGATTTGAGTTCAAGTCTTCCTGACTCCAAGTCTAGTACTCAATTCAATATGCTGCCTGGCTGCCTGGATTGTTGTTACAGATTGGATGAGAAAATAAGACCTAACAAACTGCTGGATACAAAAAACACATCTAAAAAGCTATTTCCCTATTGAAAACATGAACTTTTTGATGCGGAATCTGTTTCTGCTGTTCTTTGTATGCTCAGTGCTTTGCACATAGTAAGCACTTAATAAATGCATTTGCATTCATTCATTTATCTTGCAGTACACTTGTTATACCATTTCTTAGATAAATTTAGTACAGCAATTAGCACAATCAGGAGGCCCAAAGATTCTAGAAAACATCTCAATCAGAGTACAGTTAATCTCCTTGTCAAATGGAAAGCATGGCAGTTTGCATCGGTTTGATGTACCTACTAATTTGTGAAATATCACAATAGCCAGACCTGTGTAGCACTTTAAGATTTGCATTGCACTTTATAGATACTATCTTATTTTATCCTTAGGACCCACATGGGAAGTAAGTGCTTATTAATATCCATATTAGGAACAAAATAAGTGTGAGGGAACAGGTCTAGAGAGGTTAGTTATTTTTCTTACTTCACACAGGTAGTAATGGGCAAGTCAGGATTTGAACCCAGGTTTTTGGATCTTATGCTCTTTTCATTAAAAACATTTATAAGAGCCCAGGTGCTAGACAAAAAAATATATGTGAAATGGCACAAATCTGCTGTCACTTTTTAAATGCTTATTCTTATCAATGATAATAGATAAACTTGTATCCATTGCTCTGGACTATCCCAGAACAAAGCCAGCTACATTTTCCTTCAGCTTTTCAAGGGTACCCCTGAAGGATAGGATTTGTTTCTCAGTGCTATTGGCTCAAACCACCTTATGCCGTTAACATCTTCTTTTCCTCCTTCTCCTCCTCCTTCTTTCCTGAGGTGACTCCTGACTCTAAGATCCTTCTGACTACAGGACTAGTGCTCTATCCACTGCACCACCTAGCTGCCATATCTTCTCTTCTTATGGTATTATGTCTTACCGGAATGTAGCAAGGCAGGTGAGAATCAGACAAAAAGGGGGACAGTCTCTGGTCAATTACTACCTCTTGAATGTACCCCCAGTCTCAGCTCCTCACCAATCAACAACCAGACTCCAACATACTGTTCCATTCTTTTTACTGACTACTATTCTTCATGCATTCTTTAGTCCAGTCAAATTGGCCTTCTCACTGTTGCTCATAAACTACGTTCTGTCTTCCATGTTGGTGTCATTGCATGGGCTGTCACCCTTACCTGGCACATGCTTCCTCCTCACCTCCACCTTTTAAAATTTCAAGTTGCCTTCAGAGTTCAGTGCAAACTCCACCTCCTATATAAGACCTTTCCTTATTCCTCCAGCTGCTAGTGCCCTCCTCAAATTAACTTATATTTATTTAGAACCAAAGAACTATCAGAAATAAAAATAATGAAGATCATTAAGTTAAAAAGGACCACGTGAAGCAAATATAATAGAGAACAAATGACTCAAACACAACCTTTGAAGGACTCCACTCTTAAGGATCACATACTGAAAACAATGACTGGTATCAAAAATTCAGAATCATTTTTCATAACTGTTCATATCCTCATTTTTTTATTTTAAGAAAATTTTTAGGTTGTTTCGGTTTTTATGTGCCATGATGTAGCTCTTACAGCATGCCCTAAGAATGTAGTGCAAATTGTTTATTCTGAGAAAGGATGATTTTCTTTTAAACTCTGGCAATTGAAAACCAGTTCAGTTCTTTTCATGCCACATAGCTGTAACCTTGGGCAAACCCTAACTCCTCACATAGGTTCATGAAGGGAACAGAATATCCTGAAGGAGTGAAACCTGAGGATGCCAAGTGTTGATACACAGGGGTTTACAGTCAATGAACTGAGCCAGCTTTTTTTTTTTCTTATCTTGGAAAAGGTTTTCCTCTTTGTTGTTTTATGACTAAGGATCAAAGGGTTTTGGAAGAGGCAAGTCAGTGTGGGCTGGGAAGGCAAAGCAGTGAGGTCATTGCCATCACTTACTATAATCATTTGCAATATATGAAGGATGAAAACAGTCTTCTGCTGGGAGTGATGTCAAGAGGCTTGATACTGACCATACTGGCACTGTTGATGAAGATTTGTAATACGTTAAGCAAATGCGTTATTCTACTGCGGTCTCTATCACAATCTCCTCAGAGTTTTTATGAAGTGCTTCCTCAATGTCAGATGACTTCATGAGACTTAAGTGTTCTGAGAAACTCCTCGAGCTGCCCTTAATTCCTGTCTTGGCTCTTGTTCTGCTACAGGCTGTCGTCAGAAGAGGAAGTGACTTTCTACTCTGCACATTGTCCCCTCCAAGTCTTTTTATGCTGTTGTCTATGTCTGGAATATTTTATCTTGTCCTGTCCTTTTCTCCCTTTTTGTCAGTTAAATTTCTACCTATCCTTTGAAGACCAACTCAAAGGCTATGAAGTCTTTTAGACTTGGTTTTCTTAGTGATAATAGCCAGACCTGTGTAGCACTTTAAGATTTGCATTGCACTTTATAGATACTATCTTATTTTATCCTTAGGACCCACATGGGAAGTAAGTGCTATTAATATCCATATTTTACAGATGAGGAAAATGAGGCAGATAGAGGTAGGTACTATCATTATCCCTGTTTTACAGATAAGGAAACTGAGGCAGACAATGATTAAGTGACTTGCCCAGCATCACAAAACTGTCTGAGGCTGGATTTGAGCTCAGTTCTCTCTAACTCCAGGTCTAGTGTTCTTTTCATGGAGCCACCCAGCTGCCTGGTAAAGATGTTCTTGTTCAAACCTCATTTTGTTTTGTATTCTCAAATATATCTATCATTATGTGATATTGCGCACCATAATTATCTTTGTGAGAGGCAGTATGACCTCTACAGTCAATCACACTGCCTAAGATAATAAACAGTTATTGAGAACTTACTATGTGTCAGGCACTGTGCTAAGCACTGGGGATACAAAGAAAGGTAAAAATCAATGCCCTCCCCCAATGAACTCAAAATCTAATGGGTGAAGATAACATATAAGAAGAATCTGAAAAGGGTGAAGGGAGGGGAGGTACTGTTGTACCTGGCCGCAGAAAGGAAATGATAAGGTGTCTTCTCTGAGGCCTCTTTTTAAATAGAATATCTAGGAGGAGTTCTCCAACGTCTACCCGCCATCCTTTCCAATCAGAGGTGAGGTGGTAAGTTTTAAAAGTTGATTTGATCTTTCAGCCCTGATGAAGCTACCAGGTGGGTAGTGGTGGAAAGAGGGCTAGGATCAAATTTAGGAAGACCTGGTCTCCTATATATGCTGATTGAGTGATCCTGGGTAAGTTTCTTGACCTTTCAGTTTCCCCACTTAATTCTCTAAGCTAAGGCTATCCCTTCAGGAGAAGCTCTCTGAATTGGTACATGAAGTTCCTCAGTGGGAGTTCTTCATATCCATGAAATTACAGCTTTAGTTCCATCTCACCTCTAGTTCTCTGAATAGGCATCTTATTCCTCTACTAAACTATAAGCTCCATGAGGGCAGGGCCATATTTTGTGTAAACTTTATATCTTACTCCTTGGAATATTGTCTGGTAGTACACTATTTACATTCTAGACATTTAACAAAAGGTTGCTTATGGAATTGGGGCAGCTAGGGGGTGCAGTGGATAGAGCACCAGTGCAGGAGTCAGGAGGACTTGAGTTCAAATCTCACCTCAGACACTTGACACTCACTAGCTGTATAACCTTGGGCAAGTCACTTAACCCCAATTGCCTCATCCTGGGTCAGCTCCAGTCATCCTGATGAATATCTGGTCACTGGGTTAGATGACTCTGGAGGAGAAGTGAGTATGGAGACCTGCACAGCCTCAAAACAAAGTCAAGTGCAAGTCATGTCATCATTTCTCTGATGGCATGATTTTCTTCGGTAACAAAGGACAAACATATGCTTATTGAATTAGGGCATCACAGCAATTAAGGCTTTTTCAACTTTATTTCTTCTGTAACAAAGCAGAAAAGTTTAGAATCAAATTGACAGGTAACTACTGAATACCTGGTCTTGGCAGTTTGTCACCCTTGGTAACAAGCTCAATTAATTTACTAGTTCACATTAAAAACAAAATTAGCCTCTCCTCCACAGGAGTCACCTAGAGAACAAGATAACAAAAATCAGTTATCTGCCCACCTGCTCAGCTGGAGTCATGACTCATTTAGCAATGGTAGTATTTCACAAGATGTGTTTAAGATTCTGAAACGAGGAGCAAAATCAGCACCTAGACCTGGGGCTATTTCTAACCAGTACATGGACATTAATCAAGAACTGATAGAACCTGAAATTTTACTTGTTGGATCCTGAAGGCTGGAGGTGTCACCTCTCACTTCCTTCACTGCATTAGGATTTATGGGAAAGAGTAAGGTATACTGAGCAATGATTTCAAGGCTTTGAGGAGGTGCGTAGAGATCCCTTCTCACACATGCAAAAGTTGGAGAGCAATACTCATCAATGCCAATGCATGAGATATAATGAAATACCACTTACTGTCTATCCATATGCATGATTTTTAATGCTGTAGCCATCATCACAAGAGCTCCACTAAAGTCATTTTCTATGGACTAGTTGTAGCTATTGATGACTCTTGCTTCTCAAAGTCTATGACAGGAGAGTTTAAGTTCGGCAAAGTTCTACCAAACCAGAAAGACTTCAAGTATAGCCTTGAGATGGATTCCATAATTACTAGTATTTATAAAGTTTTTCATTCATCTTTTGCTAGAAGTTGGCCACCAGGTGATAGATTTTTGGCCAAACAGTTTATGAAGATTATTTTGTAAGATACGTAAGGATTGCAATAGACATCTATTAATTAAAAAGCATTTATTAAGCATGTACCATATGTCAGGAATTGTGCTACATACTAGGGAAATAAAGAAGGCCAAACTCAAATTCTAAAGGGGGAGACATACAAACAATTAAATACGTAGGAGATATATACAAAGTAAATTAATTAATTATGGGAAAATTGAAAATTAATGGAAAACTAGCAGTAGGGTTATCTGGAAAAAAGGACCTCTTGCAGAGTATGAGCTTTGAGCTGAATCTTGAAGGAAGGCAGAGAAACCAATAGGCAGAGAAAAGGAGGGAGAACATTTCAGGCGCTGAGGACAGCCAGTAAAAAGACACAGAGTTGGAAGATGGAATGTTTTGTTAGATGAACAGCAAGGAGGTTAGTGTTGCTGAAACACAAAATATGTGGAGGGGAATAAGTTATAAGAACACTGAAAAGACAGAAAAGGGTCAGCTTGTGAAAGGTTTTAGATGCCAAGAAGAGAATTTTACATTTCATTTTGGAGGTCCTAGGGAACCACTGGAATTTGTTAAATTGAGAGTAACATAATTGGACCTCAACTATAATAAAATCACTTTGGCAACTAAGTGGGGAATAGATTGGAGTGAGAAGAAACTTGAGTCAAGAAAACCAAACAAAAGTTTATTGCAATTGTCAAGAGAAGTGATGAGAATCTATATCATAATGGTGGCTGAATGAAGGGAAAACACAAGACTTAGATGCTGGGTAAAAAGAAATAACTAGACTTGGCAACAGATTGAATATATGGAATGAGTTCAAGAGAGGAGTTGGAGATGACACAAAGACTTTGAACCTGGATAATTGGGAGTGGGTGCCCTCAATAGTCATAGGGAATTTGGGAAGAGGACAAAAGGTGAGTTCTGTTTTGAAAATGTTGAGTTGGAGATGCCTATGGAATATCCAGCTTGAGATGTCCAAAAGGCAGCTGGTGATGTGAGAATAGAATACAGGAAAGAGGTTAGGGCTAGATATATAAATCTGGGATAATGACAATTGAATCCATGGGAACTGATGAAATCACCAATAGAAATTGCATAGAGGAACATGAGAAGAGGGTTCAGGAAAGACTCATGGGAGACATTAGTGGGTATGACTTGAATAAAGAACCAACAAAAAAGACTGAGAAAGAGTGGTCAGACAAGGAGGAAGAGAATCAGAAAAGAACAGTGTGATGGAAACCTAGAGAGGATGAGGATTGTGAAAAGGCCATTAAATTAAGCAATTCAGAGTTCACTGGAGAGAACAATTTTAGCTAAATGATGAGATAGGACACCAGGTTATAAAGGATTTAGAAGAAAGAGGAGAGCAATGGAGACAGAGTGCGATAGTTTTCTTTTATTTTGCAGCATCTAAGCAGTTTTATTTTTGACAAGCTTTAATTTTATTTTAATATTTTTCAATTACATATAAAAACAATTTTTAACCTTTTTATTTTACAATTTTGAGTTTCGAATTCTTTCCCACCCTCTATCCCCTCCCCTCTCATAGAAAATGCTAGCAATTTGATAAAGTTTATATATGTGTAGTCATGCAAAACATATTTCAATATTAGTCATATTGTGAAAGAAAACACAGACAAAAAACCCAAGGAAAACAAGGAAAGCTAAAAACAGCATACTTTGCTCTGCATTCAGATCCTATCAGTTCTTTCTCTGGAGGTAGATTATAGGTCCTTCAAAATTGTCTTGGATTTTTGTATTTCTGAGAATAACTAAGTCATTCACAGTTGATTGTCGTACAATATTGCTGTTATTGTGTTCAGTTCTGCTCACTTCACTTCACCTCAGTTCAAGTAAGAATTTCCAGGTTTTTCTGAAAGCATCCTGGTCATCATTTGTTATGTCATAATAATATTCCATTGCAATCATATACCACGAATTGGTTAGCCATTCCCCAATTGATAAATATCTGCTCAATTTCCAATTCTTTGCCACCCTTAAAACAACTACTATGCATATTTTTGTGCTTATAGGTCCTTTTCCTTTTGTTTTCAAATCTCTCTGGGAGAGATAGTAGTGGTATTGCTAGATCAAAGGGTTTGGTTGCCCTAGTTCCATTTTTTTTCTCCAGAATGATCAGATCAGTTCGCAATTATACCAACAATGTATTTGTATTCCAATTTTCCCACATCCCCTCCAAAATTTATCATATTTTCTTTTCTGTCATATTAGCCAATCTGATAGATGTGAAGTTGTTTTAATGTGCATTTCTCTAATTAATAGCGATTTAGAGAATTTTTTAATATGAGATAACTTTTATTTCTTCATCTGAAAAATGCCTGATTATATCCTTTGACCATTTACGAGATAGCTTTCTTAAAAAGATTCATCAAGAAATAGAGAAGAGCAATAGGAAGATAGCTAGCTGGGAGGGATGGATCAAGTGAGAGTTTATAGGTGTGCTTATAGGCAGCAAGAAGGGAGTCAGTAGATAGGATGGAATATTAGAGAGAGAATGGAGATGGTAGAAGGGAAAATCTGCTGGAGAAGATAGGATGGAGTGGAGATTCGTGTAGATGGATTTGCCTTGGCAAGGAGAAGGGACACCTCCTCAGGAGAGACAGTGCTGAAGGAGTGTATAATGGAGAAAGATGTCTGAGTGTTATGAGGTAAGGAGAAAAGATAAAGGAATTCTTGACTAATGGCCTCAGTTTTTTTTTTCAGCCAAGTATAAGGCAAAGTCCTCATCTAAGAGGATGTTCTGGGAACCTTGAGGAGAATAGCTACTATGGTGAATTAGAGAACAAATCAATTAGGGAAGTGAAAAATTACTGCTTTGCTTCAGTGAGTTCAGTTGAGATGATTATGCTATGTAAATTTGTAAAGGACCCAGGTAGCTCAGTTCTATGACTCTGCAGCTCTGTTCAGTAACTTGCATGTCTATAGGAGAAAAGATAGCAAATGATGGGAGAAATTCAAGGCTGGATTTTGGCAAGTCATAATCAATGATTAGGAATTCAAGTTAGAAGATATTGCAGCATTAAACTGATTCACTAAGGTATTGAGACAGGGAAGGAAAGAATGTGTAATCAGTCAGGGGTGATGGCCTGGGAAAGAATTAAGGGGAGGAAAGACTGGAGATCACAGTTAAGGTAAAGAACTAAGTTAGAGGTTATAAAGCAGAGGGAAAGAGGAAATGATAAAGGAAAACAGGATAACTCTTAGGTTGTGAGCCTGATGGACTGGGAAAAGTGGTGCTTCTCTCTATAGTCATAGGGAAGGTAGGATGGAGGGAGTGTTTAGGGGGAAAGATATTGAGTTCATTCTACTGGAGTTCCATTTTGGACATCCATTTTGTTGGAAATGCAAGATTGGAGGTGACTAGAGGTATTGGGGTGGGAAAGGTAGATTTGAGAATCATCAACATAGAGATGGTGCCTAAATCCATGGGAACTGATGAAAGTGAAGTAGTATAGAGGGAGAAGAGAAGCTGGCCTAGAATAGTAGGCTGAAGGGCAGGTATAATTAGAGGACAGGATCCAGAGGATGATCTAACAAAGGAGACAGAAAAATAGCTGCTAGATGGTAGGAGGAAAACCAGGAAAGAATGTCCAGAAAACCTAGAGAAAAGAAAATATCAAAAAGAGTGACCAATGTTGTCAAAAGCAGAGAGATCAAGGAGAATAAGGACTGAGAAAAGACCTTTGCATTTGTCAATAAATAGATCATTAATAACTTTGGAGAGAGTTATTTTGGTGGAATGATAAGATCAGAAGACAGACTGTAAGGAGTCAAAACGAGAGGGAGAGCACAGAAAGAAGAGGTATCTATTACAGATGACCTTTTCATGTTTAGCTAAAAAAGGGCAGAAGAGATATAGAAGAATACTTAATAAGAATAGTTTAGCAAGGATGGGAGAGATGTGAGCATGTCTCTAGGCAGTAAGAAATGAGCCATTAGAGAGGTAGAGACTGAAAGAAATGAAAGTGTGGGAACGACAGAGGGAATGATCTGCTAGAGAAGAAGGTATAGAACAGGTGGTGGTGCAGGTCTTGGTAAAAAGCAAGGCCATTTCATCATATCAACCAGGGATGAAAGAGGACAAAGTAGCAGAGGGCACGTAAGTACTAAAAGGTAAGGAAAGGAGGAAAAGAGGGAGTTCATAGAGAATGGCATTTTTTTTTCCTATAAAATATGAAACTAGGTTCTCAGCAGAGAGAGTAGGTGGAAGGAGAACCATGGGAGGATTGAGAAGGGATGAAAAGGTTTGGAAGGCTGCTATGAAAGTGGAATAGTGAGTTGGTAAGGGAGGCATGGTGGAAGTGTTTAGTAGCAATAAGGATGAAGTTAAGGTTGTGTAACATAAATTTGTAGTAGACCCAGCCAAAACAGTTGAAAGTTTTTTTTCCACCTTCATTTAGTAGCACATGTACAGGAGCAAAGGCAAGGAATCATGGCTTGGCTGGGTGTAATCAATGATATCATAAGGGGGCTAGAGATTTGAGAGAGGAGGAATGGGCTCATTAAGATGATGGGAAGAAGAGGATAGATTATCTAGTGTAGGGAAAATGGCTTGGGAGAGGATTGAGGTGTCAAGGTTTTGGAGTTAAAGGTACAGATTATATAGATACAGATTATATTATACAGGGTTATATAAAGGAAGGCAGAGGAAGAGGTGAAAACCTAATAAATTATGGTTGGATAAGGAATTCTTGAAAGTGTAAGTTGTACATTTGTGGGTGATGGAAAGATCAAATGGTCCATTTGTGCGTATGACCATCTTTGCGTGTGGCTGAGGCGGGGATAGAGGAGTAGCTTATGGAGATGAGTGGGTTAAGGAACTCAGTGGTTAGGGTTTTTGAGGGAGAATCAACATATATGTTGAAGTCTGCTGATATGAGAGCAGGAGTTGAACAGGAAAAACATTATAAGACAAATATCAAACTCATTGAAGAAGGAAAGTGAGTGACCTGAGGATCTGTAGACAACAGGTACCAATAAATTGATTGGGTGGTAGACATGAATAGCATGAATTTCAAAGGAAAAGAGGCTTCTGAATGATGGAGTAGGGGGAATAACCTGGAAGCGGCAATGGGGAACTGGGAGTATTTCCCCACCTCATTGAGTGAGCAAAGAAGAATGAGTGAAGCTTCAGTCAGTACTGAAAAGAGCAACAAGGGAGGCTGTGTCATTAAGGGGAAGACAGTTTTTAGAAAGAGCTGGTATATGGAAGAAGTGGGTGAAGAATAGATTTAAGAGGAAGGGAAGTTTGTTGCCTATGGAACAGGCATTCCAGAGGGCACAGTAGAAGGGCTGGGTGGAGTTAGGATGAAACCTTGAGGTGGAAGGCTTAAGGAGGATAGAAATTGGGTGGTAGGTGTGAGGAATGGGGTTCAGATGAGGATCTGTAGGAGTTCTGTGTCACTGAAATGTGAAGGATGTGACCAAGTGGGAGAATGTTTGCCATTTAGTGGAGGGCACCTCTCTTGTATGGAATAGGTTCAGCAGTAGACGGAATGCCTGAAGCTGGAGGTAGGGTTGCTTTGCTTTTTACTATAGGTTCTTCACATCCCATTTGGGAGTTTGGGTTGGCAGCTGGACATAACAGATGCCTTGTGCTGGTGCTGAAGGAAATGACTGCTTTGGGGTAGATGGAAGATGCCCAGCCTGGTCCCTAGAAGCCTTTCCTCAGGAACACACTGCACCCACCAAAAGATGGAGGGCTCAGGGTGCTAGTGTACCTGTTATCTAAGGTCTTCTCATCTGAGGAGCAAGGATTGGTTGATGGGTCTGGAGATACTTAGTCTAGACAAGATAATTAGGCTGGATATGAAGATTGTCTTTAAGAATCTAAAAGATATTTGTGGCAGAGAGTTTAGATTTGGTCTACTTGGACCTAGAGGGCAAAAGCATGAAAAACAGGGAGAATGTACTAAGAATCAGATCCAGGTTCTATGTAATGGAAACTTACTTATAATTAGAGATGTCCCAAAGTGAATGGACTGTCTGACTACATTGAGGGAAATCCTTTATTACTGAGATTCTTCAAGCAAAGACTGGAAAACTCTGTGCCAAGGGTTGAACAAGCAGCATTTGTTAAGCACCTACTAGGTGCTAGATATTTCCCTCGGCAATGATAATAAAAAGACAAAAGTGAAGCAGTCCCTGCCCTCATTGGCAAAGTTGTAGAGAAGATTCTTGTTCACACAAGGGTTAGAACAGAAGAGCGCTGGGACCCTTCTGCCTCTAAGCTTGTGTGAAAAATAAATGAAAAGTTCAGCATGAATCTTGAACATCCCTTTGTTGAAATATGTGATTATTATATATTCAGGCTTATAGAGTCAGAGAACTGAGCTGTGAGATAATCTCTTTTATTGCCATATGTGTTCAAAACTGTCTCCCATCTCTATCATTTTTTTCTAAACCAGTAATTGCAGTGTCTAACTCTTAAGGGTAGCATCATTAAACAGGATGTATAGGTTTCATCTTGTGTTTGAGGAAGATGGAGCTTTTAATGTGAAAGTCACTGAGGTTACAGCCCTTAGTAATTGTCCCCCAAAGTGCCATATTTTCTTCTGAGATATGTATATTAAATGTTTGGAATTACTAAGCAGTTACCTCTTCTACAACACTCATTAAGCAGAGTAGCCTATTTTAATTAGACTTAAATGTCACCAGTGAATCATTGATGCTTTAATAAATTAATCCGATTTAGTCATCAGGGCTGTAATTTGTTCTGTGAAGGCTCAGATTGATTGTTTCTTGGATCCACACAAGGGTGCTGCTAGGAATTCAAGATAGTACAGGATATTTATGTGCCAAATGAGTGGGGATTGAATATTCTCCAGTATCTGCTACAATTTCCTAAACATGAACTGTCAAACATAGGGGATAAACTATTGTCCATTCAGCACTTCACTTCAATAATCATTTCTTAAATGTCTGCTCTGGGAAAGGTCTTATTCTAGGTACTGGGTATATAATGACAAAAATGCCTTCATAGAACTGACATCTAGGAATGAGGGCTTCCTAAATAAAATACAAAGAAATTTCAAAAGAGGGAGAGTAGCAACAACTGGAGAGGAATAGGAAACATCTAGAGAAGGAGTCTAGGCAAATCACTTCATCCTCTTTGCCTCAGTTTCCTCATCTGTAAAATGGGCTGGAGAAGAAACTGGCATCCTACTCCAGTATCTTCGCCAAGAAAACTCCAAATGGGGTCACAGAATCGGATATGACTGAAGACAACTGAATAACAGTTAAGAGAAGGAAACAGCATCTGAAGACAGCCTTGAGAGAAGCTAGCAATTATCAGAGGCAGAGTTGAGCAGGGGGGACATTCCAGCCTTGGGGTGTAGGCTGGGCAAAATTTGTAAGAAGCTAGGAGATGCAATGTTATACACTGGCAACAGTAAGTCAGTCAGTATACTTTGAGAGTCCATGTGGATGAGAGGAAGTAATGTGTATATCTGGAAAGACAGGCTGGAGAAGATTTTTGAGGAATTTCTATTTTACCATAGAAATAAAAGGAACTACCAAAATTTCTTGATCAGAAAAGAGATGGGACTGGACTTACACTTTACGAAGACTATTTAGGCAGCTATGTGGAGGGGGACTTAGAAAGGAGAAAGATTGTTGTGTCCTTCCTTTTTCTTTATTTTTGGAAACAGGTAGATGGTATAGTGAATAGGGTACAGAAAAGGAAAACCTGAGTTCCAATTTGACCTTTGACTTTCACTTATTATTTGACCCTAGGCACATCACTTAACCTCTATTTGCCTGAGTTTCCTCATCTGTCAAATGGGGATGATAGCAGTACCTGCCTCCCAGCTGGTTTGTTATGAGGATCAATGGAGATGAAAATTGCAAAGCACTTAGCGCAGCGCCTGGCACGTAGCAAACTCGATGTAAATGTTAGCTGTTGTAATGATTATATAATTATTCAACCTCACTTTCTTCATTTATTAAAATAAATGAAGGGCTTGGACTCAATGACTCCTGAGACTCCTTCCAAATCTATACTCCTGTGGATTCAGGGAGATTCCTTGGGAGGTTATTGATAAGGTGTAGTGGAGAGAGTTTACAAAGACCCGAACTGGGGTCTTCACTCGTAGGAGTGCAAAAGAGTCATTGCATATGGAAGGGGAAGGTAAATGAAGAGTTGAAGATGATACTAAAGTTACAGAAAGCTCCAGTATTACTTGGGGATTCACCAAAGAATCTTAGGTTTAGCAGTCTTAATAAGTGTACTATATAGATGAGGCTTGGAAGTCTTACGTGTTGTGATGGCAGATTTCTATTCTTAATTTCTTTTCTTTTTTTAAATTTAGGTAACCCTCTTAGTCTAGGGACTTAAATTTGGGAGAGGCATCATGGTGTAGCGAAAAGAGAAATAGATTTGGAATCATAGGTTGTGAGTCACTTACTACCCATGTGAACTTGAGCAAATCACTTTTGATTGAAGGCAGCTAGGTACATGGGTGGCTAGGGAGCACTAGGATAGAGTGCCAGGGTTGGAGTCAAGAAGACTCCTCTTCCTAAGTTCAAATCCCTCCTCAGACACTTACTAGTTATGAGACCCTGGGCAAGTCACTTAACCCTGTTTGCCTCAGTTTCCTCATCTATAAAATGAACTGGAGAAGGAAATGGCAAACCACTCCAGTATTTCTGCCAAGAAAACCCCAAATGGGGTCACAAAAAATCTGAACAGAACTGAAATGACTGAACAACCTCTCAGGGTCATTGTGAGGATCCAATGAGATAATATTTTAAAAGAGCTATGTAAACCTTAAAGCACTACATAAATACTGGCTATTATTAATATCATGATTGAATATGCCTTTATAGTCTTTTGGTCATTATTAAGAGGAATAAACCTTTTCCCCTACCACTACTGATCTTAACTGGCATGCCTAAAAATCTCTGCCTAAACATGTTCATTTTTCTTTACAAATTCATAAGGAAAAGAGAATTATTTCCATCGCCTGATTCTTACCTATGTTTTTTTTTTTAACCCCTGCTCAAGTGGCCTGGCAGGATCGCCTCTCCCCTTTTCCCCTAGGCAGGTCCTTGTGGCTATCCTAGCAATCAAAAACAGCCAAGTGGCAGCTGTAACCGCAGATTCTTTTCTAACCCATTTCACAATCTGCGCTGGGCCAGGAGGAGCATGTTTTACCTTTATAACTGCAGATGTTTGGGCTGAAAAAAATTGAGTGCTGCTTTTCAATTAGGCAGTCAGTTCCTTCCCATTATAAAGAGTGATTTCACATTACCAACACAATTTATCTGGGGGGTGGGGGAGGGTGAGGAGCGCATCTGCAGGCTCCAATCTAAATTATAGAGGAGGAGAAGATCTGCTGAAATTCACATACAATGAAATTGAATGAAGCTACGATTACTCATGCTCTAAATACAAAATCTGTGCCCACCTGGCACCCTGACGGAACACACATGTCAAAACCAGTCTATTACTGCTGTACCTCAGCCTTCAGAGGGCAGGGACCTTGTTTCATAGCAATACTAATAGTAGTTCAAATTGCATCCTAGGTTTTGCTTTAAGTAGATTTTGCACCATTTCCCCAAAGAGGTCAAGCTGATTCCTCTGGTAAATGCCAGTTGACAACTAGTACAGTTGGTCCAGTTCTTGGCTCCCTAAGAATTCTCTCTCCTTCTTTCTTGGTATTTGGGGCCTGCATATTCTCTCCAGCCTGCTATCAGATCTTTCCTTCACGCATTAGTCAGTGCCGATGATATCTTCAAATTTCCAAGCCTCCAGGCCTCCTGGCATTTAATAGAAATCAAAGATTTTAACTAAAAGAATGGGGGAAGATTAGTATCCTTGAATTAGGAGTAAGAAGAGGAAAATATGGCTGGGTTTTTAGCTCTGACAATGCCACATGCTAAAAGTGTGACCTAGGTCCAGTCAATTAACCTGAGTTCTTTTCAGTTGTTTTTACTTGTACATGAAGTGACTTAACTATCTTAGAATTTTTAGAGCTCAAAGATTCCTTAGAGATCAATGGTGTCCAGTGATGTTAGACTCACATGGAAACTAGATGATTAAACCATATATACCTATGGGACCTACAGTGACTTAGAAAACCACAGATTGACACTATCTATGTTTTATTGTATTTTTATTTATTTTGTAAAGAATTTAACAATTAAATTTTAATCTGGCTTGGTCATACTGGGAATGTTACTAGCCTATGTCATGGTCACCCCATTTACCCATTTTACAGATGTGCAAACTAGATGATCTTGCAGATCCTTTCTAGTGTGAATGCTACAATGGTTGATTGGTGACATTTCAGGCCTCAGTCAGCTAGTGGGTAAAGATTTGGGGGCGGAGGTTGGTGAAAAGGGACCAAAGCTTCTGCATCCATTAACACATTATACCTACACTTAAGTTGTCTTTGCCTGTGATATTTGGTCACACAGGACCATAACCCCAAAGAGAGTTGACTTAGGGGCAGCAGGCCCCTTTAGTTTACCTGAAGACTCTTCATAACATCTTCAAGTTCCAACTCCCAGTTTATTCTATAGGCTATAGGGTAGAGGCCTCTACCCATAGAAAGAAGCAAATGTTTAGTGGAGTAAACTATAGGGTATCATTTGAGGGTGTCTCTAATATTTCCTTCCTTTTAAAGTTAGATTTTATTTTTTCATTAATAAAATATATTTTAATTAACAAAACTATATTTTCTTTCCCACTTCCCCTCTCCCTTTTGAAAAAAGAAAAGAAAGAAAAAAATATACTATTATATTATATACCTATGTATTCTTCATTGACCATGTCCAATAATATATATATATGTCTCATTCTGTGCCCAGAGTCAGTCACCTCTCTGTTAGGAGGGAGGTAGCATGGTTTATTAGTAGCCTTCTGTCATTATGGTTAAATATTGCATCAATCAAAAGTCTTGTCTTTCAAAGTTGTATGTCTTTACAATGTTATTGATATAGTACAAAACTATTCTTCAGCTTCTGTTCATTTTTCTTTGTGTCAATTCATAGGAATCTTCTCAGATTTCTCTGAAACCTTTCATAACTTTCTGGGCATAATAGCGTATTCCATTACATTCTTGCAGCATAATTTGTTGAGTCCTTTCCTAAATGATAGGTTATTTTTTTAGTTCTTTGCTACTAAAAAGTTGTCATGAATATTTTTGTGCACGTGGGTACATTTTCTCTTCCTTTGATATCTTTGTGGTGTATCTATATAGACAGATATATTTATATATACCAAGTGTATATGTCTGTGTGTTTATAAAGTATGGGTGTATGTATGTACGTATAAGCCTAGTAGTAGTATTGCAGAGTCACATTTTAGTAATTCTTTGGCCATAATTTCAATTTGCTTTCCATAATGACTGGATCAGTTTGCAGTTCCACCAATAGTGCATCAAAGTGATGTTTTCCCACAGCCCCTCCAACCTTTGCTATTATCCTTTTGGGGCAAATTTGCTAGTCTGATGGATGTGAGATCAAACCTCAGAGTTACTTTCATTTGCATTTCTCTAATTATTAGTTATCTGGAGCATTTTTAATAGTGTACCCTAATACTTCTATCACTTTTTTCTCTTACTGATGTTTGAAATTCCTTTAACAGGAGCAAGTCTAAGAATCACAGAATCTTAAAGTTGAAAGGTCCTTCTGATATTCTACCAATACATGAGTCCTTTCATTCCATGATTAAAGGGGATTAGTATTTGAAGGGTCTCCCATTTACTGCAATTTGGTGAAATGAAAAAAGGAATATTAGGAAATCTGAATTCTGGACCTGGTTTACCATAAATTAACTGTGTGACTTTAAGCAAATTACTTACATGCCTTAGACCGGTTTCCTCCTCTGTAAAATTCTGTATCCCATCTCTATGCCTTTACTAGGGATGTCCTCCTTGCCTAGAACGTCCTCTATTCTCAACACTATGTCTTAGAATCCTCCAATTTTCTCCGGTCAAGCCGTCTCTAACATAAAGTCTTTCCTGTTACGGTTAATCAAAAAATTATTTCTTAAACACCTACTGTGTTCCGGGCACTGTGCTAAATATTTTGCATAAGACAGTGCCTGCCCTTAAGAGCTTATACTCTAATAAAGACAACAATGTAAAGAAAGATAGTCCCTGCTTCAAAGAACTTACAAATTGAATGGGAAAATACAAGTATATCGGAGGAAGCTAAAGAGGAGGGGGCAGAGGAAAGGACCTGGCAGGAGGAGGGATGGAGAAGACCCAGTTACAGCGAAGTGATGTTACCTTTAAATGGAGTTTCTGGGAGCAGCTCTCTGCCTTTCAATTAGAGGGGCTCTGGTGGTGACAAGAGTGTTGATGTGGTGTGAGTTCCTTAGTGGCTAGTGTCGATCCCTTCCAAATATCTTGTATTGATTTTGTATTTACATTTTACTTGATGAAATAAAATGTTCTCAAGGAGAAGGAGTGTTTTATTTTTGTTTCTGAATCTCTGATATAGGGCTGGGCACAGAGGAGCCCTTAATAAATGCTGGTTGATTTACTCTCTGATAATGACTTCTAATGCCCTTTCTAGCTTCAGCAATCTATGATTCAAAGTTTACACTAAGGTGTGATAGACTGATTGATCCTTTATAGAGACCACTGCTTTGGTAGTGATAGGAAGGGAGAGATTGGAAGGCAATGTTCTCAAGTGGGTGATGGCAGGGAAAGTGGGTCAAAGATAGGAGAAATGGACATGGGGGACCCAAGAAGAAAAACTTTGATTAGTGTGAGCCTGGTATTAGTTATCCATTTTATGTGTGATAACTGAGTTGGGGGGGGTGGGGTGAGGGAGTTTTGGTACCACAGTGCTCAAGTGCTCATCAAGAGATGCCACAGTGCCAGGGGTGAGGGTACCAGACAGTGCACATTGGCAAAGGAAAGGGAAGAAGGAAACGGCACCTACTATGTGCCAGGCACTCTAGCTCCTTTAATCCTCACAACAAACCTGAGAGATAGGTGCTCTTCTTATCTCCATTTTACAGCTGAGAAAACTGAGGCAAACAGAGGTTAAGTGACTTGCTCAGGTTCACGCACCTAGGAAGTACCTGAGGTTGGATTTGAACTCAGGCCCATTGCTCTATCCTTTGCGCGATTACCTGCCTCAAAAAAAAAAAAAGCTCACAAACTAAGGGGCATTTGTTCAGTCATTTCAGTTGTGTCCAATTCTGCATGACCTCATTTGGGATTTTCTTGGCAAAGATATTAGAATGGTTTGCCATTTCCTTTTTCAGTTCATTTCACAGATCAGGAAACTGAGGCAAATAGGGGTAAGTGACTTGCCCACACACAGGTCACATAGCTAGTAAATGCCTGAGGTTGAATTTGAACTCGGGAAGATGAGTCTTCCTAACTCCAGGCCCGGTTTTCAACTCATTTGCCGCAGAGCTGCTCCACTCTAACAACAGTAATATTAACACTGATGTATAGAACTTTAAGATTTGCAAAATGCTTTACATGCATTATCTCATTTGACCACCAAGTCTGGGAAGTAGGTGCTAGTATTAGTCCCATTTTATGGACGAGGAAGCTAAAGTTGAGAACGAATGCCTAACACATTTTATGACTTGTCTGGGACCGCACAATTAGTCTAAGTATTGAAGTAGGAATTTGATCCTGGTGTTTAGACTCCAGGTCCACAAGGTTAACTTCTTTCTTTCTCTGACAGAGAACGCTAGAATCCTTAAAACCAAGCCACCTAGTTAAGGCACAGGACTAGAAGTTAGGGGCCTCAGCCCTAGCTTTTCCCAGCTGTTGACTAAATCTGAAACTTGACATTTAATCTCTGTGAGCCTTACTTAGTTTCCTGCTTTGGAAATAGGACAAACACATTTGTCCTTATCTGATTTAATGACAATTTGTGAAGGTAAATGAGATCCTAGAGTGTATTTGAAAGCATTATTTTGAGCCATTTGGAGGAAAAGCATGCCTATTATCCTTATGGAAGTGGCACTTCACTGTAGCTTTTAAATGAACTGACCAACTTTTGTTCTGTTATCTTGGGAAGAAAATGCTGTTCTCAAGTCCTGAGGCCTGTAAAAATATTTTTAAATTATTCATGTGAAAACCACTTTGAAACATACACAGAAGTCCTTCTATTCCCAGAAGGGGAATAAAACTACAGAGTGTATCCCTCTCTCTGCTCCCGTATACATGTTATGTAAGAGTGTGTCTGGTCTCATGCTTAAAATTGGCGATTAGGAATTACGGATGTTGAGTTGTAGTTCTCATCTAGTTGAAAGGGGATTCTCAATGTGTTGAGTTTTCTTCTAGGCGGTCAGAGTGGCATGAGGACAGAGTGCTGCATTTGATATCTGGAGGTGTTGGTTTAAATTCCAAACTTAGACATTTGTGATGTGTGATTATGGGTAAGTTTCTTAACATCTCTGAGTCTCACTTTCCTCATCTGTAAAATCAGGATGGTATTTGCACTACATACCTGTTAAGTTTGTTGTGAGTGAAGTGCTTTATAAAGCTAAAGTATTGGATAAGTGAGGTGCTCTCAAAGAGTGTGATTACAAGCATCTAACTTTTAATTCTGTGTTAAATGTGACTTGCTAGTCATTAGAATACCTTTTCAATAAATCCTAAAGAGTCATGTACTGCAAAGAAGGAAACAAAAATAGTTCTTGCTCCTTTATTATTTACCCGATAAGCTTTGACTTCATGCAATGACTTCAGCACATTAAAGATATGTGCTTTTGTTGTGAATACTTTTTCCATTTACACAGGTAGCAGCTCTTATGGACCATCTCCTGAACACACTTTGCAGAAAGATTTAGTCTATCATTTGAAGTCCTCTGTATCTGCTGCTGCTTTGAGATGTTAACAGGATTTTGCTGAGCCACTCTCTAATTTGATTCTAATTTAATCCTAGATCCCAGACAATTTTTTGATTTGAATTATAAAATTCCTTAGAACTCCTGTTAAATCCCTGATCATGTGCCTGTGTTTCTATAAATCTATTTTAGGAACCCTTCCACCCTAACTTCCAAACACCCTCAGGGATTGTTAGGAGGCTGGGTTATAGAGGGTAACCTCATACCCAAGATCCTCTTTGATAGGCATGTGAAGGAAGGCAGGTGAAGGAAGGAAGGGTCACATTCCAGACCACTTCAGTGATGCATCTAGCCGTAAAACCAGCACATACGTACTCTTAAAAGAGTTATCCTAGCCCTTGGACAGTAGTCTGATGATCTGACAGCTTCATCTGCCCTTCTGTCTGCTTTCCCATCTGCCTCTCACTGGCTCTCCCAACTGATGGGAATAGTAGATAGAAAGGCCCATCATTAGTCACAACATGGAATAAGGAGTTCTAAAGGAGAAAGGATGGAGACCGAGGGGAAATGACTGTTATGGTGGCACAGATCCAGGAACTATTGGTCCTAAATATGTTTAAACAGCATCCCTTTCCCAGGAAGTGAGGCTTCAAGAACAGAGAGATACATAAAGCCAGACTGATATATAATAGAATTTCAGTCATAGAAGAAAGTTCCTGGGTTCCTGTACACAGTAAATGCTTAATAAATTCTTTTTGATTAATTGATTGATTAATTGATCATGAGGTCAGCATCCTGATGTCCTATTCACCCATGAAGCTATAGCTATGAGAATCACCCAATATTTCCATAATTCTTTACAATCTCCATCACAAGTTATTGTGGGTGAACTGTCTGTTACTGTTAGGACCCCCTTTCCCTTACTCCCACACTTTGGTTGGGAAGCTAAGAAGGGTACATCTGGACTGTAGTTCGAGAGAGGGGATTGATTGCCTTGGAAGGATAGACTGGGAAAGAAGGGAATATGGCACTTCTGTATCTTGCATTTAGCTATGCTATTATGCAATCTGATTAAATAATTGGCTAAATTATGGCCTTCCTTGAGGAATAAGCGATTAAAGCAAAGGAATGGGTCTGGAAAGGAAGAGATTAGGTGGTGAAGGAGTGGCGAGGGGAAGTGTGGAACCATATAACAAAACATTTTGATACATGTAGCAGTGAGGATGGAGTGCTGAATGATTAATAGCCAGTGGCTCCTGACTATTGACAGGGCATAGAAAATACCACTGTTACCCTTCAAAGCCCAATTCTGAGATGGTCTTCCCCAGGAAACTTTCTTCGTAGCCCCTACTAAGTAACAATTCTCTCCCTTGAACCTCACATAGGTTTTTTTTTTTTTAGCATCTTATCTAATGCACTTTTCATATAATGTTGAATTTTACAGTGATATTTATATTCAGGGTCTCAATTCAACTTTCTTCAACGTTTAGCAAAAAGTAGGCGCTTAATACAAATTTTCTTAACAACTGAATGATCGCTGTAAGGACCAGATGGACATCATCACCTTATTTCAACTGGCATGGACTCCAATGACATTGATACAGCTAGACTCTAACAAAGCTGTAATTCTAGTATCTGTCAATCAGTATATATATTTTTAATCACAGCTGCTGATTTAATGCATTCTTCTCGCCTTGCTTTTTTAATATAGTAAAATCTGGTCTAGCCCACAGGGTAGTAGAGCATCTTGCCTATAATCTATGGGCTAATAGGGGCTAATAGGCCCATAAATTTGCTTTTTGAGCTATGGAAAGGAAATCACAATGACCTATTGTACCGGAAATACTGTCTGAATGTCTAATATCATATTAATCTGAGGAGGTCTCTAATCTATTGAGAGAAATTAAATGCCCCTAAAGTGAGCTTCTGGAAGGAGGAAGAAGAAATGAAACCGTTGGAAAATCCACAAAATTGATCATCAGAATGTGAATCAGACAGTGCTTGCTTCACTACTTTTGAGAAATTTCAAGAAATTTGAGTCAAAATAAAAAAAAAATTACATCCTACCTTCTACTTCCAGGTTCCATCGCTACACCACTGTCATACCCACCTTACTTGGAGGTCACTGGTATTTCCAAATATAAAACTGCCTACTGGGTTAAGAACATTATCAAGTGCTTTGCAAACCTAAAAGTGTTACATAGATAAGAGCTGTTATAACCCTTAATATCATACTCACGCTTCCTGGTGAGGAAAGTCACTCTCAAGATGTACTACATGTTCAGGCTCACTGACAATAAAATTGCATTATGGATTTAAAATTCCATATCCTCATTCAACTCCTTTTTTCAGTCCTTGGTTCCAAATGGCAACTTAACAGGCTGTCTCCATGGAAACAGGACATTTCTCCCCTAGGAACAATCCTCTCCTTGAGGATTTGTCTCATCCATCTCTTGATTATGAACAACGAAAGGCCGGGGCCAATTGAGACGTGCACACATGGAAAAATCTATAAAATGCTTTGGGTTTAGAATCTGCTCATGAATGGCTCTGTTTTCCTTCTGCACCTACGATGGTTCCATTTACAGTAAATGAGACACTTGCCTCTTCTTAAAAGAGGAGAGGCTTGATTTCTCCAAGTAGGGCCCTATGCTGGGTAAGTGTTTTTCTGATCATTGTTAAGCATGAGGAAGCAATATCCCCTTCTTTTTCCCCTCTGGGGAAACCTTCCCTCCAAGTCCGTCCCAGACTTTCCTCGAGTCACAAAATTTATACCCAGATTTTGCAGAATTATTCTCAGTGGCAGGGTGGCCAAGCATGATGGCAATTTTTTTTATGAGTTAGAGATTTGCACATACTTCCCTTATTACCTGAAATCTATTACACATTTCTTGATTGTCCCACTCACTTCAAGCCTCCTAACCTGGTCAGATTTATGGCTCTTTTAATGCAATAGCACATGATTTTGCAGATGAGGAAAGGGTAAAGAGAAGAGAAAAGGAAGATGAGAGACTAAAAGGAAAGGAAAGTGGGCAAATGAGGTAGCGAGAGTACAGTAAGGGAAGAAAGATCTAGGCTGGGTTGAGTCGTTAGTAAACAAAGTTCCTGAATAGGGATTGAAGAAAGTGCTGAGTCTGCTGATGAATATACTCAAAGTTCCTATGTATCAGGGGAAGAATGAATGCACCCATAGGGTCCTACCCCCAAATAACAATAACAAGGCGGACACCCAAGGTCTCTAGATATCTATGCCCAGGTTTAAGGTAATCTTTCAGTCAGCATCCATTTAAAATCACAGCTCTCAAATCTGCCCCTGTGCTCCTTTCTGGTCAGACCAATTTAAAGGACACATTAGCTTAAAGCAAAGGCATTTAATTGAACACAGGATCAAGGTAAAAATGTAGAAAAATCTCACCACCTCATACACACTGGGGAGTGCTCTCCAATAGGTTCTTATATCACCAATGAGAGGAATGCATGCAACCATTTAGGTTTCTAGGACTGTACTCCAACTACCCTAGCTCTCTGCTTCCAAAGTCTCCATAGGTTGAGCTGTGGACATTATCTGATGGTGTGCCAGTGTCAAGTCCTGGACATCTTTCTCCCCTGAGCTAGGAACAGCTGATGTCATTTGCTGAGCTATTTGTTCCGCTGGGCTGTCCAACCTGCTGTCTCTCTGCTGATTGCTTAATGACATCTGTTATTTCCCCACTGAGTGGTAGCTGTTTGGTGGTCATTTTCCCACTGGGGAGCGTTTCTAGTTCTTTTGTGAGTTAGTCCAGAGTCTCAGAACTATTAGAGATATTTTGTGACTCAGACTCATGTCCTGCTTGCTATATCTAAAAGGGAGAGAGTATGATGGGAGAGAAAAAGGACTGGATTTAGGATTGGAGGACCTGGCTGTGAATCTTGGCTCTGATACTTTTAGCTTTTGATATTGGGCAAATCACTTCATTTTTTTTTAAGTCTTAGTTGCTTTATCTGTAAAATGAAGGGTCATCCTAGATGACTTCTAAGTCCCCTTCAGACTCTGAATTTAGGATATGATGAATTTTAATTGGAACTAAACAAGGATTGTATACTTCATTTTTGGTTAAATTTTTGATTGGTTAAATTTGGTTAAAATTTTGATACACCTATTATTGCACGATTCAATCCTTCCTTAGGGCATAGACAAACAGTTAAGCGGAACTATCAAAATGAACCAGTTTGATAGTGCATGCAACATACTGCACTTAATTCATGCCAACCACCATCACCACCTGCCAAGAAGTGTGTTTTATTATCTCTTTTCAGAGACCAAGATGGGCCATTGAAATCCATTTAAATTCAACTGTTATTTACACTTTAGAAATAGGTCATTTCCCAACTACGTACAAAACCCTGAACTTCATCACATTCCAGGAAACTCTTCATTCTAAAAGGTCTAGAACTCACATCTCACATCTCATCATCATCTGCTCCTGGGGTCCCTCATGCTGACTGGAGGGTGGACAGCTTCTCCAAGAATCTCCATTTAAAGCTGGTGTCTAGGTCAGCCATCTCTTAATCTTCCAGTGGACAGCATTCCTCCATGGATTTCTCCATTGTGCTCTGACAATGGGTAACTTACTTTCCTCCCTCACCTGTTTTCAACTTCCTTTTGTGTTTTGTCTGCCTCCATTAGAATTTAAGCTCCTAGATGGCAGGGACGGTCTTTCTTTGTCATATTTGTATTTCCAGTGCTTAGCCCAATGCCTAGCTTGTACTAGATTCATAGTAAATCTTTATTGAATGATTGATTGATAGGTCAAAAGGCAATGTAATCTTGGCTATGCATGGCTGCCTCACCTGAAACTCAGGAACACTGAAGTCTATCCTTGAATGACTGCTTAAATAGTTTAGTTTGTTTATACTAGACATAGGGTATTTGAGAGAAGTCATGTGTTTTGTTATTCATAATGTTTATGTCTCTCAAGTATGTTTGACAAGTCATAAAACAATATGAATATATCACATAGATTAAAATCATAATTTTAGGGTTTTTTGCAGTGCTAGTTATTGATTTTTTTTTAATTTAAAAAAATGTTTCTTTTTTGGATTTCCTCCTTATCAAGAGCCCCAAGGCATGGAAGGGATCATGGCACATTTGGGTTTATGGCTTATGTGACACTGTCCTTACTTAGAGTGATGCTGTCCCAATATAGGTTCTAGAGAGATGATTTTATTTGAAAAGGCATTGACAAGCAAGAGATTGATGTGAGTGGTTAGACTTGTTGAGTGACCTTGGAGATCAAAGTGGAAACAAGTCAGGATACAAAATAAAAGTTAGGATAAAAGTATTATATAGGACAGCCAGCTAAACTGCCTTGGACTTATAGGTGCTCTTTTTAATAAGTGAAAAATATTCTGTCATCTAGAGGAAAGTACCATGAACCATTTTGGGCACCCCATCACCTGAGAAAGGCCTAAAACCTTAATTAATTAAGAGAGACATTTTGGCCCGCTCTGAGCTTAACCTACCATAATGCCTCATGTGCCTCATGTGCTCTTGCATAACAGACATGCTTTTCTTTGTTCTCTGAGTGAACCCAAAATGTCCCTTCCTGTGCCAGCAACTACAAGGCTGGATGAAGCTGACCAGGAGCCTTCTTCTGTTTATGACTGCCAAGGACAAGGAGCCTTGAACTGGACACTACCTTGATGTTTTCGTAAGTTAAATTATATCATGTTAGTGATAAAAGAAACACAGACTATCTTTGGATCTATAATTTTGATTGACACCTTGACATTCTCTTATTGTATTTACAGCCTATCCTATTAAGCAATTCCATTCTCATATTATAGTTAATACATATGGAGACTATAATTGTGGTTGACATAGGCATTCTGAGTTGAGATTGCTCAAGTGTATAAAGGGTTTCCTTCACCTTGTTTACCTCTCAGGTCAGAATTATTTTCTGACTATCATGCATGATTCTCTGGCTAAATGAGAATAAATGAGCACGTTATAGCCTATGTGTAGCCTGATTCTGTTTGTTCCTTGGTCAAACCTTTGATAAGGTGATCCTCATTCTGCTTGTTCTTGAACAAACTTTTGGTAAGTGGGAACCTCATTCTTTTTGTTCTTTAGACAAACCTTTGATTAAGAGGGAAACTGATTCTGCTTGTTTCTTTGCACCAAACCTTTGGTAAATAATTAGCAGTATATGGGACAATGGCCCAGGAAACTAAAGTTCTAGCAACAAATCCCCTGGTTACTAACCATGTGGCAACCTCTAAGTCACTTAATAACAAAACAATTGATCAATCAACATATTAAGTGCCTTTTATGTGCCAAGTAAGTACTGGGATAAAATGATAAAATGAGGCAGTCCCTGCCCTCAAGAAACTTACATTATTTTTTTAAGCACACATATAACTATGTACAAAAAAGTTTACGTAAAATTACCAAGACAAAAGTGAAATAGTCCCCTCTTCTCAAAGAGCTTACATTCTTTTAAAAAGTTTTAATTAATTTTTCTTTTCATTTTCTTTATTTGGATTATTTTAAGATGCCATTTCCTCCCTAAATGCTAGAAAAACTTTGAAATTCTCTTTCTGTGATAGATGTATAGTTTTCATTTTTAAAGGAAGTTTCATGGTATCTTTGATTCTTTTTTTAATGTCAGAGCTTATTTTAAATTCACCTAGAAAGGCCTCTTGGTCAGTAAATATCACAGAATTAAAGAGTGTTTAGAATGATGAAAGCTATTTACTCTCCATCAGGGACTGAACCTATGTGTGTTCATTCTTTTTTAAATAACATTTTATTTTTTCCTCATTGTATGTAAAAACAATATTTAACATTCATTTTTTAAAATTTAAAATTCCAAATTCTCTTGCTCCCTCCCTAAGATGGTAAAGCTTACATTCTTTAAAATGTACATATATGCAATATGAGTATGATATGTAAAATTACTTCATATTTACTTTTTATTTGTAATGGTAGGTTTGAAGCCATCCCACCCATTTTAGCTTTGATATTTTTATTAGATGAGAACTTGTTTCAAACAAGCACCCATAGGCATTAGACTAAGTGTCAAAAGGCCTTCTAATTAAAGTGGAAGGATTTTGTACAAGAATGATGTTTGGATAAGCTCAAGGAAGCTTGTCTATGCATCCAATCTATAAATCATGTAGCCAGTGAGAAGGTGTTGAATTCCAGAACTTGTGGGAAAAAAGATCACAGGATATCAATAGTGAATAAACATTTATTAAGTGCTTATGTGCTTATGTGTCAGAAACTAGGCTAAGTATTAGGGGTACAGAGATAGGGAAAAGACAGTCCATACTCTCAAGGATCTCACAATCCAATGGAAAAAGACAACATGTAAACAGAAGATGAAAAGGAGAGGGGAGAAAGGGCACTTTGTTGGGGACATGATGAAGACCTGTAGCTGGATGGGAAATGATCAGATAGTTGCACTGGGAGGACTTAAATGGGATTTATGACAAGAGTTTCTAATGTCTACTCTTTACTCTCTCCAATCAGAGGGAAGGAGGGGTCCTAAGGCCAGGGCCAGGCCCTACATGTGGTGAGGAAAGTGTTTTGTATGCCTTCTAGGATTCTCCAAATGTGTTACTCTTATGATTCAAAAAAGAGAATTCTCAACTGACAAAGAGGCATCAGAGTCAGGAAGGCTGTATCCAGAAAAGTTAAACTTCAAAGGAAGAGATTTGAAACAGGCACAAACATGGAGGAGGCACGTTCCATGCATGGATGATTGTGAATGCTCATAGCCTGGAAAGGGCAGGATGAGATCAGCTGGTAATCTAGTTTAGCTGGGAGGCAGAATGTATGAATCAATCCATGAACAAACATTAAGAGCTTACTACTTGCCAGGTGCCATGATAAAAAGATAAAGAAAATCCCTAAGCTCCGGGAGTTACATTCTGGTGAGGTAGATTTCACAGAAATAAGCATAGAAACAAGCAGAAACAAGATTGGAGAGGTACATTGTTGTCATATGGTGGACCCAAAGAGGGTCTTTCTGGGCTCCCACTCAAAACCTTTTCAGTCTAGCAGGGCCTTCCAGGATCTGCTCTCCACTGGCATTGCCTTCAAAAATCCCTGGGTCACCTCCAAGACTTGAAGAGGAAGCATTGGAGGATTTTCATCGACCTTCTGAGGATTCACTAAGAGAATTCCTGTGAAACACTTTGAAATAAAGGCAATCTAGAAATTCAAGATTTATTATTATTATTGCAATTAAATTGCATTTGAATCAGCTAGAACAGCTGCTGTTCATTATGATAAGCTAATGAGTATCAGTGAAGAGTTTCTCTTGGTGACTCACGCTGACGTGCAGAATTAAATGCTGACAGCTGAGTCTAAAAGATCCCCAAATTAAGGACATCACCTCCATCCCTCATCGACATGGGAAAATTCTTCAGCCTGAGAACATTCTTGCAGAACATTTAGCTTATTATATAAAATCTTGTGTGAGTATAGCCTGTGCAGCAGCAGAGATCACAAATGGCTCTCACACCTCATCAAAGCATGTGTTGAGGTATTTGATGAATAGGTTATGGTTTAGGCTGGTGGTGTCGTTAGACTAGGCCATCCATTAGAGCCAATAAAATTGAACAGACAACTATGGGATGTGGAATAGGGCATGAAAGCCACAGGGTAGGCAGCACCATCTGTGATTCTTTTCTGATGCAGAGTATAGAGATTCCTTGGGATTGAAGTTGAGAATTAAAGGCAGAGAAGTAAATGGAATGTTTGCGCACACACACACACACACACACACACACACACAAGACCATCCAAATTAGGCCCAAGGATGACTAGGTCAACTGTAGGACCTGTCCTAACTTCATGGTCTGAGCTTCCTGACTCCAAGCTGAACCATAGAGTAATATTGCCTTCCCTTCTGAGGGAAGAAACCAGGGTCAAAGTTAAGAGATTCCACTCTCCTTTCCTCTAAGATTAAGGGAGAAGTTAGGAGGGTAGAATGATGGCATGGTACATAATGGGGAAGGGAAAGAAAGTTCTTTCATAATTTGTACAGATTTCCAAAAGAACCATTTAATAGTATGTGCTATATTAGTACATAAATATGTCTTTTCCTAGGATTTTTTAGCTTCTTAACAGGCTTTCATTTAGGATCATAGACTCATATATTCAGAGATGGAAGGGATCATATAATGCAGGGGTGGGTAACCTGTGGCCTGGAAGCCTCATGTGGTCCTTTAGGTCCTCAAGTGTAACCCTTTGACTGAATCCAAACTTCACAATCTAGTTTGGATTCAAAGAGTTGCACTTGAGGACCTACAGGGCTACATGTGGCCTAGAGGCCTCAGGTTCCCCACCCTTGAAGTCCAATCATCTCCCTCCCCAATGCTCTTTTATTCACTTGAGGACACTGAGACCTGAAGAGAGAAAGTGATCTACCTAAGGTCACATAAATAGTAATCAGCAGAGTTGAGATCTGAACCCCGTGATTCCAAATCTAGCACCATTTCTCTTACATCATACTGAGTCACCTCTCTCTCCCTCCCTCCTTCTTCTGACACAATTCTATATAACAATTGATGTGTCTGGGTTTTGTTTTCTGTTTTTTTTTTTTAGATTGGACTATGATTTAAATGGAATAGAGAACTTTCAGAAGAAAATATCCTCTACGATGCAGGTCCTATAACTTCAGTCTGAGAAGGTTGCCTTCAGGCCCTGCTCTGAGCTCACTCTGTGGACTACGTCTCTGTGTTAATGTATTATATTAAATGTTAACAGCAGATATTTAAAACAACACTACCACCACAAAAAGCCCAACCCCCAACCCTAAGTACCAAGGACTTTCTCCTCCATGTAATACCCAAGAAGAAATTCCCCAGCCTTGAGCAGATTATACCTGCAAGAAAGAGACACCGGCCTTAGTGGAATTGACACAGAGGTTGATGCTGGCTGGTGCTCTTCTTTGCATCCTTTAATCCATCCTTCATTATTTTCAGGCACATTAGGTGGTCCTCCCTATCATCTCACTAAGTATGCTTGAGACTGTAGGTATCATTTCTTGATCTGATCTCCCTAGTCAACGGATCCTTGCCAAGAAGGCAATGCCTTCCCAGTGCCTGGGATATATGTACAAGAAAGTTTTGGGAGAAGCCGGTTTTTACCACATTTTCAACTGAGAAAATCAGCATCTGGTACAACGTATCACAAGTGTTGTTGAATTAAATGGAAACTCTTGCCTACATTAAGGTGAGACATGTTTGGACAAGGCTGAAAAAAGGGATTTTATTTCAAGAGAATATATTTGGAAAATAGAGGAAGATCATGCCTGATAGTTTCCTCAGTTGTGATAGAACATCTTGCTAGGACTTAGGGAGGAAAGTCAATGCCACCTATTGATTTGGTAGTTATTGAGTGTCATTGGGGTGGAAAAGCAAAGTTGGAGGGAAATGAAGCCATGACATTACATTAGCAATTCTAGAATCCCTGGTAGAGTCACACTATCAACTCTGACTTAGGAAGAAAAAATATTGGGCTCAGCCTACAGATCGCTGGATTTAGAGACAGACTTTCTAACTAGCTGACCTTGGGCAAAGTTCTCTGGGTCTCAGTTTATTTGTCTATAAAGTAAGAGAGTAGTTTCAATTCACTCTCTGCTCTAAATCTATGATAGTATTTGTATCATTTGTATTGTACAAAAATGCTGATACTGAATCTATAGAATTTCAGTGGTAGAAGAGACTTTTAAGATAACATTGTCCAACCTTTCTATTTTAAAAAGGAGAAAACCGGTTTAGAGACACTAAATGGTTTAGCCAAAGTCACACAGCCAGGTTACGGAAAAATTGGGACAGGAATCCAAGTGTGCTAAGGGTAGCTAGGCATTGTAGTCAATAGAGTGCTGGGCTGAAGACCTGAGTTCTATCCAGCTTCATATACTTACAAACTGTGTGACCCTGGGCAAGTCATTTAACTTTGGTTTGCCTTAGTTCCCTCAACTGTAAAATAGAGATAGTAATATCACCGACCTGACAGGATTGCTATGAGGATCAAATGACATAAAAACTATCCATCTGGAACATAGTAAGTGTTACTTATAAGTTAGGTAATGTTACTACTATTGTTATTGGACTCAGGAAGACCTGAGTTCAAATCCAGCTCTAGACACTTACTAGCTGTGTGACCCTGGTCAAGTCACAATCTCAGTTTGCTTCCTCAACTGTAAAAAGATTATAATAGATATTATAATATAATAATATTAATATAATATAATATTATAATAGACCTCTATGATTCATCATGAGCATCAAATGAGATACAATTTATAAAGCATTTAGCACAATGCCTAGCGCACAGTGGGTGCTTGTATCTTTCCTTACTGCATTCAAGTTTGGTACGCTTTCTACCCCATTGTTCTGCCTAGAAAACAAATGACATTAAATTGAAAGAACATCTGAAGGGTTAATAAACACCAGCTCCAGAACCAGTTGGTAATTTCATGAAGGACATTGATGAATATGGTTCTTGGAGGCAACTCACTCTAGTAAAGAGTGGCTGCAAGGGGGGAAATGACTGGAAGATTTAGACTTCTGTGGGATATGGCAAGAAGTTCAAGAAGATTGTAGCAGTGAACAAAAAAGCTGTTAGCTTGCCTGAATTCAGACATTTTATCTAATATGTCATTATATTGGTGACAGCAAGACCAGAAGATAAAGAAGTTAACATTAGTAGCAGTGACTGGGAAGTGATTGATGCCCAGGATGCCTGGAGCAGAAAAGGTGGGCTTATGAGATGCAATTAAGAAGATAAAGAATTAGAAACAGCATCCCGAGCTGCCAGAGAGGAGTCAGCTGACAGGCAGGAAAGATATTGCCTGTCTTTTGCCCTGCAGAGACTGCACATAGGATGTCGAGGTGAGTTATGAGATTCTGTCAGACTCATCTAGACAGAGAAGAAAAGTGACTTTTAAGACCTGGGGATTGTTTGGTCTCCCTCTCAGTGATGTAGGATCATGACCTGAGCATTTGGAACTGGGTGGGGCCTTACAGATGATCGAGTCAAGGGATTGTTAGTTTAGCATCTGTAAACTTTTTTTAAATTGATAACTATTTCAATATAACTGATTTCCTTTGTAATTCCTCGTATTTTGTGCATTTTGAAATATAATTTGGAGGAGTCCACAAGCTTCACTACTGACATGAGAATAAAGTTAAGAGCCTCTTTATCTAGTCCATCCTCTTCATTGTACACAATAAGGAGACTGTGCAGGGAAGTTTGGTGTTTTGCCGTAATGCATGACACCAATGAAGCTTGTTGTGTTTTGGCTAGTAATCGACAAATTCAGGCAGATCATCCAGAGGATATACTCTGTAAGCTTTCCCCAACCCAAGTATAAAGGCCCATCAGAGTCACAGTCAGAATTTTGAAACATGTCTTTTGTGCCCTTCATGTTTGCCCTTCCTTCTCAATATCCTGAGAATCCCCACCCATCCAATACCCAGGCACTCTCATATCTTCTTCATACACTCTTTCCTAGAACTACAGTTATCCCTTCCACATCATGATTTTCCCCATCAAGGTTTTGACATATCGTGGTTTGGCATAAGAAATTAGATGGAAATTTTTTTTTTGGAATTTTGTGCAAGCTACAGATGTCATGTGAAGGCTAGCAGACCACACAGAAAAAATTTAGACACTCTGAAATAAATAAAATGAAAGTATAGCATTGTATTATATCAACATAGTTTAGCTTTTAATACCATAATAATTCATACTTCTTTTCTGGCATGAAGGGAAGGCCAAAGCATTTTGCATGGGTTTTTAAGATTGTACAGGTGTGTGCCCTTAACTCCATGATGTAAAAGGGTTAGCTGCACTCATTTCATCTAAGCTTTTCCTTCCTCTGGGAAGTAACCTGTGTTCTAAAACATCCTTCCTTCTATGCCCCTCATCAAAAATCCCATTCCCTTAGGTCCCTGTTTTCTGATAAATTTGTCCATATAATCACTCAATCAATACATCCATGGTTATTGTCCTTGGTCTTCGAAGAGGACCAAAATGACATCATCATTGTAAAGTGAAATTTCAGTGTGTCCGACTATGGCTGATCAGACCAATATGAACTCGGAATGCTCTGCTACAGGTTGGGGCACAGATAGTCTGTGTGAATATTTGGCGTGGATAGCCCAAATTTGCGCATCTTGCATTTACTTTGGCTGTCTCAATTCTGCTTTGGTCAAAGAGCACAGCACCCTTTCTTATGTGGACATGCCATGCTGAGCAGTCTTGTGCCAGTATCTTCCACGTTGCACAGTCAAATCCGAAGTTCTTGACAGAGACCTTGAGAGTGTCCTTGTATCATTTCTTCTGGCCACCATGTCAAATTCTCCATAAAATTTTTGGCAAGGATTCCCTCTTAGTGGAGGGAGTGTTGGTGCATGATTTTTTGTTTGCAGATGATTGTGCACTCAATGCAGCCTCTGAAGCTGAGATGCAACAAAGTATGGATCAATTCTCTGCTGCCTGTGCTAATATTAACCTAATAATTAACACTAAGAAAACACAGGTGCTCCATCAGCCACGACCACACCATCCATGTGTGGAACCATTGGTTATAACAAATGGAGAAGTTTTGAATTCTGTGGATAAATTCACTTACCTTGGTAGTGTACTTTCCAGGGATGTACACATTGACAATGAGGTTGATGCACACATTGCCAGAGGTAGCTAACTGTTTGGGAGGCTCTGAAGAAAAGTTTGGGAGAGAAGAGGTATTAGACTGACTTACCACACTGAAGGTCTACAGAGCCATTGTATTGACCTCATTGTTGTATGCCTGTGAAACATGGACTGTCTACCAGTGTCATGCCAGGAAACTGAATCTCTTGCATTCGAACTGTCTTAGGGAGATTCTGAGGATCATCTGGCAGGATAAAGTACCAGACACCGAAGTCCTTGCTTGAGCTGAACTGCCAAGTATTCAAACTATGCTTCAGGGAGCACAACTCAGATGGGCTGGCCAAGTTGTTTGAATGCAAAAAATAAATCCATAAGTATTAATTAAATACCTACTATATGGCAGGTACTGGGTAAAGCACTGGGTATAAAAATATAAAAGTACATAGTTCCTACCCTCAAGTAAGGTGTGAATGAATCAATTTATAACTGATAGTGACTCACAAGATTAACTAAATCTTGAAAGAAGACTTTTAGGCAGGACAAAGTCTCAACTCACAGGCATGATTCTCTTATATTGGAATTCTAGATTTTGTGACAGACTACTTAAGGATTGCAACTATTCTAAAGAGACTTTCCCTTGCCTTTTTATCATACCTCGTGGGTATTCCTGTACTTTGTTGGCACTGTGACACATTTTCACTCCTAAATCTTTCTTGAGAAATTGCACAGCATTAAATTTCTGGTGTTAGTAGAACAAATATGAATTTATGGAATTTATAGTTCTATAGTCATAATAGTGCTTCTCAAGTACATAAATGTTTATTTTGTTTGAATATAGGTTTTGTTTGTATATAGTTATTTCCATGTTGTCTTGCCCTTTAGGCTATGAACCCCTTGATATCAAGGGTCATTTTTTGACCTTTGTATCCCTAGGGCTTAGCACAATGCCTGCTACATAGTAGGTAGTTAATAAATGCTTATTGATTAATTGATCAGTCACAGCCATTAATACTTAAGTTAAAAACCACAACAGCAATTAATGAAGGACCTGTCCTATATAATCTCAGAGGACTTGTCCAACACTCATAACCTATTAGTTTACAGATAATACTAGATGTTTAAAATCTCCTATGATCCAATAGTTCTTTAATAGATAACAGCATCACAGAATAATTGTTTTGTGAAAGCTCTGTACCTCTGGTGTTCTGAGTACACCCTAAAGTCTAGGAAAGATAGAGTGTAATGAGCACCCAGGAGGTAGATGTCATGCGTCGTCTGGACAGCAATTCCCATTTAAGCTTTGGGGAGGCTGGCACACTGCCAGGTCAAATGTCTGTCACCGAGTTGTTATTCTGTTGTGTTTCTTTTAGTGCCTTAGTTATCAGGACTCGTTTTATCCTGTCTTTTAGTCTTGTTCCAAAATTCCATCTTTACTTTTGATATTCCTGGTCCATATCTCTCCTCTGGCGTGGTGATTCTTCTCCCAGATTTCAGATTACACACCCCATACAGTTCCCCCATCATACCTAGCTCTGAAAGAACCCAGAATCCTCACTTATCTTTTGTCTGACTCACAGTTGGACCGGATGCAAAAGATAAGGAACAGTGGGAAGATATTTGCAAATGCTTACCCAGAATGTATATAATATGTAATATGACTGCATATTGCACATATTTATTGTGTATATATGTATTTGAGATGCAATATGGTATAGTGGATAGGGAGTCAACTCTGGAGAAAGGAAGAACCAAGCTCACCTTATTTTTCAAGAACAAGGGCAAATCGCTTAAAGAATTGCCAGCCTATATCATCAGAGGAATTTTCCAACCCAGGAGTTTTCTGCATCATGGTCCATTCCCCTCCACCCAATTATACCTGTTGGCCCAAAAGTCATAGTGCAGTTCAAAGTTTTGAGAGCTTAAAAGCTATTTTACTTTTACATACACATACTACATCAATTAATGTATACACATGTATAACATCAACCAGAATTTATTAATCACAAATTTTTGTCAATTATTTATTAATCACATTAATAAATTAGTCATTTATGCTCTAGGTGCTGGAGATATAAAGACAAAAAAAGTTCCTGGTCTCAAGGAGTTTATCTTCTAGTAAGGAAAGCAACATGCACATATGTAACATATATAAATATTATAATTTTTAGTTGTATTTAAAACATTATTATCAAATGGCTGTTTAGAACTCTGTCCTATAGTCTCATAAATCCTACAAACTCTCTGTGATTCTTTTTCACAAACTCATTTGGAGAAATACTGATGGAATGAATATGTCACAGGGAAATTAAGGATTGTAGAACATCTGCAGGATTGTTCTGGGATAGACAAGTAGAAAAAAGCAACAATTCTTCTGAGAGCTATTACTGTTGCACTGTCTGCTTTATAATAGTTAAGAATATCTATTAGTTCTGCTTTATGTATAAAGTTGTTTAGTGTCTTCCCTTTTGTAAACTTGCAGATCTGTCCCTTTTGGTAGATTCTTCTCTTTTCCAGGACTATATAATTATATCTATCTCCTTTCCCCTTTTCAGCATCATAAAGCATAATCTTTACAATTTAAAATTCAACAATGCTGTTGAATGCAGCATTGAACTAAGATTCTATTTTTATCTTTACCTTTGATTTCCATTACAGACTTGAGTAACTAATGACACTTTATGCTTCAATGTAAGATGGAGTTAATAGCCTATCACCTCGAGCACCCTCTGTATATACAGAATTGGCTGTTGGTACAGCGACCCACCCAAGCAGCTGCTAAAACCCTTGGGATTCTTGATGCTGAAGAGATCTCAGGATGCCAACACAGAAATGGAAGCTTTAATGGAACAAATGTGGCTATGTCTTTTAAAGAAGAGATCTTCGGGTGATAAAAAGAACACCTAACTAGAGGTTTTGGTACTAGGGCTCAGAAATCAGGTTTTGGGTCAAGGCAAATCACACTGTATTTGCTTCTTCCATCCAACATTTTTTTAACGTATGAAATAAGGTTAAAATGAGGAACAAGAGAAGTCTTAAAGGGAAAATAAAATCACAAAAGTTCTTATAGCCAGAGAGGGATAGTAATTAGCAAGGGAAGATACAGTCCTTTACTTTGTCCTGGGTGGGAGTATTCTGTTGCCTCTGGATTGATTTCATGTATATAAGCCTCAGGGTAGCTGTAGAACTAGCGAGCTTTAAAGGAATAAATGCTGAAGCCACTATAGCTATGTCTTCCTCCAATATCTCCTGTTTCTTTGAGTTGCTTGCTAAGGTCACTACCCAGTGGAGTAAACTTGCTGCTATCAGAATCCCATTTGCCTTTCTTTGTCCCCCTTTCCTGGTAGTGGAAGGTCTTTGTGTCTCTTGACCAATCAAATGAATTCAGGGCAGCCCAGAGCCATCCTTCTTCCATTGCCTTCCTTTGATCCTTTCTCCTTTGTGTTCCCTTCACTGCGTCCCTTAAGTCCTGTGATTTAGAAACCCATCTAGACTGCTTGATTATTCACACTGCTTGGATAAGGTGACTCATCAACTCTTTTTCTTATACTGTTTTGGAAGACCACTAGTCCTTACCATTTGCCCTGACTCTATATCTTCTAGATGTTTAGCCCTGTCATTTGACTTCCCCATGTAACCTAAGGATCTCTGGTCCTCATCATGCATCCTACAGTTCTGTAATTAGGATTTCATGGCCTTTTGATGTGTCCTGTTTCTGAACTTTCTTTTATATGTTGTCTTCCCCAAATGGAGCTTGGGCTTCCTGACAGCAGGGAATATTTTAATTTTATTATTTGCGTCCCTACTGCTTGGCACAAAGTAGGTACTTAAACATTCAGTTGATTGATTGCCTTCAGAACAGAACTAGTCAAAAGTTACCTTCTGGTGAATAAGGGAGGTCATCAATCTAGATGACTGGTCAAAAGCATTGGTCAAAAAGGAGGTGATCATAAAATAAAACTTTCTTATCTCTCTCTCAAAGTGACTTTGAGACTAAAATTAAGTTTTGTGAACTGGAAACTTTAATGGAACAAGTAAAACTTATAGCTTGCTAAAGTGAATATTTTGAAGACCAACTCTTTGAAGAAAGGGCAATACCTGTCTAATAACTTGCATATAGATAGAAGAACCCCAGAATTACAGAGTTGGAAGGGATATTAGAGGCTACTAATACAACTGGCATTTGAATAAGAATCCTCTCTGCATCACACTCTTGTTTCCTGTCCAACTTTTCTCTAGTCATGTTCTACTATCATGTGAAGTTGATTTTTGAACCCAAGTGTATGACTTTGCACTTATCCTTATTACCTTTCACTCTAGCAGATTTTAGTAAAAATATTTGACAAAAATTCTCATGTTATTCTTACAGACACAATGAAAAGATACAGGCTAGGCAATTATCCAGTCAGGTAAATTTGGAAATGGAAAAATGACTGGAATCCAAATAGTAGTCATTAATGTCTTGATGTGAACTTGCAAGTCTATGGTAAAGGGTCCCCCAAATCTGTTCTTTGTCCTGTGTGGTTTAATATTTTTAAGAATGACTTGGATAAAGTCATTGATGACACAGGAAATATGCAGATGGCACAAAGCTAGGAAGGATAGTTAGTGTATTAGATGAGAGTCAGAACCCAAGAATGATTTCAATAGACTAAAATGTCGGGCAGAGACTAATTAGGTGGATAAATATACAATTTTTCACATAGATCTAAAAATCCACTGAGATGTTGCTGGACAGCAATTTCTCTGTTAAAAAAAAATCAACCCCAAACCCTGGAGGTTACTATGGACAGCAAACTCAAGGTCAACTAACAGTATGATATGGCAGCCAAGAAAACCAAGTGATAACCTGGCTATAATCTGCCCTGGTTGAATTACCTATTGAGTATGGTGCCTTATCTAGTTATTAGATTTTAGGAAGGGTAATGATAATGTAGATAGCATCAAGAGGAGGGTGAACCAGGTGGGGTTGGGCAAAGGCATTACGCCTGCCATTTGAGTACTGGCTGAAGGAATTAGAGATGTTTAGCTTAGAGATAACAAGACTTAATGGGGACACATTACTGTTTTCAAGTATCCGAAGGGTGGTCACACGGAAGGATTAGATGTGCTCTGCTTGATTCCCAGAGCAGAACCAAGAACAATGAGTACAGAAATTACATGAAGGAAAGTACTATCTTCAGAACCTCATTGTCTACTGGTCGTTTCCCTGATGTCCACAAACATGACCATGTCTTCTTCATCCTTAAACAAAACCCAATCCTTACATCCCATTACCTATCATTTTTGTGCATCTAAACTTGGAAAAGCCATCTCTACCTCCTTCCCTCTCACTTTAAATCCTCTGACATCTGAATTCCAAACTCATTATTCAATGGAAACCACTCTCTCCAGTTACTGGTACTATTATATTTGCCAAACTAATGGCCTTTTCTCAATTTTCTTCTAACTCACCTCTCTGTAGCTTTTTTTTTTAGTTTAGGCAGAATGTTTACAAAAAAAGCCCCCAAAACCAAAAAGTGATCATAAGCATTAGAGGGAAATGCCATATATTAACAGAACAATTTAAACAACAGTTCATATCCTAACTTATTACCATTAGTATAGTCACCTAGGAGACTAATGCTCAATTCTCAGTGGCACATAAAAACATTTTTGAAAGACTGTTAATTATCCATGTAACATTTCATTCCTGTTGACACTGTTCTGATCAGATGGCTTAGTGTGATATTTTGGGAGGCCTCTTTCCAATGGTGTCCACTTCCCTTGCTGCCAGCCTACTCCTATTACTGTTGTAGAGGTTCTCTTTCCCATTGCTTTTGAAGTGCTGGGGAAGATGATAGCTGTAGACCTTATAATGTTCACAAGATTGATGTCAAAGGAAGCAAACCTACAAGAAAAGTGAAAAAAGATTGGTATACTAATACAAGCCCATTTAGTTCTTGAGGGGAGTGGAAAAGGGATGTCCTTTATACCTCACCAAATCAATTCTTGTCACTGAGAAAGTTGTATTAGCAAGGGCAACCAGCAGGAAGTAGTTGATTCTTTTGCCAGACATGGCATCCCATATCTTTAGATCTTTTGTCTCATCAGCCAATTAAAAGATAAAGTTAACTGGTTAACTGGAATGGCATGCTGGTGGTGGGAGTCTTGAGAAAGGAGAAGACTAGGAAAGAGGTAGGAGAAGATGAATATTATCCTTGAAATCAACAAAACATGGGTTCAAAGTCTGCCTCTGAAAAGCTATGGAACCATGGGAAAATTCCACTTTTTTAAAAGATAGTTTTCTTCATGTGTTTTGTTTTTACATTTTAAACATTTACAGATTATTTCCCCTTCATGAGAGGCTTCCTGTAGCAAAATTAAACTAAATAAAACATACTACAATGCTCTCATTGGAATGCGCAAATAACATTTCACATCTATAGTGCTCCACACACTATTCTCTATTTTTAAAAAATTAACAGAACTGGCAGAGTAGAAAGAAACAGTACAAATCACCTCGATCTGATCATTAAAGCTCACAATTATTAAACAACTCACTCCTTAAACAAGCAGTAAATATGATCCAGATCCCCTCAAGGGTGAAAGGGTACGGCTTCGGTCCTCAACAGTAAAAAATCCCCAGCAGGAGGAAAGCAAAAATGAAAGTGAGAGACTAAAGGTTCCTACAGCTTCTTCAAGAGGAGAAACCATAAGGAACTGAGGTAAAACTGAAAGACTTAAACAACAAGGTTAAAAAACAACAGAAACTATGCACTAAGGGGAAAGGAAATAACTTGGTGTGAAGAAAACAAAGTTTTAACTCAGACAGGTTATTGGAAAAATAAAAATAAAAGTGCCCCTCAACTACCTCAAGATGAAGGTATCTCCTGAAACCAACAGACTTTGGAGCTAAGGAAGAGGCCACAACTACATCTCTCACATGAGAGAAAGGCATCTCCAGCTTTAACCAGAGATTAAAGAAAAAGGCCTCTCTTTTTCTCTGAAGGAAAAGACTTCAACTAAAGCTGCTCATAGGACAGAAGAACTTTGGTGTCAATAGAGAAGGAAAAAAACATAATGAAAGACCATCTGGATAGAAGAAAAGTTCTCAACTTGATTTGATCTCCTGTAAGGGAGATCTAGATCTCAACGCCTAAAATCTCAGCAACAAAATTTAATAAAGACTTTTTTTTTAAAATGACTTTTATTATGACAGGGATAACCACGGCAATAACCTGAAAGGAAAGAATCACTCAAAATACCTATAATTATAAATGTGCTGGTCAATGTTTAATAAATGGCTTTCTTTTTTAAAAAAAAATTTATTTTAAGTTTTCAACATTCATTTTCACAAAATTTTGAGTTCCAAATTTTCTCCCCATCTCTCCACTCCTCCCACCCCAAAACACCAAGCATTCTAATTACCTCTACCACCAACCTACCCTCTTTTCTAACATCCCTCTCTTCCCTTGTCCCCATCTTCTGTTTTTGTCCTATAGGGCAAGATAAATTTCTATACCCCATTAACTGTATTTCTTGTTTCCCAGTTCTATGCAAGAACAATACTCAACAGTTATTCCTAAAACTTTGAGTTGCAACTTCTCCTCCTTCCTCCCTCCCCACCCATCCCCATTGGGAAGGCAAGCAATTCAATACAGGCTATATATGTGTAGTTTTGCAAATGATTTCCATAATAGTCATGATGTGTAAGACTAACTATATTTCCCTCCATCCTATCCTGCCCCCCATTTCTTTGATTCTGTCTTTTGACCTTGTTCTTCCTCAAGAGTGTTGACTTCTAATTGCTCCATCCTCCCATTGACCTCCTTTCCATCATCCCCCTACCCTACTTATCCCCTTCTCCCCCACACTCCTATATTGTAAGATAGGTTTTCATACCAAAATGAGTGTGCATTTTATTCCTTCCTTGAGTCAAATGTGATAAGAGTTAGATTCACTTTTCCCCTCTGACCTCCTCTGTTTTTCCCTCCACTGAAAAATCTTTTTCTTGCCTCTTTTATGAGAGATAATTTGCCCCATTCCATTTTTCCCTTTCTCCTCCCAATATATTCCTCTCTCAGCCCTTAATTTTATTTTTTTTAGATATGATCCCTTCATATTCAACTCACCCTGTGCTCTCTGTCTCTGTCTCTCTCTATATATGTATGTGTTTTTGTGTGTGTGTGTGTGTGTGTGTGTGTGTGTGTATAATCCCACCAACTACCCAGATACTGAAAAAAGTTTCAAGAGTTACAAATATTGTCTTTCCATGTAGGAATGTAAATAGTTCAACTTTATTAAGTCCCTTATGATTTCTCTTTCCTGTTTACCTTTCCATGCTTCTCTTGATTCTTGTGTTTGAAAGTCAAATTTTCTTTTCTGCTCTGGTCTTTTCATCAAGAATGCTTTAAAGTCCTCAATTTCATTGAAAGACCAGTTTTTCCCCTGAAGTATTGTACTCAGTTTTGCTGGGTAGGTGATTCTTGATTTTAGTCCTAGTCCCTTTGACTTCTGGAATATCATATTCCATGCCCTTTAATATCTTAAATAGGTCTTATGTTATCCTGATTGTATTTCCACAATACTTGAATTGTTTCTTTTTAGTTGCTTGCACCTTTTTCTCCTTGACCTGGGAACTCTGGAATTTGTCCACAATGTTCCTAGGAGTTTCTCTTTTTGGATCTTTTTCAGGAGGTGATCTGTGGATTCTTTCAATATTTATTTTGCCCCCTGGTTCTAGAATATCAGGGCAGTTTTCCTTGATAATTTCATGAAAGAGAATATCTAGGCTCTTGTTTTCATCATGGCTTTCAGGTAGTCCCAAATTTTTGAATTGTCTCTCCTGGATCTATTTTCCAGGTCACTTGTTTTTCCAATGAGATATTTCACATTATCTTCCATTTTTTCATTCTTTTGATTTTGTTTTGTGATTTCTTGGTTTCTCGGAAAGTCATTAGCCTCCATCTGTTCCATTCTAATTTTTAAAGAACTATTTTCTTCAGCGAGCTTTTGAACTTCCTTTTCCATTTGGCTAATTCTGCTTTTTAAAGCATTCTTCTCCTCATTGACTTTTTGGACCTCTTTTGCCAATTGAGCTAG
>CM053773.1:99440498-99503709 GCA_028658325.1 Potorous gilbertii | reverse complement strand
CTCGGAAAGTCATTAGCCTCCATCTGTTCCATTCTAATTTTTAAAGAACTATTTTCTTCAGCGAGCTTTTGAACTTCCTTTTCCATTTGGCTAATTCTGCTTTTTAAAGCATTCTTCTCCTCATTGACTTTTTGGACCTCTTTTGCCAATTGAGCTAGCCTGTTTTTAAAGGTGTTATTTTCTTCAGCATTTTTTTGGGTCTCCTTTAGCAAGTTGTTGACTCATTTTTCATGCTTTTCTTGCATCTCTCTCATTTCTCTTCCCAATTTTTCCTCTACCTCTCTTACTTGATTTTAAAAATCCTTTTTGAGCTCTTCCATGTCCTGAGACAATTGAATATTTATTTTGGATGTTTGGGATACAGAAGCCTTGATTTTTTGTCTTTCCCTGATGGTAAGCATTGTTTTTCCTCATCTGAAAGGATGGGAGAAGATATATGTTCACCAAGAAAGTAACCTTCTATAGTCTTATTTTTTTCCCTTTTTGGGGCATTTTCCCAATCAGTTACTTGACTTTTGGGACCTTTGTCAGAAGTGGAGTATACTCTGGTGATCTGTAAAATCTCAGTTCCTCCAAGGTGGCACAATTGCGCATGTACCCTGGTCTGGGAGTAACCAGAAACTTTTGTGCCCAGAATCTGTGAGTAGTAGATTCCTTTCCACAACTACCTGGCCTCCAGTTCCACCAAGCCAGCACTTGGGGCTGAGATTCAGAAAAGCTACTCAATTCCCCCAGGGGCTTTAAGTGGGGGCAGGGCTGCCATTCAGTGTGAAAGAAAGATCAGCTGCTCAATTCCTCCAGGAGCATTAGGTGGGGGCAGGCCCACCATGCAAGACTGAGATAAGGATCAGCTGCTCACTTCCCCTAGGGGCTTTACGATCCAACAATGGATGTAGGCTGCTCTGGGAGCTGTTGCCACCCAATGCAACCTCTGCTGCCACCTCCTGAGGCTGGAGCTATGGGAAGACCCTGCTCCCTTCTAGGCCAGCTGAAAAAACCCTCTCACTGACTTTTGGTGCCTGTGGGTTGAGGGATCTGCAAACTACCCCTACTGCTCCTGGGGATTCCCTCCCCAAGGCCTGCTCAGGTCCTCCTCCTGGCACCATGCTGCATGGCCAAGGTTGGACTGGTCTCTGCTCCACATCCGGGGTGACAGAACTTTCCCATTGACCTTTCAGGTCACCCTGGACTGGAAATCTCCTCCACCCTGGTGTTCTGTGGTTTCTGCAGCTCTAGAATTTGTTGAGAGTCTTTTTTTACAGTTACTTTATGGCCTGTGTTAAATAAATGGCTTTCCAAAAACACCCAACACACTTTTAAGTTTAAACTGCATTATTATTTTTTCTCCATCCCTTTCTTAAGTCTGGAAAAATCTACAAAACAGTAAATCAGATCTTGTTTGTAGCATTTGTTGATTCCAAGGTTCAAGTACTCCGCTTGAAAATTTCATAATATGCTATTATGAGCCACTTACAGATAGATTCAGCACACCCTTGCCTATCATCAAAATCTAAAAAGAAATAAAATAACTTGTTCATGAGAATAGTGAGAATTCTTATAAAAATGGATATGAGTTTAAAAAAGATATTATTAAATATATGAGTTTATTATAAATATAATAATAATTTTTCATTATATAAATATAACAAATAAATGGAGGAGAGAATTGCATGAAAACATCAACAACTTAATAGAAGAGGCACAAAATCAGTAGTCTTTGACATTATTGATTATTTTCTCCTCTATCCTTTTTGTGTTTTCAGGATATTACTCTCTCAGTTCTCTTATCTATTCAGTAGCTGTTTCTAAAGTCTTTTTCACTGGATCTCTATTGGTTTCAGGATCACTCAGTGTGAATATTCCCCAAGGCTTTGTCCTGGGCCCTCCTCTCCTCTTTTTCTATATTCTTTCACTTGAGTGATCTCATCAGTTCCCATGAGTTCAGTTGTCCTATCCATGCAGATAATTCCCAGATGTCTATATTCAACCTTACTCTCCCTTTTGATCTTTTGATATACTTCTCTATTTGATATTAAAAGTCCTTTGCAATTGTTCCTGTCTTTTCCAGTTTCTTTCCTATCACTTTCCTCAGTTAGGTGGTACTGTGACTAGAACTCTAGGTTTGGAGTGAGGAAGACCTGAGTTTAAATTTGACCTCAGAATAATAAATGTGCAAGTCACTTAATTGCTGTTTGCCTAAGTTTCTTCAACTATAAAATGGGGTTAAAAACAGCATTTATCTCTCAGGGTTGTTGTAAGGACAAATGAGATAATATTTGTAAAGCATGTAGCACAGTGCCTAGCACAGAATAGGTGCTATATAAATGCATGTTCCCTTCCTTTCCCCCCTCTTTATATTGTTATGCATCCATATTGGCCCTTCCTCACAATAAGGCTCCATCTCCTGAATCTATTTGACTTTACATTAGTTGTATCTGCCCTCTCCCTGAGGCCACAGGGTAGCGCCCTTAGCATTTTTCTCCTTTGCCACTGCCTCTGGTCCTTATCAGACTAAGGGAAAAATTCCTTTTCTTGTGCCATGTCTTTGTAGAAGGGAAGGAGTAGAGGTAATACATAGCTCTTTCTCAGAAAAGAGAGGTGAAACCAGATGTGAATGAACCAAGGTAAGATCAAGATCTATAGAAATTATTTAAATTTTTTTCAGAGGAAATTCATGTGGCCAGTATTTTAGTAAGATAAACAGGAAAAAAGAGAGTCTCCACTGCCTAACCCCAAACTCCATTCCTGACTCAAAGAAATACTCTGGAATATGGATCTGTGAGAAAGCTGGAAGAAAAGTGAATGACAGGTTGTGAATGTCTTGTATCTTTTTGTTGTTCAGTCATGTCCAACTTTTTGTGAGCCCATTTGAGATTTTCTTGGCAAATATATTGGAGTGATTTGCCATTTCCTTCTCCAGTTCATTTTACAGATGAGGAAACTGAGACAAATAATATATCAAATGGAATTATTAAGTAGCATAACCAACAAAAGGTTGGGTGAGTCATTTTTCTAGCCTAGGCCAACTTAGGAGGACAGACAGAGAGATCAGTGGCTCTGGGATAGGGACTGGCTGAGAGTATAATGCAGGGGCAATACTGCCTGTGGACCTTAGGGACTATGGCAGCATGAGCAGCAGCAGTAGTAGCAATTTAGGAGCAACGGCAGCAGCAGCAGCAGCAGTAGTAGTGGTAGTGGTGGTGGTAGTAGTAATAATAGCAGCAGCAGCAGCTGCCTGGAGACAGCAGGATTACCAGTAGCACTCACTTCTAAGACATAGTAAAGGGATCGAACACTTCATCAGAAATAGATGACAGGGGACTCCTGTGCTACCACTGGACATAGGATGAGGTTCTGTTTGGCAGTTCCATTGCCCATTACCTAGCTCTGGGTCACAGTTCCAGGACATAGAGGAGTGCTTGGGGCCTCAAGGGAGCAGGGATCCCAGTTCCAGATCTCATTAGCAGGCTGCAGAGCAACACTTATGGTTGCAAGGGAGAAATTCTGAAAAATCAAAGGAAATATTAATAAAACTGAAAGTAAAATTCCATTGACCTAATAAACAAAATGAAGAACTGGTTTTGTAAAAATAAAACTCAATAAAATGGATAAACCATTGGTTATTTTGATTTCAGAAATAAAGAAAATCAAATTACTAGTCTCAAAAATGAAAAGGGTAAATGTACCACCAATGAAGATATAACTAAAAAACTGAGTAGGAGCTATTTTGCCCAATTATATGCCTATGAAACTGACAATCTAAATGAAATGGATGAATATTTACCAAAATATGATTTGTCTAGATTAATAGAGCAGGAAACAGATATTTAAGTAACTCTATCTTAGAAGAAGAAATTGAACAAGCCATAAATGAGTACTCCAAGAAAAAATTCCGAGTACGAGAGGAAATTATAAGCAGTTTCTGACAAACATTTAAATAATGGTTAATTTCTATACTACATAGGCTACTTGATAAAATAGCTAAAAGAGTCATATCAAATTCTTTTTATGATACAAATATGGTTTGATACCTAAGTCAGGAAAGCATAAACAGAGAAAGAAAACTATAGACCAATTTCCCTAATGAATATTGATGCAAAAATTTTTTTAAAAAAACACCAGCAAGGAGACCACAACAATACATTCCCAAGATTATACGTTATAACCAGATGGAGGTGGCATTGATGCCAGGAATGCAGATCTGGTTCAATTTTAGGAAAACTATAAGCATACCTGACCACATCAATAATATAAACAATGATATCAATAGATGCAGAAAAACTTTTGACAAAATACAACCCTATTGAAATTTATAGTAAAATATTCACTATCTTGAAAACACTACAAAGCATAGGAATAAACGAAGCTTCTTTTAAAATGATAAGTAAATTTTAAAACCAAGATTATACAATATCCATAAGGGAAGCAAACTAGAAGCCTTCCCACTAAGATCAGGGGTGAAGCAAGGATGTCCATTATCACCATTATTATTCAATATTGTACTAAAAATGCTAGCTATAGCAACAAGAAGAAGAAATGGAATTGGAATAAGAATAGAAAATGAGGAAATGAAAGTGTGACTCTCTGCAAATGATATGTCATATACTTAAAGAACCTGAATGAACTAAAAACTCATTAAAACAATGAACAAATTTAGCAAAGTTACAGAATAAAAAATAGACCCACACAAATCTACAGCATATCTATATATTGCCAGAAAAACTTAGCAAGAAAAGATAGGAAAGAAAATTTCCATTTAAAATAACTACAGATAATATTGAATACTTAGAAATCTACCTGCCAAGAAGCATACAAGAACTCTCTGAACATAATCAGAAAACACTTTTAGGACAAATAAGGACAGATCCAAACAATTGGAGAAACATTAATTTCTTATGGGCAGGTCAAAACAATATAATAAAAAATAACAATGCTATCTAAATTAATTTGTTTAGTGTCATATCAATCAAACTATAAAAGAATTATTTTATAGAGCTAGAAAGATCATAAGAAAAATTCATCTGGAGTAACAGAAGTCAAGAATATCAAGGAACTTGATTTTTAAAAAAGTAAACGAAAGCAACCTAACAATACCAGATCTCAAACTATGCTATAAAGTGGTAATCACCAAAACACTTTGGTACTGTTTAAGAAATACAGTGGTTGATCAGTGGAATAGATTAGGTACACAAGCTACAGAAGTAAATGACCATGATAATCTAGTGTTGGATTAATCCAAAAATCTAAGCTTCCAGGGTAAGAACTCAATATTTGACAAAAACTGAAGGGAAAAATAGAAAAGTCTGTCAAAAAGTAGGCATAGATCAACATTTCGTACTTCATATTAAGATAAGGTCAAAATAATAACATGATTGATATATAAGGATGACATAAGTAAATTATGGGAACATAGAAAAATTACCTGTGACATATAGGCATAAGGGAGGAGTTTATGACCAAATAAGAAATAAAGAAGATCATGGCAGGTAAAATGAACAGTTTTGATTGTACGAAATTAAAAAGGTTGTGCATAAACAAAACTAAATGCAATCAAAATTAGAAGGAAAGTAGGAAACTGGGGGAAAAATTCATAGCAAATTTTTCTGATAAACGTTTCATTTTTCAAATGTGTAGGCAACTGAGCCAAATATATAAAAATGTGAGCCATTCCCCAGTCAATAAATGGTCAAAGTATATTAACAGGCAGTTATCAGAAGGAAAAATAAAAGTTATCAATAATTATATGAAATGTGCTTTGACTAATAATCAGAGAAATACAGTAACTCTGAGATTACCTCATATCTATTATATTGTCTAACATCATAGGAAAGGAAAATGATAAATGCCAGAGGAGATGTGGAAAAATAGATATACCAATACACTGTTGGTGGAGTTGTGAACTGTTCTAACCATTCTGGGGAACTATTTGAAATTATGCCTGAAGGGCTATAAAACTGTGAATACTTTTTGACCTAGCCTACCACTAGGTCTCTATCCCAAAGAGATCAAAGAAAAGGGAAAAGAACTTATGTGTACAAAAATATTTATAGCAGATCTTTTTGTGATGGCAAAGAATTGGAACCTAAGGGGATGTATGTCAATAGGGGAATAGCTGAACAAGTTGCAGTATGGAATTGTGATGGAATACTATTATGCTGTAAGAATGGACAAAGGTGATAGTTTCATAAAAAAAATCCTGGGAAGACTTATATGGACTGATGCAAAGTGAAGTGAGCAGAACTAGGAAAACATTGTAAACAGTAGCAGCAAAGTTGTAATGATAATCAATGAAGGACTTACATACTCTAATCAATACAACAATCCATGACAATTCCAAAGGATTCATGATGAGTAATAGTATCTACCACCATCCTCCTCTCTGAGAGAGAACTGAACTCTGAGTACAAATTGGAGCATTTTTAAAAACTTATTTTATTTTTCTTAGTTTCTTTTTTTTTCGTGCCACATAGTGTGGAAATTGGTTTTGCATGACTTCACATGGATAATGGTTACTGTATTGCTTGCAGTAGGGAAAAGACTGGAAGAAGGGAGAAAATTTGAAACTAGAAATTTTTAAATGAATGTTAAGAATAAAAAGGAAACAGGATATGCTTTCTACCACCTACTCAGCTTACTCAAACGTTCTCAGGCTTCTTCATCTGCATACTGTATAGCTCTTGGCTGTTCTTTAAAAGCCTTAAGATGTCAAGGATAAGACAGAGGTGAAAGTACCCTTATGATAGCATCTAATCAGTGCCCAGTGGGGCTGGCACTCTGTTGACAAAGATGATCTTAAACTTCCTGAGACATAGGATTAGAACATGTCAGAGAGTCTCGCATTAATTGGAGTTCCAATAGCCTAGCTAAGACATTTATGGGGCATCCTAATCACTTTGTCTTCTCTGCCAACCATTTTTTTCAGTTCTAATTCATGATAAATATGAGAAAAGAGGAGATAAAATTACAAGGTGCCACTAATTATTTTTCAAATTAATTAAGAAAAAAAACAAATGAGGACAAAAACATAAGATGAGAAGAGCAACACAGGGAACATAGTATTATGTTAATAACCAAATATCCATCCTCAGAGGGGAATTTTACACTAAATGAGCAAGTTCTGCATAAAGGTAATCATTCTGACTTCTAAAGCAGAGAAGAAAGTAACAATGCCTAGCGTAGAATAAACCCTTGTGACAGTTTCCTTTAGAATGTAATAATTCTGTAATGTTAGAAATGTAATCTTAGAAAACAGTCCATAGAAAAGAACTTGATGGAAAACTCATTTCTCTGAAGTAGACAAGAAATCCGTCCACCCTATGTTCTGTTCTGTAGTCTCTCTTTATCTCTCCTACCCCTTCCGTTTAAGGATAAATAGCTGTTTTATTTGGCCAAGAAATTTGAAATTTCGTATTTAAAACAACAAAAATGTGTACAAACACTAGTTCTTTTAATCCTTTACCCTCTTTCTTGCCAGGAGATATGGACTGGCAGATGTGGATTTTTTTAAAAAATTGTGTATAATTGCTTTGCCAGGGACCTTACCTTCCATCAGAAACCTGATTGTCCTCTGCAGTGCTCTTTTTACAATAACTTCTTCCCTTCCCATTAGGGCTGGACGTCAACAGCCATTTAAGACTACATTCCTTCTGTCTGTAATTTGCCTTGAGAGCAGAGCTAGAGTGGTCCATGATTTTCAGCTGTTCCTGACTCTAGGGGGGACTTCTCTCCATGAAGATTCTTGTGATTTGTATCTTATTTTGCAACCTAGGAACATGTCGGGGTGTGGGAAAGGGTTGAGAGGTGACAAAGTTCTACTTACAAGCAATGGGCATGGACTAGCTAAGACTGATTCAAGTATTTCCTTGTCAAAGAAAAGAAGATAGTTTCCATTCCCCATTTCCTTGTCTTGGAGTTGCTTTTCTTTTGGAGTTGTTGATGTCACTGGTACTAGACACCAGCTAGGTGATGGAGGAAGGAAGACTCATCTTCCTGAGCTCAAATTTGGCCTCAGACACTAGCTGTGAGACCTTGGACAAGTCACTTAACCCTGCTTAACTCAGTTTCCTCATCTGTAATGTAAAAATGAACTAGAGAAAGAAATGACAAACCACTTCAGTATCTCCACCAGGAAAACCTCCAATGGGGTTATTTATTGGATGAGGCTGAAACAACTGAACAACAATGATATTACAGATGTTATAAGGAAAGTGGTTTGTACTCTGTAAAGTTCTATATGAATACTTAATATTTACATTTTTTGTGATTTTTATGAGAGGCAGTGAGGTATAATGGATAGAGAGTGAATTTTGAATTCAGGAAAAACTTGGTTCAAGATTTGTCTCTGGCATAATCTGGCTGTGTGATCTGGGCAAGTAATACTCTCACAGTATTTCAGGCAACTCTCTAAGGAGTATAAGCTGTGAAACAGTTGCAGTTCTCCACTGGTTGAGGGAGACTTCTTACTGGGCTGCTGTCTGCACAATGGATAGAGTACTGGACCCGAAGTCAGGAAGACCTGAGTTCAACTCTGAACTCAGATAATTTCTAGCTGTGAGACCCTGGCAAATCATTTAACCTCTGTCTTCCTCAGTTTTCTTAACTGTAAGATGAGGATAATAGCCATTATTATGGCACCTCCCTCACAGGAGGGAATGTAAGACACATAGCCTGGCACACAGTAGGTGCTTAACCACAGGTTTTCTTAAAAATAAAGATTTTTAACATTATTATTAGATTGTGTATAAATAAATATATATTATATAGAGTGTATAAAAAGTTTTAATGCCGTTTTAAACAACTTTAAAACTTAAAAGTGCACTAAGATTTTTGGGACAACCTATATATTAAACCTAGGCAGCTAGGTTGCATAGTAGATAGAGTCCAGCTTGAATCCTGCTTTAAACAGTTACTGGTCAAAGTACCGAAACTTTTTGAGCCTCTGTTTTCTCATCTGTCAAATAGGAATAAAGTAAAGCACCTACGTCACCAAGTTGTTCTGAGGATCAAATGAAAGAGCAAACGTAAAGCACTTTGTCCATCTTAAAATGCTAGTTGTTTTCATTAAATGCATATTTATTCATCTGAGGATAACTTCTTTCCTAGACTAATTAGATTCCTTACTCCCTGTTTCTTTCTACCTCTGTGCTCATTATGTTTAGATCTCTAAGATAGATCCAATGATCTCTGAGAAGATCCAATCCAAATGTTAGAACTTGCTATATAGAGCACACTTCCATATTTCAAGGATATCTGGGTTCATTAATTTAGGTTCTCCCTGTACAGATGCAGGCCACAGCCCCTCCACACCTGGAACATCATGTATAAAAGTCCCAGAGGATGAGAAAAGTATGTTTGTGTGGGCTGCCATCCACATTGTTGTATACGTTTGTGTCTTAGGCCAATTAGATTGTTCATTCTCCTATTCCTTATTCCTTCTGTGGTCATTTTACTTGGACCACAAAGGGCAATACAAATGTGAGAGCCTGGAGCATAGGACATGTTTCATGATTTCAAGGATGTGTGGTTTCATCTCTGTAATCAGCCCCTTCTTCACTTTAGAAGCCTCCATAAGTTGCTGTGTTTGAAAATATTCATCACCTGATTATGTAACCTCTGCTGTGCGTCTTCTTCCTACTTAGGTCCTTAGAGGACAGACACATAGGCTGTCTCTGGGCCTGGAAATGAAGACTTTTCAGCTAAGCAGTTGCACCAGAGCTTGTGCTCCATGGACATAACCTTCAAAGCCCAGGGTCACTTCCATGCCACAATGAGGCAGAAGAGGAAGGCCTAGTTCATATCATCTAGCACACTATAAATAATGACATAATTTCAACAGATAAGCAGAATGATAGTATTGATAGTGTAGCATAATGGGTAGAGTGTTGGACTTGGTGTGAGGGAAACCTAGGTTGAAATTCTGCTTCTGATACCTACTAGCTGCATGACCTTGAGAAAATCACAACCTCTCTGTCTCTCAGTTTTCTCATAAAATGTTGGGGTGGGACCAGGTGGTGTCCACAGAGAGTGCTGGATTTGGAATCAGGAAGACCTGAGTATGAATCCTGCCTCAGATCCTTATAAGTTGTGTGACCCTAGGTAGGTCACTTATAACCACTGTATGCCTCAATTTCCTAATCTGGAAAATGAGGGAATAATAGCACCTATCTCCCAGGTTGTGGGGAGGATCAAATGAGGTAATCTTTGTAAATGTTAAAACATTAGATAAACTCTAGATTTTAATATTCTCAGATTCTTTCCAGCCTGTGACATGTACATTGTTTTTTCTATTTTCCTATGATCCTAGGCTCATATCTTTTATTTACAATATGTTATAACATCATGCAATAATTAAACCTATCTGTACAGAAAAATGAATATGGTCATAAAGTTATGTGATAATTCTACTTCTTCACCTTCAGAATTATTGGATCCAAGTTCTCACTGATGAGGGGACTGCCTCAAATAGCACAGATTGCAATTCATCCATACTCTTCATTCCGTGGGACTTCTTGTCCATGTTAACTCATAAATTTTCCCTAGGGGGTTCACCCAATGTGCTGGAGACCTTCATCTACTTCTCTTGGATTTGTGTGTTTACCAGGGCTGCATGCAGACTGACCATCTGTTAGCCTTCTCTTTGCCTCCATGCACAGCTCATTTTTTCTAATGCCATGCACATAAATTGATGAAAAATCCTTAACTAAATAAAAATCATTCAGTTCATGCCCTCTCCACTTCTATAAACCAAGAAAATACAACCATAATTATTTTTCCCTATTCTATATATAGAGTTCATTCTCACGAAGCATTTACCTAGCAGGACTTAGCCTCAATTCTTCTGTTTAGGCACTAAGTCTCCGGGGGAATTCATTTTTACGGACATTCGACAACAAATCCTGGGCTCTGAATTTCTGAACAACCTCAAACTCTGAATTCAGAGGTGATTTTATATTTGGCTAATCGTAGCTTCCTCTGGGACTCACCAAATCATAAAAGACTTGGAAGATCTCTTGCAGCTCTCACCGTGCCAAACTTGGCTCATTTGAATGATCATTTCCATGACAAACTGAAAAGAATAAACATGACGGAATTGCCCAGATTCCATTTTCTCTAAAAATAGGCAGAATTCTTGAGCCACAAAATGCTTGGGGCTTCAATGAAACCAGTCATGGTTGGAAACATTTGGCAACCCCAAAGGCAGTTGAATACAGCTATCACTGGTGTTTGAAGACCTCACGCTCTGGTCAATTACGGTCTGTGCACCCTTTATGAAATTGAACACAACGAATTGTTTCAGGCGCCTCCGCGTCTCTTAAATTGGCCAACCACTGACTCCCGTGAAATCACAGCATCTTGGGGGTCTTTCCAGCTAAATACAAAAGAGGATAAGTGAGACCCTCCCCCCCCCCTTCATAGTGACAGGGAACATGCGCAGATGGCTATAAACTGCCTGGAATAAATGGACCCCAGACACTTGCCTTCTTATCTTTTGTCCTTGTCATAAAGAGGTATCATTTTGTATTATTGTTGCAGCTGTCAAAGCTGTTGTTGGACATCATTTTCTTATCATTTATCCTGCTCCCTTCCCTTCATGTCATCTAATCAGAATCCTGTGATTACCCACCTGCCAGCACTCAGACTTCCAACACTATCAGAGTTAAAATACAACTAAATACATTTCTGGAATGAGAAAGGACAGTCATTAGAAAGGGATCTTCTGAAGGTGGAATTTTCAGGCATGTTTCTCAGGTGTTCATTACAATGCTAATGAGAATTTGCTGAAGTATTAGAATTCTGACTGTCCCTAGAATCTGGAACACATCGATGAGGGTCAGACTTGAAGGTATGCCCATGGGTGATGGCAACAAATGTGACATTAAGTACTTGCATAATTAAGATGGTTATTGTGAGAGATGGGGGAATGATTATTGTTTCCCTTATATATATGTAAACTTGATTTTACTGGTCTTTATTGATGTTTTAATTGTAGGGAACCCCCTAGCTTATACACAGGAGATTTATGTGAGCTCCTTGAAGACAGAGATGATTTTTGTCCTTTCTTTGAATTCCCAGCTCTTGGCATAATGTCCACAGAGGGTCTGATTCATTGTTGAACAGTTCTAAATACTAGGAAGTTCTTATGTTGATTTTAAATTGCCTTTTTTATCTTTCATATATTTAAAAAAAATAAACAATATTAAGTTTTTATCACATAACCTCTTTTGCCTCAGTTTCTTCAACTGTAAAATGGAGAAAATAATAGCACCTACTTCACAGCGTTGTTGCAAAGGTCAAATGAAGTAATATTTGTTTAAAACAAAAAGCACTTAGCACTATGTAAATACTTATTCTTTTCCTGTTCCTCCATTTATCTACTACGTACCAGACACTGTTCTAGGTTCTAGGGATAAAACACGAGACAGTCTTTCCCTTGAGGAATTTATGATATAACATAGAAAGACAATATGTACGCAGACAGGTCCATGAAAAAGCAAACGAGATAATAGATAGAAGGAACACCTTCCCTGGGGTCTCCCTATTCTCACTGACGACTGGCTTTCCCAAAACAGTATTTCAGGAAAGCCCTACCTATGCTTCACTTCACTATCCCCTCACTGGCCACCTGCTCCACAGGCTCCTCTTCAAAGCTCTCAGTCCCTTGCCTCCACCTACCCTCTCTAGTTACGGAAAAAAACATAAACCATGAGCAAATCAGTGCTGCCCTTGTTCTGGATGAGGGATGCTAACTTACTTCCCTATCACTCTGTGAATAGTTTTTCCCTTCCTTACATACAGAGTGATAGAGAAATAAATTGACAGCTCATAATAAAACAAAACAAAACAAAAACTTAGAATCTGTGGGTCTCAGTGAGACACAGAAAATACCCTACCATCAGACTTTCCCTGCTTTCCTGTCTCACAGCCCTGCCCTGCCATGTTCAGGAAACTTGCATACTCCAGGCTGTCCTCTCTTTTTAATTTTGCATTTTAGCCAGTATTTAGCATTTCCCTGCCTGGAAAGCACTCACCGCCTGCTTGGGTGAGAACCAGCTCCTACCCTATAAAACTTAAGATCTTTGGCTGCCTCAGGAAACTGTTATGTTGTGAAAGTAATTGTAATCTAGGCATCCAGGATGTTTAATTAGGAAGAAATATGAAGGGGACTCCCTAATGACCATCCATAGTAGATCCTCCTTTCTCCTGAAGGTCCTGGCCATGGGCCTGGAAGAATGCTTCCTTTATCGCCTGGCTTTCAGTTGTTCCTGCTCCCAGATGTTTTGCGTCATGCCTCAACTCTTCCTTTATGTGAGTTAAAAAGTGCCAAAATGAAAGGTCTACTGATTCATTCATTACTTGTTTTTCTGATTCTTTGAAATTCCATGATAGGTTAAGACTTTGATGCAGACCTTTCAATATTTAAAGTCAGCTGTCATGTCCCCAAAGCATATTTTCTCCAGGATAAATACTTTCTCTACCTTTAAGTGTTCTATATTGGACCTAGTTTCTAAGACCCTCATCCCTTGACTGTCCTTTTCTGTAATTTTTTTTTTTTGCCATTAAACAAGAGGCCCAGAACTGAACGAAGTACTATAAGGTATGTTCAGACACTGCAGCATAAATGTTAACTTGCCTCATTTTGATCTTTATCTTCTTGTAACCTGAAATTGAACTAACACTTTCCCCCATTCATGTCAGCAAATCAACACTGTGGATTCGAATTGAGCTTGTACTCAAATAACCCGATGAATCTGTGATCTCATCAATGTGGATGTACTCTTCAGTTGTGCTGATTTATAATTCCCGTCTTCTCATCCCATGTGGCTCCTGACCATATCTACTCTTACCCATATTTTCCCGTAAATTCAGCAAGTGGATTTACCAGTATTCAGGGGTCTTCCTAACTCTTTCTTGACACTGAGATCAATGGAACACATGGGTTTCCAGTTGCACAAGTACAGAATGGCAGTTTGTAAGGGAAACTTCACCCCCCCAAAAAAAAACTTACACATTTTACTATATTGTGAGCTCAATCAATCAGAATAACCAATTAACCTTGTAGTCAACCAAAACTCTAGAGCTTTTTTGTTTTACATGAACTAATGCTAAACTAAATAGCTACCATCCTGTACTTGAGTGATTGACTTTGGGGGACTAAGGGCAAGATTTTACCATTATTTCTATTATACATTTTGACACATCTTTCTGACTTCTGGAGCTCTTTTGAATATTTATTCTACTTTCAAACATAATATTTATTCTACAGCTTTGTGTCATCTGCAAATTCAACAAGCTTGCTTTTTTTGGTCTATGTTCAATTACTTATTTAAAATGTTAAAACAGGGAAGAGGATGAGGACTGGGGGAAAAAAAACTTTTGCATTTCCTAAGAAGAGTTTAAAAACTGCAATGCATGCCCCCATTGAATGATAGAAGTCTTTATAGCCTATTTCCTTTCTTGTGTGCTCTCTAAGATCTGTTACTGTCCTCTGAGACTATGAATCTTCACTGTACGATCTATAACTTGACTTGTCACCCATAATTTTATTTAGGTGCTGTGTAGAGAGGAATTTTCTGGAATTTAAAAAATATTTTTGTAAAAAGTACAATTAAGAAATGGCTTCCACACCTGGCTTTCCGTCTTTCTTTCTATCCTGGAGTCATCCTTAGTGATTTCAGGATTTATGCAATATCAGTGTAACTGATAGATACATTGAAAAAAATCCAAAAATATATGTTATCTGTAGCGCCTGTGTGCCTCCCACCTTTATGAAGGCATAGATTGGGGGTGTCTTCTCTTATCTCTTCATTTGAGTCATATTTGATTTTTATAATTTGTTACATTTACTTTTGATTTTTGATGTCATTGCTCTTTCTGTTTACAGTGCTGAAATCATTGTGTATGTTGCTTTCTTGGTTCTGTTTACTTCACTCTGCATCAGTGCATGTAGATTTTCCATACTTCTCTTTATTCATCCAATTCATTATTTCTTACAGCACAGTAATATTACATTACATTCATTTACCACAATTTGCTTAGTCATTCACCACTTAATGATGGAGTTCTTTCCTGTTTCTCTTTAGCTAGTGTGGGGTATTCAGGGAGGATTAACACCTCTGATGTGAAGGTTTGGTGTTAGCCTTTCACTCATCTCTCACCCGTGGCTCCAAGAAACTGTAACATGCGCAGAGGCTGCACACTGATCAAACTGTCTTGACAGATAGGGTAACCCAAGTTAAGGGTAACCAACAGGCCTCAAACCTGTTGGACAATTAGGGGACTGTCTAACCTACGCATGTGAAGACTATCCTTTGTCAGATGGATAGATTACAATTTGTTCCATCAGTCATGAAGGCAACTGAAGCAGGCTCTATGGAGTGCTTAGAGCTTGGTCAGACATTGAAGACGCCCTGCATTCTGGGCCATTTCCAGTTATGTTGACTTTTGTCTCCTCACTGGATTTTGATGACTCTGGAAGAGAGAGTGAGGCTGACAACTTTGTACCACTCTGCCTCCTTAAATCCAATTCATGAACAAGTCAAGATATCACCCTATGATTTCATTGGTCCTCTTTGAAACAAAGGATGAACAGCACTTTGTTTCCAATTCCTTGCTTACACTGATTACCTTTCTGATGCCTTTGGCCACTCAGTACACCAACTGACCTCCTCAGCAGCAGTGAATTCATTTTGTCACTGTGCCTCAATCATGCATAGAACTTAGAACTTTCATATTCACCCCATCTTTAACTTGTAAATTCCTCTCTCTGATTACAATTTCACCTTATTTCCCACCAACTTAGCTATCTAGTGCTTCTTACAGTGCCTTATGCATAGTGGGCACTTAATAATATTTACTGACTGATTGAACTTACTTTTAACCTGTTTGTAACCCTAGTGACCTCCCTCTCTCTTGCCCTCTTCATTGCTCTGGTCTATCATCTCTATTCTGGCTGCAGTTTCCTATCTTCATGATCTCACTATTTGCCTAGCCCACATTTCTTTGATGACATCCTTTGTACCAGTTTTGCATTGAAGTTCCTTATTTGTTATACATTACAGCCTGTTCACATTCACCTTGAGGTTCTCCATTACCCTTTTAATGATACTCATTTTTTAATTTTTGGGAGGCCTGTAGCACTACAATACTTGTAGAGTACTGGACTTTAAAAAAGATGGATCTTTCTTTCTGACCGTTGTTTGGGGTCAATAAAAGAGATTTGGGATTTCCCAAAGGCCTTTTTTTCTATCATTATCCTTCTCAACCTCTCTGCAGCTTTCTGACAGTATTGGTCACCACCTTCTCTTCAATATTCTTTTTCAAGTTTTCAAGATGCTGTTCTCTCCTGGTTCTTCTCCTCCTTATCTGACCACTCCTCAGTCTCCTTTGCTAGATCTTCCTCTGGGTCATGCTTGTTGCAATGTCCTAGGCCCTCCTTTCTTCTCTTTCTATACTATTTGACTTGATAATCTCATTAGCTCCCATGGATTCACCTAGCATCTCTATGCTAATTATTCTCAAATCTTACCTAGCTCTAACCTCTATGCTCACCTTCAATCTCATGTCTCCAATTGTCTTTCCGACATATTGAACTAGATCTCCCATAAACATCTTAAACTCTACATGTCCAAAACTGAATTCATCATCTTCCTTTGATCACGTTTATTAGGAATTGACTAGTTATTATTCACTTGTATCAATTTTTAGATATCTTAGATATGCAAATATCTTCTTCAATTCCTTGTTTTCTCTCCTCTCTCCCATATCCATCCAGTTGCCCAATTCTGTCATTTCTGTCTTCGTACATCTCTTCTATATGTTTCTCTCTCTCTTGTGATACTGACATCTACTTGGTGCAGAGCCTCATCATTTCATGCCTGGACTATGGCAATAGCCTACTGGATAGTCTCCTTGTTGCAACTCTTCCTACTCTGGTCCACTCTCTAATCACCTGAGAAATTAAAATGCAGATCTGATGATATCACACCATCCAGCTATTTAATCAACACCAGTGGCTCCCTATTGCATCTAGGATTAAATATAAAATCCTTTGTTTGGCTTTGAAACTAGCTCCTTCTGCCTTTCTATACTTCTTACATCTCACATCTTACCATGTTTTCTATGATCTTTGACGGTGGCCTTTCTGCTGTTCCTCACACTCTCCCTATCTCTTGACTCCAGACATTTTCACTTACTTCTCTACCCCCATCCCATTCCCCTCCTCCCCACCCCCGCACTTGGAACACTCTCCCTCCTCATCTTTGCTTCCTAACTTCCCTGGCTTCTTTCAAGTTTTATTTAAAATCCTACTTTCTGCAACATCCCTTTCCTGATCCCTCTTAATGTCAATGTCTTCCTTTCTTGAGTGCCTCCTTTTTGTCTTGTATGTATTTTGTTTGTATACAGTTTTTACACATTTTCTTCTTCATGAGACTGTAAGCTTGTTGAAAACAGGAATTTTTTTCTACATTTAAAAAAAATGCTCATTGCTTAGTACATAGAAGATGCTTAACAAATGTTTGTCAATTGACTGACTGCTTTCCTCCTGTTAAATTTATGTTGTCTTTTTATAGCATATGTCTAAGATTAGATAGATAGATAGAGGGATAGATAGATAGAAAATAGATAGAAACTGGAACTGTGATTTCATTGTTATAGGGACTCTTCATGAAGGAATTTTCTCTACTAATACATTTAGTATTGTCTTTGAAACTTATAGTCTTAGAAAGTCCTATCAATCAAAATCAATCTATAGTTTATTGGGGTATATGACATAAGCTGTTAGTCTGAACTTAGTTTATAGTAGACTGCTTTCTAGTTTTTCCAGAAATTTTAGTCATATAGTGAGTCCTTTACCTCAATAGCTGTTATCCTTCAGTTTTTATCAGTTGATTTTCAGTTCATTTTTTGTTATTTCCCTGTAGATTCTTGACCTTTTGTTCCAGATAAATTGTATCATTATTTTGTCTTGATATATAAAATTATCCCTTGGGAGTTTGATCCGTATACAAGCAAGCATGTGAATCAATTTAGGTTGCATTGTCATTTTTATTTAGAGGCATATCTTATCCATATTTCTCCAATTATCTGTCTTCCTTTATTTACTGTTATTTCTGCAAAAGTGTTGTGAAACTTTTGTGTATCTCGATTGACATTCTATATAATTTATGTGTTTTGTACTTATTAGGTATGGACTTTCCCCTATTCTTCTTTAAATAATGATTTTTGTGATTTATTTTGTATTCTGTCACTTTGATGAAACTATTAATTTTCTCAACTAGTTCCTTTAGTAGTTTTTTAGGGTTTTCTAAGTACACCATAATGTTATCTGTAGATGAATTTGTTTTCCTTTTTGTTATTTTTTATACCTTTAATTTTATTCTCTTGTCTTATTGTTATAGGTAGGATTCCTAGGATTATGTGAAAGAAAAAAAAAGTGGGGAAAAGAATCTTTGATTTATCCCTATTTATACCTGGAAAATGTCTTCATTTTTTCACCTGGATATACTCCTCTGGATTTCTGCATCATGTCCCAAGAATCTCTTCATCTTGCAAGATCCCATCAGCCCTGGGAACTCATACTTTGTCAGTGTCCTCCACCCTGGGGTACCCCCTCACACTGATTGCAGAGCAAAGACTATTCCTCCAAGAACCTCCATTTAAGGAGGGAGTATAGGTTATTTATGTCTTAATTCCCCAACTGACTTCTCTCTTCTAGATTTCTCCATCATTCCCCTGTGCCATGTACCTCCCTTCCCTTTTTTTTTGGTTCCTTTTGTATGTTGTCTTTCTTCATTCATTTGTAAGCTCTTTGAGGGCAGGGACTGTCTCGACTTTCTTTGTATACCCAGCACCTTAGCACAATGCTTGATACATATTAATCAACAAATTAATTGGTTGACTAATGGTTTTCCATTGCAAATAATTTTAGATGATATGGTTTTGTATTATTAAAGAAGGACTTCCATGTCACACTGGCGTCACTGGTATGAATCCATTTTGATTATGGCGAATTATTTTCTGCATATATTGCTTCAATCTTCTTGTAGGATATATTGCTTCAATCTTCTTGTAGGAATTTTATTTAAGGTTTTATATCATGTCAATATTCACTGATGATATTGACACATATTCTTTCATTTTTTATCTCTCTCTGTGATTTAGGTACCAGGATTATGTTTGTTTCATAAAAGGAGGTGGATAGAATGACTTTTTTCTTGAGAACCATTTTCACAGGGGATAAGGGAAGGACCTAAAATGTTATCATTAGTATAAGGAATTTCAGATTAGGAAATTTCCTAAACCCTTAAAGTTACATGTTCTGTTAATTTGTTAATCATATGAACAATTTCTCTAAGCTAGATTTTAAACTGTGGGCAAAATTCACATGTAAATCCAACTGGTCAAAGATTTTTCCCTTGGGCAGTTTATTAATGTCTTGTTTGATTTCTTTTTCTGAGCTTGGGTAGTTAAAATCTATTTCTTATTTTGTTAGTTTGGATATTTTTGAGGGGAGGAAACTGCTTGTCAATTTCCTTTGAATTCTCATTTTGCTGGTATATGATTGATAGTTACTTCTAATTCTTTACTTATAATTCTCTTGGGACTTCTCTGGAGGATTTATGGAAGCATATGGACAAGAATTGCATAAGATGTGAGGATGGAGATAAATTATAATCTGTAGTGATGGAGGCAGTATCCAGGTTAATAAAATCATGAATCCATTAAAATGAATTCCCATTATACAGTCCCTTATCTCAGTAATTCTTATGGAACAGACTTTGGCAAGGCATGACTAACTACAAAGATTTTGGGATTTGTAATTCTTCCTGGCTTGAAAACAGAGTAAACTAATGTGAGATCAGACATCAGATAGGAGGGTAGGGGTTTTCCATGTAGAGGGCATTATAGGAATTTTGAGAGATAATGAATACAGGACAAGAGCAAAATTGAGAGGAGGCAGTCATACCCCCAACCCTATGGTATAAGTGCAGCTGTGGTAGCCAGGGTCTGCTACGTCTGGGGTTCCTTTCTTCAAGACCAAGTTTAGATGTGGGTGAGTGAATGTGTGAGTGAGTATGTGAGTGAGTGTGCGTGTGTGAGAGAGTGAGAGTGTGAGAGAGTGAGAGTGTGTGTGAGTGTGTGAGAGAGTGTGTGAGAGAGAGTGAGAGAGCGAGTGAATGAGTGAGTGTGTATCTGTGTTTCTCTGTGTGTGTGTGCACTTACTCCAATAGCAGGAAGAGAGAGAGAGAGACAGAAACAGAGAGACGGATAAAGAGAGACAAAGACAGAGACATGCACACACAGAGAGAAACCAGCTGTGAGAAATTGGGTGGCTATACTCAAGCCTGACCCTGCCTTACTTCTACCTAATTGTGTGGTGTTTTTTTGTTTGTTTGTTTTTTTTACAATTCTGTTCAGTTAACTAGATGTAAAATTATCTCTTATAAACATCTAAGGTTGACCCAGTCCTTATATTGCCTGGTGTTCCTTTGTTTACTGCAGGAAGTCACAGTGGGAACCAGGAGGGAGCAACCTTTCTTAGCACAGGGCTGAGAGCTGAACACCCAGCCAACAGTTGGAGTTTTGCTATCTTCTGTGGTACGTAACCATATGTCATTTTGTAATTACACCTCCAAGTGTAAGATTACTATGGGGCCAAGTTTAAAAAATCTATTTCATATACAAGAGCCCAAGAGTAACTGAAGGCACCTAGGGGCAGTTAGGTGACCCAGTGTATAGAATTAGTCAGGAAGATCTGAATTCAAATCCAGCCTTAGACATTTACTATCTGTGTGACCTTGGGTAAGTCACTTAACCTGTCTGTCTCATTTTCCTCAACTCTAAAATGGTGATGATAGTAGCACTTACCTTCCAGAGTCATGAAGTTCAAATGAGATTATATTTGGAAAGCATTTACCACAGTACCCGGCACACAGTAGGAACTTAATAAAGGCTTATGTCCTTTCTTCTTATACCTCTCTCTCACTTTTGTCCATAAAACTTCTGATCAGTGAGATTCCTCCTATTTGGTGTTTTCCTGATTCTCTTTCCTTTTTTTCCATATGGTCCTCAAGCATATTTTGTTCTCTGAAATGTCAGATTTCTCTTAGGCAGTAGTTTTCCATGATAAAACTTAACAATTATTTTTCACTTATTCTCATATTTTTCAAATCTCATTTGGTACATTTGTTTTTAAATATATTCTATTTTGGGCTTAAGATTTGGGAAGGGCATTAAAATCCCTAGTTTTTACTTGCCAATGTTTTAAAAATTTTCTTATATCTCCATTATATTCTTCTGTTACATGCCAACTTTTTAAAATTCTATTTCTTTTAAAGGTGATTCTTACTGTGATGGCAAATGAAAAATAGGGCACATTACCATATTCTCTGCTTCCCTAGTCTTTGGGCAGTGGTGGTGTAGATAGCATGTTGGATTATGTTTCTGAAAGACTTTAGTTCAAATCCTACATCAGATACTTACTAGCTGTATGGCCCTGGGTAAATTATTTACCCTCTCCAGTCTCAGTTTCTTCACCTATAAATTAAGGATAATTGCAGTACCTCTCTCCTTGGGTTGTTGAAGGTTAAAGTGAGATAATATCTGGAAAGTGCTTGGCAAACTTTAAAGCACTACACAAATACTATAATTATATTTTGATAATATAACATAAAACATTACTCTGGTAAAAATCTTGTGGTTTGTCTCTATTAATTCATTTGATAATTATTTCTCAAGATACTGTTGCTTTGTGTAAGACCTGAGTAGTACGGGCTGGGGGACAAAGATGGAGCAGGCACTGAGTTTGGTGGGCAGCCAAGATTTCAGGTGGAAAGGGAGGGAATTCTCAGCTAATTCATTCTGAGCTTCTGCATCAGAAACCCAACTACCTTTTAATCATACTGGCTTTTCTGGCTTCCTTGCTCCATAACTCAATTAAAAAGCACTCAACTAAAATATTATGCAGGTAGTTGGTGGTAGATAGACATAGAATGTTTCAATGAATTTAAAATGTTTTGATGAAGCAATGTTAGATCCAGGGAGAGAGAGGAAAAGAGATAGAGACACAGACAGACAAAGAGAGAGAGAGAGAGAGAGAGTGAGAGTGAGAGAGAGAGAGAGTGAGAGAGAGGGAGTAAGCTTCCATGTTTCCCTTGGTCTACACTCTTCTCATCTCCCTTGACCTTCATGTCCTCCCCTGTCTCAGCTTTGTGTGCTGTATTATTCTTTCATCATAAAACATACCCTGGGTTTTTAAGAATTGTTCTGCTCTGCCCAGTCTACAATTTGGCACCCTTGAGCCAATTTCCACCCTTTCCTTATTCGTTGGCTTACAGCTTTAGCGCTGGCACAGATCTCAGAGGTCATCCAGTCACACTCCCTCACTTTTACAGATGAGGAACCAGAGAGTCAAGTGACTTGTCCATGATAACACAGCAGAAGGTAGATTGGAACCCAGACCCTCTGACCTCTGTTTTTTTCTCTTTTCTCCATACTTTCTACTACTCTTAGACTCACAAAATTCTAGAACCAAATGAAATCAGTAACATGCCAGAGATGAGTGAAGATTCAATATAGGAGTAGGTTATTATTAAAGGAGCCATTCTGGTAAAAAACAAAACAAAACAAAAATGTTCCTAGAGAAAAATATGCATAAACAATTATGAGAAGGACAAAGTGACAAAACTGAAAAATAACGTGATAGGAACACGGCCCCCCTGACCTGAAAACCCTGTGACAGTTGAGACATTTCTCTAATAAAGATGCTGAAGTAAAGAAAGGTTAAGCAGTTTGCCTGTGGTCACACAGTTAATAAATGATAGGTCTACAATCTAGATCTTCTGACTCTCATAGATGATAATCACATGCTTTATTTTCCATTTAATCCATTCATTCATGATTGGAATGCTATTCACATACTCTGTAGGCTTCCTCAGAGAGATCACAAATGTGAATGGTGACTTATGGGCTTGCCCTAATTTAAAGGAAGAAATTCCACCAGGGCCTATTGAAGGTTTTTTTCTGATTGAGGCTCATTAGGCAAGCTGACCATTTCGTCCTTTAGGCATGATGCTATTTCCTAAGATGAATAAGCCATCTGCGCTATCCTTTTAATAGTCTATGCTGTTGAAGGCTGGTGTTCTGTGTTCCATCCACATCTAGATTCCTAATAGTATTTGTATTTTAGTGGTTTGAAAAATTGTAGAAATTGCATAGACTTTATAGAGTCCACTTTCTGAATTAATTACTTAAACTCATCTTTAAACGAAAAGTTTAACAATTTTATTATGGTAAATTAATTGTCATGGTTTTTTTCCTTAAAAAAAATCAAATTAAAAGTCTCAACCGGAATCTAACATATTATCCATATATCTTTTCTTCCTTTTCTTAAGGATGAGTAAAACTTTCCCCTATTTATATCTTAGAATTATAAATAGAATATTGAATTCGATGTTACATATAGAATTACAGGTTATAATATAGAATTCTATATTACATGTAGAACTATAGAATATAATATAAAATTCTATATTGTATATAGAATTATAGAATATAATATAGGATTCTATATTATATATAAAATTATAGTGGAAAGCAGAGATGTGTTGGTAAATGTTTAACAACTGACTTCCTGAAAAGAAAAGAAAAGAGTATATTCAGGACATACTTTTAAGTTTAATCTGCTTAGTAACATTTCCTCCTTCACTTTTTTTTTTAAAAAAAGTCTAGATAGAATCAATAAAACTAGAAATCAACCTCTGATTTGTAGTATTTGCTTATCTCTAAATACTCACACTGAAAATTTTAAAATTGGCTCTCCAGGGCCAGTTTGAATTGGCTTCAGCACACCTCTGATAGGAAGGAACCAAAAAGGACATCTAGTACAAATCTTACTAATAATATCCTCTCACATTCCTGACAAGTGATTATCTGGCCTTTACTTAGTTCCTCCCATAAAGGGAAAGAAATCCACTATCTACTGAGGCATCACATTCCACTTATGGATCATACTGTTAGAGGTTTTAAAAAAAATCTATATAAAGTCTTAATTTACCTTTTTGTAGCTTTCCACCTGTTGCTCCCAGTTCTGCCCTTTGAAGTCAAACAGAGAAAATCTAATTCTTTTTCTAAGAAACAGTCCTTCAAATATTTGCATACAACAATCATTCTTCCAACCCCTGAAATGTTCTTTTCTTTAGACTAAAGATCCTCAGTTTCCACCATTGATGACAATGGATACCTAATAGCATTTCATGGTTTGCAAAACTCTCTTGATTCTCACAATAATTAAATGTAACATGATGCTCTAAGGACAAAGGAGGCATATGGTGAGAGCAGTCCTGAGTTACAGGGTCTGGCAATATGGTCAAAGGAATTTGAGAGCAGACAATAGTGAAAAGATGAACTGATTTATCAGTTTTATTTATTTATTTATGAAATTTATAATTTATTTATGGAAAGATGAGAGTGTTGTCAGTGCAGGGGATGATGACTTGGGAAAGGAGTGAGCAGGAGAGGGAATGGAAACCATGGGAAAAATAAAATGATAAATGACTATCATTGGAGACAAAATTTTAGAACTCATGAACCTGAAAATAGAACCCTGGGATGAGATCAAGGGGATGACCATTCCTGTGTGTAGCTGAAGTGAAAGCAGAATAGGACCTAGAAAGTTAGAATGTTTGAAGGAATATTTATATACTGAGGTCACCTCATATGAGGACAGGCATGAGGGTATATGTGTTTGTCCTTCATTGCCAAAGAAGACCATGCCATCAGAGAAATCATGACATGACTTGCACTGGGCTTTATTTTGAGTGAGGGAGGACTGTACAGGTCACCAGTCTCACTTCTCCTTCAGAACCATCTGAATCCAGTGACCAGATATGCATCAGGATGACTGGAGATAACCTAGCGTGAGGCAATTTGGATTAAGTGACCTGCCCAAGGTCACACAACTAGTGAGTATCAAGTGTCTGAGGTGAGATTTGAACTCAGGTCCTCCTGACTCCTCCACTGGTGCTCTGTACCACCTAGCTGCCCCATGGCATGAGAGTAGGATTTGGGTAAAGATATAGACTATGAACCAGGCACTAAGGCATTAAATTCATTGAGAAAGGAGGGAGAATATTCTGGGAGTTGGTAGATAACCACCATCAGTATATAGATGGGGTGGTAAATTTAAATACTGTGTCCTGGAAAGGAGGTCAGAATTTAGAGTAATGGTGGTAGAGGAGAATCTAGAAGTGGTTAAGTAGAGCAAAGATATTCCAACTTCCCTACCATGACCAGTAAGTGAGGGGGTATCACCCTGGAAAGGTGATAAAGGAAGCCATTTCATTAGGAGGAAGCCTTGTCTATGCCATGCCAGAAGATGGAAAGAATAAGAAAGGAAGAAAATTAGATTAATTTGCTAATTATAGAGTAGGCATTCCAGAAAACAGATTGGAAAGGGCAGGCAGATTTGGAGGGAGATATTAGTGGAATACAGCTGAGATGGAGAGGAATGACAGTTTGTGTTAGAAGAGGAGGTTTTGTTTCTCAGAAAACCAGGAATTCACTGTCATTGGAATATGGAGAATACAAGGAGTTGGGAATAGGTTAACCATTAACATCTTTTTTGTAGATAAATGTGTATATTATGTTTAGCATTATAGTTAAGAATTCTGTTTTCATTAAAGTAATTTTAAAATAGATTTGCATGTTATGTGCTAAGACTCCCCCTTCCCTCCCCCCAGTGCATGAACTTCATAGTCCCTATTAAATAGCTCTCTTAAATACAGTCGTGTCTTTTGCTAGTTTCAGACTCGAGTCATTTTCATTATCAGTATTTAGAAGATCTGAGAGTAGTGGTTCCCAAAAAGCTTAATGAGAAACCTACTGTTAAACCTGCATAAATAGGTTTGATAAAGGGAGTGGAGAATGAAATCAATGTCTTTGCAAAAGTAGTCCTTTTTTCTTACTAGACTTACTAGCATAGCCTTCTTGAAGTGCTGGGCACTATGCCTCTCTTACTGCTGTTTAAGAGCACATGAGCTTTTTTTTTTTTTTACTTTATCAAACTATGACTCACATTGAGCTTCTAATCCACTAAAACCAACAGATTTCTTAAAGGCAAACTGTAACTCAATAAAAAATATAAATCTGTTGAAAAATACTCTACTATACAGCTCTTTCCAAGTTCATTTAGAACCCTTAACTGTTCTTTGGGTTTGATCATTGAAATAGCTTCAAATCTAACTAACTATATTATCGTTAGCCCATATTTCTCCATCTTCTCTACAAGAATATAATGAGAGTATTTACCAAATATTTTGCTAAAAATCTAGGTAAACTGTTATTTGCAGTAGTCTAATAAGTCCATTTTTAAAATACGAAATTAATTTAATCTGGTAGGATCTTCTCCTATTGAAGGCTCATGAACTTTTAGGATTATCATTTACTTATTAGAAGTTCATAGCCATTTTTAGTTTAAGGGTGGGTTAGCATCTCCAATCAAATACAGAAGGCCCTGGGTATGAAGCAATTAAGCTATCATCCTCACCTGCAAGTAAATGTAACTAACAAGATCTTCTAAGCCCTCATACTTTTATCGAGAACTTTTATCAAATCTCTTTGAGTTATAGAATCAACCAATTAAAGATGTAACATAGACATGAACAATTCCTTGCCACCTCTATTGAATCAGTCAAGTCAGTCAGTCAACAAACATTTATTAAGAACTTAAGGGCAGCTAGGTGGTGCAGTGGATAGAGCACCAGTGCAGGAGTCAAGAGGCCCTGAGTTCAAATCTCACCTCAGACCCTTGACACTCACTAGCTGTGTGATCTTGGGTGAGTCACTTAACCCCAATTGCCTCATCCTGGGTCATCTCCAGTCATCCTGATGAATATCTGGTCACTGGATTCAGATGACTCTGGAGGAGAAGTGAGGCTGTGACCTGCACAGCCCTTGCTCACTCGAATCAAAGTCAAGAGCAAGTCATGTCATCATTTCTCTGATGGCATGGTCTTCTTCAGTAATGAAGGAAGAAAACACACACCTCTCAGTTCCCTCATTTGGAAAACAGGTTTTAAAAATGTAAAGTGTTTTGCAAACTTTAAAGCTATGTATAAGTGCCCACTAAAATTATAAGCATAACTTTTTGAGTGACTTAGTCTGAGCTTGACCAGATTCTGTCTTTTAATATCATTGCCATCTTGTCTGTCTTCCAGCATCTGGTATGTTTTAGGGTATTTATAGGTAAATCCTTATTTCCTGCTTTTGCAAACCTTTTCTCCTATTACTTTAGATTTCTTTCTTTCTTTTTTCTTTGGGGGAGGTGAAGGCAAGGAAATTGGGGTTAAGTGCCTTGCCCAAGGTCACACAGCTAGCACATGTCAAGCACCTGAGGTTGGATTTGAATTCAGGGCCCCCATTCACTGTGCTACCAAACTGTTCCCCTTAGCTTTCTTTAGACAGACTACCTTATTTATTCTTTAATCTTGACTGTTTATGTAATTTCTTTTTGCTCCTCTTGTTCTCTTGTCAATATTTTCCTGTAGGCATCTCATTACTCCTAAATACCGATGTTGATTCCCAGATTGGTTTTCATTGATCCCCCTCCTTATTGCTTCCTTTATTTCTTTTCTTCCCTAGTATCACCCATCAGTCTTTTTCATCTTGAAGGTAGAGTGCTGTTTGCTCTTTAATTATCTGACTTACCTTCATCTGTGTCTCTTTCTGTTCAAAACAGAATTTACTAAGTCTCAAAGTCCCTTTTCTGTTATTTCTTAGCTTAATGACCAGAAGCCACACAATAGTCACGTACAAGAATAGAGCAGTAGAAAAGCAGAAAGAGTGTTGACCTTGGAGTCTGGAAAGACCTGCCTCTCACACTTATTAGTTGTGTGGGCGTGGCCAAATCATTTCAATTTTCTGAGCCTTAGTTTCCTCTTCTATAAAATGGGAATGACGTGTAGTATTGACCTCAAAGGACTGATAGGAGGATCAAAGGAGATAATACATATAAAGCACTTTGCAAACCTTAAAATGCGATACAACATACAGTTCCTGGCACATCGTAGGTGCTTAATAAATGTTCATTGACTCGCTGACTGAATGACATCATTTAGTATCTTATCATTCCTTTTTCTGGCTACTACACTATCTTATCCCAGCACAATGTAGTAGAAGGAGAACCCCCAAATTAGGATACCAAGGCTCTTAGTCTGGGCTCTGCTATTCATTAATTTCGTGATTTTAGACAAGTCAATTCCCCGCCCTCCCTCCACCCTTACAGAATTTAGCTTCCTTGTCTATAAAGTGGTAGGATTAGATTACATTATCATTACGGTCTCTTCTTCACATTCTAAGATCCTAGATTTCATCTTTTCAGTCTGCCTTTGATTTTCTCATATAAAGGAATTCTCTAGCACTGCTCTGTATTGTATCTCTTAACTCTGTCTTTTAAGTAAAAATATCCAGCTATTTTGCCTTATGTATGATTGACTTTTTTCACATGTCCATAATTTTAGATTTTTGGTAACAATCTCTTCCACATATGGTGTAATGTACAGAAATCTCATCAAATATCTCATCCCTCACCCTTCTCCCCAACATTTATTCAGGTGGTGTATAATTCTATTTTTTTCTTGAGAGCATTTTATACTGTCCCTAATCTTATAAACTGTCTCAAAAATTTTTATGGAAAAAGGATCTGTGTCTTTCTCCTCAAGATTAAAGGGAAATCTTTGAAATGCAATCAGGTCAGTTACTGAAGACCATTGGTATAATGGAAAACCCACTAGGAATCTTGAGAAATCTGTTGGAATCTCAGTTCTTATTACCTATGTGGCTGTGGGTAAATCATTTAATTTCTCTAAGTCTCATTTTCTTCATCTATAAAATGGTGGTAATAACTCTTGTATGCAGGACTATGGTGAAGAAAATATTTTATAACCTGCTAGGTCCTATAGAAATATAAGTCATTATGGTGGAGTGACTCAGAAACAGTATAGTTTGGGACAAAAGGAGAAAGACACTAGTTTTGTCCTTTAGATTAGTTTTTTTGTCTTGTTCAGATACATTTGCCAAATTCAAAGGATTTGGAGGGACCTGAGGGCCTCAAAAACATGGCACTTGAGACATATAGTTCTGGGGAATCCCTTTGGTAGTACCCCTCAAATGAATATTAGGGAACAGGAACCCCATAAAGATATTAAGTGGGAGCTCCAACTTTCTAACCCTACATTAGAAGAGGAATAAAATAAAGAGGGGACTTCTCTTGACAGGGAGAAATAAGTTTAAAAAAATTAGACTTTTGGTTTTAGCTGTGTGTGGTGGCTTATAGTGTTAGATATTAATAAAGACCCCTCAGTCCACCTATCCCTTAGTCAGAGAGAGGCTTTTTAGCCTGTGCACCTTGCAAACAGAAGTCATAGTAACTAGCAGATACACTGAAGAGATGAAGCCAGGAAACTAGCAGATAGAAGAGTTCCCAAGATGCTTGGAGGGCTGAGACCATGAAACAAGTGGAGCACTGTCAAGCAGTGATACCCTTAGGGAGAAATTTCTGGCAGATATCACGTGGCCCTCAAGGCCAGAGGAGGAAAGGCCTACAAGTTGTGTTTTTATAATAAAAGGGACTCATCATGTGGAAAAGGAAGTAGGGGTGCCCATTCTCCTTGCCTTCCCATCACCCCTTCTCCAATGACTTCATTTCCTCAGATCCTATCCCAGAGGAAAGAAGTGCTAATAGGGTTCCCTTTTTCTTGCACGGTCTTCATCCCTCTTCCTCCTTAGACCTCATCAGAGCAACTGGGCCAGACAAGTGAGCTGCAAGTTACCAACTTCAGGCCTTCCCATGAGATGGAAGACTACCAGGTCTTACCATTTGCTACATCCTAAAGTATTCTGGTTCTTTGTCATTTGCACTGCTGCCATGCTCTTTAGCTCTCTGGGTACTATCATTTGACTTGCTGCTTACCTTAAGGACACTTGGACTTTTCCATTCATTCTGTTCCTGAAACTGTAGGACAAAACTCATCTTACAGCTCCTCTGATGGGAGCATGAGCTCCTTGAGAAGAGGTACTGTTTTATTTTTTTCTATCTGGTTTTCCAGAGATTACAACAATGCTTGGCATACAATAAGCAGGTAATCAATACTTTTAAATCAATTCATTCATTTGTTCATCAAGAGACATTAGTGGTTCTACCATGTAGGAGCCATGAATTTCCCCTTCACACATATACTCTGGTCATGTTTGCCCTTCCACAAGTGTTTCTTGGGCATATATACTTTTGTCACTGATCATGTGCTTACGCATCCCAGATTTTAGGGGCAAATTTTTTGTGCTGTTTTTTTCTACTTTCTTTCCAGTTCATTAAATATCTTTGTTGTAAACTAATTGCATTCATTACCATAGTTACTAAAGGAAAACATTCAAGTGGAGTCTAGTGAGCTATATTTTTAAACGGCTAGTCCCTTAAACCTAAGCAGCAATTGATCTTAATGCTACTGATACGACCCTTACAAGAGGCTCTTGTTGTTCAGCATACAAAGACCCTCAGTGACTCCTTTCCTGACTCCCTTGTAGTGTATCTTTCCTCTTGCCTATTCATCCTCCTCCCCTACACCTGACCTCACTTTATCTCTGTCAGGTAAGAGGATTGCACTGTGGTAGACGTTTACTCCTCCCAGGTAAGATATTTTCATTTCAAGACTGTCCTGGAGATATTATCTTCAAATCACAAGGGTGAATCTACTATTCAAATTTAGTCTCTTCTATGTCCTTAATATTGGTTTGGAAAAGGTGGATGAATTCATCTTTGATCTAATTAAAACCTGGCTTCAGAGTTCATTTCAAACTCTCTCACAACTATTTTGTTGGAAAATAGCTCATACTTCCTATCTCAATTTCTCTTGCTTTGTAGTTGAGAGTATAAATCTTTTTGTCTAGTAGACTTTCCTTTAGTTACAGTGTCCTTGAAACACTTCTTTTTGCATAGACCTCAGCTCATCCGATCTCTTTTTTAATTTTTTTTCTTTACCTGCCTCTTATTTCTTTTAACAGTCTAATTTCCAAGTGCTTTTTTCCTTTTTTTTAATGCCCTATTGTCTATATCCTACCTAGGCCATCTCGATCTATGAATCTGCTTTCCTCTAAAGGACCCTAGGCAAGATTTTGACTTGAGTAATTAAAATAAATATGAACTTCTTTGGAACCCAGTTCTGGCAAGATGTTATATTTCCACATGATATCAATACATTTATGCTAAATGAATAAATTATTACCTTGCAGTTGAAGCACTCGTGATAGGCATCCAAAACTTAAATGCTTTGCTGGCTCTATGTTGATGCTAGCAGGGAAGAAACAATATATCTACAACAGCATCAGGCAAAGGACTCTGGGAAGATTTTTTACTGTGGCCTTGCTACCGTAATCCTATCTCACATTTCTATTTCCTTATCTAATACCTTAAACTGGCCTGACTTATAACATGGTAATGTTGCTTCAGCTATACAATTACGTTTTCTCTCCCAGCCTTCACAGCCTTTCTTTGAAAGGTTTGTGCTATTTGTATCCTGTTTTAGGAGCATAGATTTAGAAATGAAGGGACCTAGATGGTCATCTGACTAATTATGTCATTGTTTACTTACCCCATTCCTAAGGTTTCCCTCATTCTTCAGTATCTGGTATCTTTTTCTTTTTTTCAGAATTGGATAAATTAGCAAGCTAAGGTACCAGATAATGAAGTCCTTTCTTCATCTGAATAGCCAAACACTCAAACTCTATTGCAAAGAGTATAGCTCTGATGGGCTGGCCATGTTGTTTAAATGCCAAATTTACATTTATCTAAAAGACTATTGTATGTAGAACCCACACAAGTCAAACGCTCACATGGAGGTAAGAAGAAGTGATACAAAGACACTAAAGATCTCTCTAAAGAACTTTGGGATCAATTGTGAGACATGGGAGGCACTGGAACGGGATCACCTAGTATGGTATGCTCACATCAAAGAAGGCACTCTGTTTTATGAGCAAAGTAGAATTGCAGGAGTATAAAGGGAACATGAATTGTGCGAATTTAGAGACACCTCCATTCCAAATGTTCATTGGACTATTTGTGTCCAACCTGTGGTAGAGCCCTCTAAGTGCATTTTAGTTTAATGAGCCACAGTTAGATACACTGTACCTTGATCCTAACATAGTGATGCCATTTCGGTCCTCTTTGAGCACAAAGGACAACAACCAACCAATCCTTATTTCGGTAACCCCATTGAGCACTAACTCAGTGTCCATTGAATGGTAATCTGATATTGAACTGATATTAGTCTATATTGAATTGATGTTAATTTATTCAGTAACTATTTATTACTCCCAGGATTTATATGCATGGGAGGCTGTCTAAATATATAGTACAGTGAACAGAAGGAATCAAGAGATATAGAGTAGGAGGATGACTGTACCTACACTTTCAGAAGCACAGAAGGGGAGGGAGGATGACCATACAAGGTCTTTCATCAAGGGGATAGTGAGGGACAGTTGAGGAATTCATCAGGGTATATGTAAAAAAGTAGTTTGAAATAAGGCTTCACAAGTTGTTAGATCCCATGTTGGGGAGGGTTTTAACTGTCAGATCTAGAAGTCTATAGGGAAGTACCTTTTCCTTCCTCTTTCCCCTGCTCCCCTATCATCTGGGAAGGGAGAAAATTGAGGAAGATGCTCTTTTCTCTTTCCCTTCATCATAAACAAATGAACTCATTGAAAATCAAGTCTAATTAAAATGAAATCACCATTATATGCATAATACTGGCAATACCTGACAACACTGAAAGAAGTATGTATCAGTAATTTATTTTAATTCTCTTTTTAAGATTATAGTTATTGCCTATATCTTAGAAATAAACGATACATAACAAATTCATACTTTCTTATACAAGCCTCTTCTTTTTTATTCTTTGTGTTTGTGATTGTTAAATTCACAATAAAAAGAAATTCAATCTAAAAACGTTTAGTATATTTATAGGGTAAAATGCAAACCCAATCACCCTGACAAATATTGTAGTAAAATGGAGAGATTGCTGAGTGGAAGTTAGGAGATTTGGGTTCTTCACTCTTAAGCTGAGTGATCTTGGCCAAGTCACAGAGTCTCAGTTAATTTAGGGTAGGCACAGGTTTTGCCTTTTTTTTTTTATCACTAGCACTTAGCACAGTGCCTGGGACATAGTAGAAACTTTATAAATGCTTACTGATATTATCTGACACAGTCTTCATGTATACAATCAAAGGTTAGATTACATATTCTCTCAAGTTCTTTTCAGGAATCCTATGTTTTCTGTGATTCTCTGATTTTCATCATGTATATGACTCATGGATCTGTTGAAGTTTTATTCAAGGAATAACTATGCCCTCTCCCCCTCATACTATACATCAAAACATTCTTCTAAGTTGTGCTTTATTGTTTTGAGGAGTCAGAGGGTCCCCAGTTCTGGATTTGTCACTCAAGAAACATTTAGGAATTGCCTACTCTGCTTTAAAGAATTAGTCTAAGTCCTGGGGATAGATACAGAGACAAAAGACTAAATTGTCACTCAAGGAATTTACATTCTACTGGATTTGTAGCCCAACCTCATAATCTTACCACTTTATAATGAGTATTTGTTGTTGCTATTCAGTCCCTTTTCAATGGCGTCCAACTCTTTCGAACACTTTTTGGGATTTTCTTGGCAGATACTGGAGTGGTTTGCCATTTTCTTCTCCAGTTCATTTTACAGATGAGCAAATAGAATTAAATGACTTGTCCAGGGTCACACAACTAGTAAATGTTTGTGGCCAGATTTGAACTCCAGGGGATCAATCTTCCTGATTTCAGGTCCAGCATTCTATTCACTGTGCTGTCTAGCTGCCTAATTAATTAATGAATACTTATTGAGTGTCAAATTATGTCTTCATAAGACATAAAGATTATGAAGTAAAAGTCTAATAACATTTGTGTGTTAGCTTCCAAGTGCTACTTTTGCTTCCCCAGGACTTGCACTAAAATTGCACAGATAGAAAGATAAAGGTGAGTTAATTTCTCAGAAAGGTGTACCAGGGCTTCACTCCTTGCAGTTTATGTTCCTGAGATTGACTCTCAAGAGACATTGAGCACTTGCTTATTTAGTATTTGGCTAAGAGTGGCAACAGTGACCATAAAGGATCTTCTTTGTTTGCTGAGGGGGGAGAGAGAGAAAGAGGAAAGAGAGAGAAGGAAAGAGAAGTGGAGAGGGAGAGGAGGTAAGGTTGGAAAGGAGAGAGGTGGAAAATGGGGGAAGGAGAGAGAAGGAGGGAGGGAGGGAAAGAGGAGAAGGCAGAAAAGGAGTGAGGAAAGATGGAGAGGAAGAGAGGAGGGACAGAGGAAAGAGGAAGGGGAAAGGGAGGGAGAGAAAGTGGGGATAAGAGAGGGAGAAAAAGGGAAGAGAGAAATAAAGATGGATTAGAGAAAGGGAGGGAGGAAGAAAAAAGGAAGGAGGGAGAGAGAAAGAAAAAAAGAGAGAGAGTCGAAAAGACATTTCATTGGAAGCACAGAGCAATCTGTTTATTGCAGGCAACATGTCTGAGACTTCTCCTCCTAGCCTAATCTAGGCAATCCTAGAAATTATTTCACATCTAGAATTTTTGCTGCCAGTAGGTGACTAATGCCTGGGCAATAATCACTGCCTACCTCTTAGAATTTAAGATTATCCTGCTGACCTGACTTTCACCAGATCCACCAATAGAGAGATTTCTGTGACTAATGTAGCTATCTGTTCGGCACAGATGGAAATAGCAGTTTATTTCACGTAGACTAACAGATGAGAATGGCAAAAACTAAGTTTGGACAGGTTTGTATTTTAGGTTTATTGAAGTGAACCTCTGAAACTTTCTTTTAAACTTAAGAATTCATGAATTTTTTTCATGAAATTTATTTTCATGAAGCATCCTCCTTCCCTCCCCCCCTTTCCACCCCCCATACCCTGCCATTCTATGCTTTAAATGCTTTCTTTTCTGAAGGGAATTTAATTTATTTTATTCTTCTAAATAAGGAGGAGAATTTGCAATGCAAGCAATAAAGACTGTTCTCAGAAAATGAATAATTCTGTCCCAGTTTCTAAGACAACCTGGGGAATAAAACAAAACAATGCAAAGCATTGGGAAAGTAGTAGCCAGAAAGAAATTGCGTCTTTAAAAAAAAATAAATTTGAAACCGATACACTTTGGAGTGTGGAGGTCATTATCCAATGAGGTCATATGTGAATTAATACCCCAAGCAATCCATTCTCTCCTCCTTGATGGGGAAAGGTGCACAGATGTTCAGGTAGAGATAATATAGAGATTGAGGGTCAAATCCCTTTATTTCTAAACCAAGTTCATTGTCAGATGCAATCAAGGTAACACACGAGTTTATTTCATAGCCCACATCTTCTATCATTAACTACCACATTTTTCTTTGGAGCTGTACTTGATAATGACAACGGCAAGGCTGCTCAGATGGTATTTGCAGCAATGTTAATGGATCTTTGAGAATCATTCCTGAGGTATTTGATGGAACATCAGTTGCTAATGTTATTTTGCTGGCAGGATTTTCTATTTAGCCTCAGTAATAATTAAATGGAAAACCAAGCAGGAGGTTATCTAGTTTATTTTTGAAAACTACCAAGTCATCATGGAGTGGCAAAGAAAACTAACCATGGTGCAGTGCACATGAAGAATGATTTTCTTTTTCATTATAGTCAGGCTTGATATCCATTAATCATGGATGAACCTATAAAAAGGTGAAGTATATAATTGTCTGAATGGTGTGAGTTGAGGGATTCAGAATCGCATGTCATGAAAACCTGTAATTCCACCACTAACAGTTTTACCTTTGTATTAAGTGATTCACCATCTCTGTCCAAAATACATTCGTTGTTTAGTTGTTTTTCAGTCATGTTTCACAATTCATGACCCTGTTTGGGGTTTTCTTGACAAGAATACTGAAATAGTTTGTCATTTCCTTCTCCATATGAAGAAACTGAAGCAAATGGAGTTTATTGACTTGCCCAGGGTCACATAGCTAATGAGTCTGGATTTGAACTCAGCAAGATGAATCTTCCTGGCTCTATCCACTAAACCGTCTAACTGCCTCACTAAAGTACATATCAAATCTTAAAAGTTAGAACTGGAAGAGATCATAGGGGTCACCTATTTCAATTCTCTTATTTTTCAGATGAGGAAAGAGAAGCCCAGGGAAATGAAATGATTTGCGTAATGTCAAAAAACTAAGGAAAGTTAACTTAATAGCTTGAGTGATTGTTAACTTTTTTTCATCTTGAGAGACCCGGGCAAAAGAGGACCAGTTCCTGGTCAGGGAAAGGTAGGGGTAGGGGATGGTTGAAAGACAGGGAATTTCAGCAAGGTTGAGTATCTCCCACTTACAACAACTTGGGCCAGGTTGGATATACTTTGTGAAATAAGAAGTAGTGCTGTCTAGGTGATGCTGAGATGATCAGAAAGCTGGAGAGGAATGCTGGCTGGTTTGAGTAGAAATTACTATAGTGTTTTTCTCCTCAGTCCTTGAGGGAATTTTCCTTAACCTGAGGATTGTTGGAAGGGACTGGTGTGATTAATACATCTGTCCTCCCAGCCAAGGGTATTGTGGGCAGTTGAAATAGCATTAGCCATAAAATTCTCAGTGCTGGAGTTTAGAGAGGGGCATACAGGGTCAGATCATGCATGATAAATGTCAGGGTGGATATTCTGTTGCTGCAAATATCCAAGACCATTACAGACCTAGGCAATAGTTCTTCAATTTTCTCTTCTCTCTTTTCCCCTTCCCTCTCTCCCAAGAGATGGTATTCTTAATGAAACTTTTCTTTGTTTCTAAATATATATATATATATATATATATATATATATATATATGTATATGTATATATACATATATATATATATATATATATATGCTTGCCTTTCTGTTTTTATTGTGTTTTATAAACCAGAAGTTATTTAAATATGGTGAACAACTTCATCGCTAGACTACATGTCATTCTTTGCTCAACTATGATAGTAAGGAGCCATAAAAGAATGTCCCGAAGGTAAGAGAAAGAGATTTACCACTGTGATATTTTTGCCACAGTGGTTCTCTCACTGGGGGATCAGAGTTGAATGAAAAAAAATTATGGATTCATTTTTTTTTTTTACAATTTCCCACAGCATGAGAAAGACCTCTGTAGGCAATGAGAGAATCAGCAGTCTGACTGAGGGTTACGAATAGGTGGGCTGGTATTAGAGATAGAACTTTTGCCGTTTAAAAATTTAAATGTACTTTAAACATTCATCTTCAAAAATTTTTTGAGTTCCATGTTCTCTCCCTTCCTCTCCCATCTATTGAGAAGGCAGGCAATATGATATCAATTATACATGTAAGTTATGCATTTCTATATTAGCTATGTTGCAAAAATGAAATAGAATAAAAAGGCAGAAACATAAAGTAAAAAAAAGGTATTCTTCAATCTGTATATGTACATACATATACATATACATATAATCATTCTATACCTACTTCTATTTATCAGTTCTTTCTCTGGGTACAGTTAGCATCTTCCTTCATGTGACCTTTGTAGTTAATTTGGGTATTTATAGTAGTCAAAAATGACTTAATCATTCAAAATTGTTCTTAAAACAATATTGCTTTTACTGTACACAACTTTTTCTTGGTTCTGCTCATCTGGTTCTGCATTATTTCATATCCATCTTTTTCTGAGATCGTTTAATTCATCATTTCTTAGAGCACAGTAATATTCCACCACAATCATATCCTACAACTTGTTCAGTCATTTCACCAATTGATGGGCAACTCTGTAGTTTCCGGTTCTTTGCCACTACAAAGAGAGCTACTATAAATATTTTAGGATATATAGGTTATTTTTCTTTTCCCCTAATTATCTTTGAAACAGACCTAGTAGTGGTATTGCTGGATCAAACGGTATAGGCAGTTTAATAACTCTTTGGGTATAATACTAGATTGCTCTCCAAAATGATTAGATTAGTTCGCAATTTCACCAACAATCAGTGTCCCACTGTTTCTATGTCTGCTCCAATATCTGTTGTATTCCCCTTCAATCATTTGAGCCAAATCTGATAGGTGCAAAATATCTCAAGGTTGTTTTAATTTTCATTTCTCTAATCAATAATAATTTAGAGTATTTTTTCAAATGATTATAACTTGTTTTGATTTCTTCATTGGAAAACTGCCTGTTTACATCCCTGACCATTTATCATATAGGCAATGACTCATATTCTTTTAGATTTTACAAATTTCTTTTTATATTTGAGATGAGACCATTATCTGAGAAGCTATCTATAAATTCTTCCCCTCCAGTTTTCTGCTTTCTTTCTGATCTAGGCTTCATTTGTTTTATTTGTACAAAATATTTTTAATTTAATATAATCAAAATTATACATTTTACACCTCACTCTGCTTTCTATCTCTTGTTTATTCATAAATTGTTTGCCTTTCCATAAGATCAATAAAGAATATGTTCCACATTCTTCCAATTTGCTTATAATGTCTCTCTTTATATCTAGGTCATGTATCCATTTTGACCTTATTTTAGTTAATGGTGTAAGATATTGGTCTATGCACAATATCACCCATACTGCTTTCCAGTTTGTCCAACAATTTTTGCCAAACTACACATGCAAAATAGTGAATTCTTATCCCCAAATCTTAAGTCTTTACACTTGTCAAATACAAGATTACTATGTTTATTTGCTGCACTGAATCATGTGTCTACTCTGTTCCATTGATCTTTATATTTCTTAGCCACATTAGATAATTTTTATAATTACTGCCTTATAATACAGTTTAAGATCTGATACAACAAGAAATAACTACAATAAAGTAAAAATTGACGAATGGTGAACAAAATTAAAAGTTTAAAAAAATTGAACTAATAAAATTAGGATCTGGTTTTATAAAAAAACAATAAAATAGATAACCATTGACAAATTTGATTTTTAAAAATAAAGAAAAAACAAAATTACTAAAATCAAAAATTAAAAGCATGAATGCACCACCAGTAAAGATGAAATTAAAGCAATTTTCAGGAGTTATTTTGCCCAATTATATGACAGTACATATATGACAGTTGTTAAGTGTCTTTTCATAATTTTCTTGTCTTGCTCTCATTTCTTATTTCATTTTTCCCTCCACCACTCCTACTTATTTGATGTTTAAAATCATTTTTAACTCTTCCTGGAATTCCTGTTGGGCTTGGGCTTTATTGACAAACTTTTCTCTTTGAGGCTTTGCTTGAAGCTATTTTGACATTGGTGTCTTCTGATTTTGTGTCTTGATTTTTCTTGTCACCACAGTAGCTCTTTATGGTCTTATTCTTTTTGGTTGTTGTTTGCTCATTTTTCCCAGTCTATTTCTTGACTTTGGACTTTTCATTACAGTTAGGCTCTATTCTCTGGTTAGGGAGGAGGGGACTGTTCCTACCTTCAGACTTTTTTTCACTGCTGTTTTCAGAGCTGGTTCTGATGATCTGGAAGTTTTTGGTGTTTCCAAGATAATGTGACCTGGGAAAAGGTATACTTACTACTTTCTTGATCTGAGCTATAGTCTTACTCAGAAAGGGACCTTGCTCCTTTGGAACAGAAAGCAATACTGTGCCTCAGGGTTCTTGATCCAGTGGAATTGCAAGTACTTCTTTACATCCTGAAATTGTGACCCTGAAGTCTGTATAGTTGCCAAACAATGCCCACTCCCATGCCCAGGGCTAGTAAAGGTCACCTGTAATCTCTTTCTGACCAGAGCTTGAGAGCTCCTGAAGCTTGAGAGCTCCCGAAGCCACCATTGCTGTTGCCTCCTCCAAGACCCACAGCCAGTATGGCAGCCATGTGTACTTTAGATAGCGCCTACCTCTTCTACTATTCTCTTACCTTGTCTCATGATGGGAAAATTTCTCACCTCAGCCTTTTGTTGGATTTGGAGCTCCAGATTCCTTTTGTGGTGTTACTCTAAAGTTGTTTGAAGGGAATGAGGGCGGGCTCAGCTGTTTACTCAGTCCCTGGAAGTCAACTATTTTTCTTCCTATTATTTCCCAAGGTTCAATTTGAAAGGAAAACTATTCTTTTAGAGGGAAAGAATGGAATAAATAATTGTCCACAGTGGTGGAAGCAATGCCCCAAAGCACCTATAAGGCAAGAAAGATTGATAGCCAGAACAACCCTGCTCACCAGCATAGCACCATACAACTACTGAACAAGTCAAACTGAAAATAGAGACCCAAGACTTTTTACTACTTAGCTATATTAGCTATTATGTAAAACGTGCCAATAAACCTGGACCATTCATATGAGATAAAGCTTTGCTTTTCCACAAAATTTCTTGCTATTAATAATGAGTAAAATGCAAAAATGGAAATTGACACGTATCCATTAGTCACAATCATGCCTAAGGTACAGGGAATGTGCTTTGTGGAGGATTTCTCTGAATGTTTGTTTAGAGATATCTATAACAGAAATTCTTAGAGAATGATCTGAGATAACTTGTGAGTCCTTGAGACCTGAAAAGGAGGGTTTTAATGACCAAAACTATTTTCATGATAATACTAATGTGCTTTAATTTTGAACATGGTAAATTTCGCATAGCTGTAATCCACAGAAATAAAAGCTTTTGGGGTGTGGGTTTTCAATCATTTTAAAGAGTATAAAGAGATCCTGAGACCAAAATGTTTGAGAACCACTTAAACAAAAGATACCAAATTAAATAATTTAACCCACTATTCACAAAGATTTAGTTTTGAATCATGGAAGGTAGTTTCAAATATAGTTTACCTGATGCTTTGTCTCATTCTGTCTTCCTCCACTTATCTGGCTCAACTGGGAACCCAGATTTTCCTGACTCCAAGACCAGTTTTATTTTTTAACTATTTATTTTATTCTGAATGTAAGAAATAAAATAAGCATTTCTATAACATAGCAGAAAAGAAAAAAATGATTGTACATAAAAATGCAGATCTGTTAGGTACAACTTGAAATTCCTTTTAAATATATAATAAAGTTATCACATAACTTTCTTTCCATCTCCCAATGTTTTCTTCTCCTCTTTCCCCTCCCCCAGTAGTTTGCTATCCACTGTGCCAGGGGCCTCTCTGCCCAAGTAAGAACTTACAAATCAACTTTAACCTCTGTACTCATTCCAGAGTGAGTGTAACCTCATTATTTTTGTTTCCCGGAATAACTTAGGAAAACAAGCCCCTCAAAAGTCATAAACCTCTGAAATGGAAAAAGAATGGCAAAATCTCTAGAGTGTTGTAATAGTCTGAGCAAGCTGGTCCCCTGGCATTTTAGGTCCGAAATTGGAATGAAATGATCCATTTAATAGTTTATAAAGGGAGGTGTACATAGACATATCAGAGAGGATACTCAAAAGAGGGAAAGGATGGTCATCCAGGAGAAAGGTTGAATTTAGCTGAACTCAGCTTTCTAGTGCTCTTCATGCCTATAGGAAGCAAAGGGCTACAGTGGGTCTGCTTTTGTCATTTCCCAAGTAGCTTATTTTGCTGGAATTAATGTCTCTGCCCACTTTGCCATCACTGGGGCGAGCTTTTCTGTCTGCTTCTGAGGACTGAACTCTGTTGCCCTCTGCTGGTGATAGAGTTGTGCCCACCTACGTCTGACCAGGTGCTACAGACAAATCAGAGAGTGGCACTTCCCCTGGCTGGTATACCATAGTTGTTGAAGACAGTAATTGCTAATTGAGAAGGTTCAGGCAATTTCAAGATATTCTGGCTTATCATGCCAGGGCTTAGATGCCTCTTTCTTTTGGTGGTCATCTTCTCCAATGCAGAAAATTCTTTGCACTGCCAGTCATCCCCCAATGAGGGACAAAGGGGCTCCTGATATCTCAAAATCACAAGATTGCTGCCAAGGATAAGGTGAATACCACAAAGGCTAAGAATGTCCAGCTCAGGACTGACCATTTATGCTCAGAGAAGGACAAAACAAAAAGACAAAACCCCAGACTTTTCTAGGTTAATACATGTCCTTTTTCTGCTAAGTGCAAGAAATCACTTTCTGTGAGGTTGGTCTTGGGACCTGAGCTCAGTGGGGGCCCTTCTCTGGAAATGAAGGTGGGGTTAAGAAGGAGGAGGAAAGAGGAGATGGAGGGTTAAGGAAGGGTGGGGAAGAAGATGTAGAGAAGGGGAAAGAGGGAGAGAAGGGAGGGAAGAAGGAAGAGGAGAAGGAAAAGGAGGGAGGTAAAGAGATAAAAGCAACATGAGGAGATAGAAGGGGAAAGAGTACAGAAAGGGAGGAGGGAGAGAAAAGGGGAAGGGTAGAAAGAAAAGCAGAGGGACAGAGAGGGAAGAAGGAGAGAGAATGGCAATTCATCGTTCAGGAGTAAGAGTGGAATTAGTCTTTTTTACACTTTTAAAACTGATGCATCACTCTTGCCCCAAACAAATCAACTGGAGTAAAATTTCATATTTGTTCATATCCCAAATTCCAGGAACATCTCTGGGATCCTGGGGAAATCAAACGTTATCCTTTCAAGTGCCTCCTTGGTACCAAAGAATCACAACCAAGTCCATGTAACACAGTCCCCAATGACATTTCAAATGCCATATAACAAAACCTCCAAGCTTCCTTTCAGTACAACACTAGGGTTGACTTTCATGCCAGGATTTTTGCCTGTATGATGCCAAAACTCTAAAGGACTGAGCTGTACTAATAGTTCTTTGCTACACAATTAGAGACAAAGGGTCTTATTATGGGAGCACCAATAGAATATAATTTCCTTGAGATAAAAGACTGGTTTTCTTTGTTTGGTTTTTGGTTTTTTGACCTGTAGCACTTAGCAAAATGTCAGACACTTAATAGAAACTTAATAATTTTCTTGTGATTATGATGATGAAGTAATTATAGTATGGCATAGAGGAGATTTATCAATTGGAAACGGAGACAGAGACTGGACTGTTGTTGTTGAGCTGTTTTGCAATTGTGTCCAACTCCTTGTGACCCCAGTTGGGTTTTTCTTAGCAAAGATACTGAAGGGGTTTGCCCTTCTCTCCCTTACTTCTCTAGCTCATTTTACAGATGAGGAAACTGAAGCAAACTGTTCAGTGACTTGCCCAGTGACACAGTGTCTGAGGCCAGATTTGAACTCAGGAAGATGAATCTTTCTGATGCCAGGCCTGGTGCTCTATTCTCTGAGCCACCTAGCTGCCCTGGGTCTCTAAAACTCCTTTCATTACTAAGATTCCTTTATTCTGTGAATTTTTTCTTTGTATTGAATTACCTGTAGAGTCAAAGGATCTGAGTTCAAAGTCCCTCTCTGTCACTTACTTATGTATGAACTTAAGCAAATAACTTCACCTGCCCAGGCCTTACTTTCTTCAACTGTAAAACTTGTGTTGAACTAGGTGGCTTCTTAGATCCCTTCCAGTCCTAGGTTTATGATCCTATCCCTTTGACTTCAAGTTGAATCAAAGTATCATCTCGTGAAATCTATGTGTTAAACAGAAGCATAAAGAATTTACTGTTATAGGTAACCCCCGGCAGAACTGTGCCTCAAATTCTACTGTAAAGTACTTATTACATTATTACAATAACTTCCACATAGTATCACTATTACAATAATACATTACAGTCATTACATTATTATATACAAAGTCTTATTGCATTATAACCCAACTTCCCACCTTGGTCCTGCAAACCCTCATTCATTCCAGCGTTGGATTCCTTCAGTTCCGGTAGGCCGGCCCTGTCTGTTGTTGTCTTTGGTGATCAAAGAGGAACCAAAATGACATTGCTGTGTTGGGGTTGAGGAATAGTGTGTTCAAATATGGCCCATCAGAATAACACGTGCTTGGAGAGCTCTGCCACAGGTCAGGCACAAATACTCTGTAGGAACATTCGGAATGGAGATGTCTCTAAATTTGTGCATCTCATATTTCTTTTGAAATGTGAGTTTTGCAGTTCTGTTTTGCTCATAAAGTACATCACCTTGTTTGACACAGGCACACCATGCTGTGAGGTCCTATGCCAGTGTCTCCCATGTCTCACAATCAATTCCAAAGTTCTTCAAAGAGATAAGACCAATCCTATACTCTTGTATGGCAGCTTGGTGGGACACAATGGATAAAGGTCTGGGTCTGGAGTCAGGAAGACAGTTCAAATTTGACCTCTTACACTGTCTGTGTGACCCTGAGCAAGTCACTTAACGCTGCCTGCCTCTTTGCCAAGAAAACTCCAAATGGGGTCACAAAGAGTCAGATACAACTGAAACAACTGAGCAAATATTCCATGTCAAGTTCTTTCCCCGGCCTAGCCCTGTCTGCGCCTCTTCCCACTAATCCCTATCCTTGGGCTATCCTCCTGCTCCTTGCTTCCTTCTCTCAAACCCATTCATTTAGCTGTTTGGGGGACTGTCAATATCCCTGGCTTATGAGCAGTCTTGGCCCATGTTAGCTTGGCTCTGGAGCATTAAGCTCTGACTCTGCTGTGCTCAGATCAACATCTTCTACAGGTCAGTCCTCCCCTTTCCTCCCTACCTTCAATTCCTGTGTTTAAAGCTACCCCAAGTGCTCTGGCCAGTCACTTGTTCCCATTTCCGGGAATGGATTTCCCTTTCATGGACTTGTTCTTCCAGCACCAACTGACTCCCTGTAAGGTTTTTGCTGCTGTCATTTTGCCTAGTCATGTTTTCATCATTACTCATGCTAGATAAGGCATAATTGTATTAATATATACTATTTTGAGGTATTAAACAATTGAAACAAATAAAATGTATCTTGTTTCTAACAACAACAGAGTTTTAAGGAACATTAGGGGTCAAGGCACCTACCTTACACTACCTCCATAATAAGTAGCCATGACAAGGGGTGGCTCACTACCTCTGGGGGCAGCCCCTCTGCACTGTTGGATATTGTTACCTGCTAGGTGAGATGCAGGCCTGGCATGGAGAATAGAGAACTAGTTTTACAGTCAAGAAGACCTGAGTTTAAATTCTTCCACGTTTTGGCCATGTGACCCTTGCCAAAAGTCAACCTCTCAGTGCTCAGACAACTTTCTAAGATTATAAACAGCAAAACAGATCTTTAATGGAGAGAGTTCTTCATTCAGAGCAATGAATATTCATGAAATCACAGGTTAGATTAAAACAAGACCTATGAAATTTCCTTATATCAAGCTGAAGGTTGTCTTTCTGCAACTTCTATCTGTGGCTCCTACTTCTGATCCTTGGGGCCATGAAGAGAAGTTTAATCCCTCTTTCACATGATGGTCCTTGAAGTTCACTATCCTTTCCTTCTTCCCCAACCCCCCCCTTCACAAATCTGATTCCTCCAGATTAAAAATCTCTTATCTTCCTCCAACTCCTTATCATCCTAGCTTCTTTCCTTCCAGTTTGCCAACTTATTTACTGAAATGTCACTCCAAAACTGATTATACTACTCGTGATATGATTTAACCAGAGCAGAGTACAGCAGAACCATCACCTTTCTTATTCTGGACTCCATATCTCTCCTAATGCAACTTAGAATCACATTCCCTCCTTTGGCTTACAGGTCACACCATTGACTCCTGTAACTGAAATCCATTTGCAGATGCTGATAGCCTAACATGAAGGAGTTTGTGAAAATGGCTCTGAATTCCCCTAGCTCTTGTAACACCCTAAGAATTTCTCATCAACTATAGCTTTCATCCTATGGAGTCTTGACTTACTTTTGCTGAGCATTGACTAGCATGTATTTGTAACAGCATTCACATGCAAAGAGATCTAGATCTTTAGTCCATTTTCCAACAATTCCTGGCAAAGCACAGCATCCAAAACATTTTGCAAGGGTGTTCCATGACGAATTTTAAGGGCTTGATTTTGAAACATTACCCTAAAAGCCACTGTCTTGTCAGGAGGACTGCTAGTCTGTTGCCAGCTATGACTGCCTTTATAAGTGGTTAGGAAGTTACTGCTGAACTAACAACTAGTCCCTCAATTAGACCTTTGTTCTCCCACTTATAATACCTTTGGAAGCTAAATCTGGACATGGAGCTTCATTTACTCTTAAAAAAAAGAAACCAATGTCTCTCCCATTGTGTTAGTTTATTAGGTAGATAGGTAGGAAGTATCAGCTCAAGATTGTAGTTCATTTGGTTCACAATAATAATTCACTTATAGTGATTTTCTTACAATATCTCTATGAACTAGGTAGCATGAATGTTACCCCATTTTACAAATGAGGATCTGAGAGAAGTGGTGATTTGTTTATTATCCAACAGCTAGTAAACCTAATTTCAGACCCATTTAATTTCATTCCAAGTTCAGCGCTCTCACTTCCGTTTTTTTCCCCATTAATCTATTCTATCTTTCAATACAAGGTCACCAACCTACCCACCACTGAGAAGACACATTTGGCACCAAATCTTGTATGAAACTGAATTCTGTTTCCTTTTGCTAACATGGCAAAGAAACAGCACGGGGAACTGGGGTGGGGGAAAGCTTTGTCTTAATTTCAGTCTTTTAAAGGAACCACTGAATGAGTCTCTCTGGATCCACAATTTGATCAGGATTGTAGAGTGGTCAAGAGGGAGACATTTTCCTAGGAGTGCTCATGAATGGATTTCCATTGGGTCTCAGACTGTCCCTCATTTTTTTACCTTATATTTAGCCCCTTAGTGCTTTCCCCAAACTAATCAGATAGCACTTGCTGGTCATGTGTCAGCTTGATTAGCTTGTATTTTCTGGAATAATGCCACATAGCTAGGATAATAGTTATGATGAAATTGAAGCAAATTTTAATTCCGTAACTACCAAACCATTGATGAGTACATAGAACAAATTGTTCCAGCCCTTTTCTGCAAGATATGGTAATATCATTTCATCATTAATCACCATTATTTCATCATTTATATCAGTGATCTTAATTTCATCATTCTTGATAGCAGTATGTTAATATAGCTTCTCACCTTTCCTGAATGAGACCAATCACTTGCTGTGAATTTGCCTGTGCCTGTGACCTCAGAAGACCTTAACCTATATCAGAAATATTTATTTTGACCTGCTAGACCTGGAGGTTTTGCTGGAAGTCTCTTGTAGGAATGGAAAAAGTGAGATCTTCAGGAAAATGTGGCCCTAGGTAAAACTGTAAGGTAAATGGTTAAACCTTGCAAACTCTCTATATCCTTTTCATGCACTCACCTTTTTTTTCCTTTTTTTCTTTTTAAGACCTTGCTCCTATCTTGAAGTCCAGTGGCCTCCTTCTTCTCCTTAGCTACCTGAGCTTTACTTTACTGATTGCAGCATCCCACCTAGACTTATCATCTCTCATACCATACACTGGGGATCTTCCATTATTGATTTGTGTTTGTTTATTTCCTTTCTTTCCCATCAAAAATTACCCATTGTAATGGGTCACAGTATTCTGTGATCTCTAAACTTTTTTGATCATGAACCTCTATCAATTAAAACAAATTAAGCATGCATTTCATACACATACTTTATATTATATAATATTTAACAACACTATATATAATATTATACATAAACATATTTTATAAATTATTTGCGTGGACTATAGCACTCATATAATTTGTACATTACAAATGCACTCAAATGGATCTGACAGCTTATTGATTCTTGAATTCCCTCCAGTGAAGAAAATGACAATCCACTTATTATTTAAAAACCATGTAAAAATAAAAGTGAAAAAGAATGAAATATTTTTTAAACATGTTAACTTATTTCCTTTGTTAATGGCAGCATAGCATAATTGATAGAGAGACTAAGAACCAGGAAGCCCTGGGTTCAAGTTCTACCTATGACCTATACTGACTGTGTTACCCTGGGCAAGTCACTTAACAATTTCACGGTATTAGACCACAGTCTATGGTTACAAACTTTAGAGAAGGTAGAGGCCTGTGTTGGTAGTGGGAGTTTACTAATCTTGGAGTTCACTACATGAATAAAATCACAGATCCACTTCCTATCTCTATCCCTTTAATAGTACAAGCAAACCTATATATTATTATTGATATAGAGATATCAATAAATCCCTGAAGGACCAGCAGGAGAAGGCTTGGTGGGCTTTCCCTTCCTCTGCCCTAGGCTGCACAGTCTAGTTCTTCTCACTGCTCCCTTCTCGCTATCATTGTTCCATGCTGTTCACTGGGCCCTATCATCTACCCATCATTTTACCCTCCTGACTCCTACATTTGGCCATCTGACCTAATATTGTAACTAAATACTTATAGACCTCATTATACATTGAACCGCAAGGACACCAGACTTTCTCATCTGCTCTGAAACTGATCCCTCCTATGTCTTTCCCATCTCTGTTTAGAATATGAGCTCCACAAGAGCAGGACCATTTTACTTCTCTATTAATTTATTTAATCCCCAGTACATAGCCCAGTGCTTGGCACATAATAAGTGCTTAAGGAATGATTTCCCATTCCATTGCATTACTAGTAATATTTTTAGTGAAAGTGGTGTGATTGAACTTACCTTAATTACTTCTGAAGATTTTGACTTAACACTTTGTGATAGTAATTTAAAGGTATAGTTCTAAGTTCAGTATATTTCTTTATTTGTTTTGAAATAGCTGCCATAACTGGAAAAACTACCTCACAAGAATTCACAGATTGAAATGAAGTATATTATTAATTGTATTTAATAAACCATAATATTCATTTTTTAGTCTCATTCACCAGTTATGGAAATATTTTTGTTGAAATTCAGCTAGTAAATTTCCATCATTCCTTACATCAATTGTTCTTACAAACTAATAGGAAAATGTTGTATTGTTATTTTTTTTGACAGATTGGTTCCAAACTCACTGAAACTCTTTACATGAAAGATCTTTAAGAAGAGGGTAAAACTTCTGTTTCCGATTTTTTTTAAGTGTGTATACTTAAAAAATATTTTAAAATGAGATTTTTTTACAGGTGATACATTGTTTTGGGCAATAAAAGTTTAGTTTATAAGCACCTTTCTTATCATGATGATTTCATATAATCGTTAGTAAATATCTCAAGATACAATAATTATTTAGGAAGAAATTCAGTGTTATTGATAATACATATAAACCTACATTTCAATAAATCGATAATTTTGAATTTTTTGACTGATTTTTCATCATTTCTGATTACATTTACATTAATGTTAAGCTCATCTAATGATGAGAATTATACGTTTTATCATTTTCTTGTTATTTGCTTGTGCTCACGTTATTAGTTTTATCTTCAGTTCATTATTTCCTTGCAGGATTTTTTTTTAAGTCAGTTGTCCATTTTCTAAAAGTTAGCTTTAGTGAAAACTAGATAACATATTCTGTGAATCCACTTGACATGTAAATTACAATGCTCTGTAATATGCTGAAATTGAACAAATGAGCAGGAGTGCCACTGCCAACCCTTCTGGGCTGCGGAATTATTCTCATATACTATTTGTGATGTGATTTTCTTATATAAGGATCACAAGCGCCAGTGTCAGAGTATATATTAAATATTAGGGTACTTTAACACTTTTCTTTCCTTCCTTTGTTCTTCCCTCCCTCTTTTCTCTTCCTCTCTTTCTTCCTTTATCCCTCCCCTCCTTCCCTCCCCCACTATGTCCCCATAAAAAAATATTACTCATGATTACAGCTTGATTTAGGAGCCCTTATCATTTGTCTTGAAAACAACTGCTACCTCCCTTTCATTTTCACCCCTTAGAAACATTGTATCTTCCTTCCTCCTTATTTGTGTTTTCTTCTCCTTGTCATCCTTGTATGGTGCTTTTTGCATGATGCCTTTGGCTCACAGCATTCTGGGAAATGTCTTTTCCTACCATCACCATGAATGTTACTTTACTATGTCTCCTTTATGTATGGCTCTGTTTTCAGGAAGCTTCCACTATACTGTTAGTAGTTCTTTCCTTTCCAAAGTTTTGGGACTCAGTTTGTATAAATAACATTGAATTGATATGTTTTTCCCAATAACTTTAGCTCACATTTATTAAGCAAATACTTCAGAGAAAACCTGTGAAGTAGGTAGCTTAAGTATTAGAGTTGAAAAAACTGAAGTTTAGTGAGATTAAAGTGACTTGCCTAAGGTCACCAGCTAGTTTAGTCCCAGAGGATGAACTTGAACACTAATCTTCTGAGCCTAAGTCCAGTCTCCTTTCCCCTGGTGTCAATGGTTGATTGCCATCACCATTAATTAGTGCAGGAGGAGTTTCACTCAGGGAACTTCCTTTATCATTTTCTCTAGTGGTAGGAGAAGGCAGATGTGAGGATTGTGTCCTGTCATTGTTTACTGCCTCCAAGAAATAAAATGGAGCAATGATTTGTCAAGCAGGCATTACAAAAACTTTATGAGGGAAAAAAAAACCTGTCAAAGGGAGATAGTCCAATATTAAAGTTTCTTTCACATTTGAGACTTTAGAAAAACACCTCAATACCCAGCCCCCCAAAATGTCCTTCCCCTTCCCTCATACTCCAGCTGTGCTCCTTATTGCTTCCCAGAGGAGCCATTTACAAGGAATCACTTGTTTATTTCTCCCCTGCCTGAAATAAACATTAAACATGGAAAAGTTATAGGTTATAATGGTAAGTCAGGGGTTTAAATGAGCAGAGAAATCTTGCTGAGGCAAATCTTTTAAATGGCTTTTGGAGCCCTAATAAGGTCCCCAGGTAAGCACTGAAAATGAACTGGCTCACCAAAGCACTGACCTGGGAGTGTGTCTGTGTGTTTAAATTATTGTTATGACTTTGCAAGCTGCATTTCATTAATGAGCACTAAATGGAAGTGTTTATCTCAGGTAGGGAGGGCTGATGCTTCTCCTGCCCCCAGCTCCACACTAAGCATCCTAATTGTTAGGAAGCTTCCTTGCAGGTGACTGGAAAGACCTGAAGCCTTTGTCACATTGACAGGAGCTGCTTAGAGCTGTTATGGACCCTGTCAAAACAAGCTCCTTCACTGATGAGTCTGTCCCAGCTGTTTGCATTCTCTGTCTGCCTTTGGTAGCCAGAAGAGCTCTAGGGAAGGAAATCCCTTTCACAGAGGCAGCCAGGCAATGTGGCACAAGACTCTGGGAGTCTCCTCTATCCCTAAATCTCTTCCTCCTAGGGTGTGAAATTCTCTTTTCCTTTTTCATACTTTCACAAAGGCTTCTACTTAAGGATTTCAACTCTCCCTCACTCAAAAACAAAGTCAAGTGCAAGTCATGTCATCGTTTCTCTGATGGCATAGTCTTCTTAGGCAACAAAGGACCAACACACACACTTAGGGATTTATTTGTTTTGATTCTCCTCCTCTTTTATTAGTCAATTAGTTGATAAGTATTTATTAATGCTTATTAAACACACTTACTATGTTCCAGGCACTGTGCTAAGTACAGGGGATACAAAGAAAGGCAAAAATGGAATCCATTATTACATCCATATGGAAGAGAAAACTTGCAAACAACTATGTATATCTAAGATAAATGTGTGTATTTGTGTATATGTATGGATATTAGTATATGAGTGTGTGTGTTTGTAATCTCCAGAAAGTCCTCTTGAAGAAGGTGAAATCTGAAATCAGTCTTGAAGGAAGTCAAGAGGCAGGGGTGAGGACAGAGAGAGAGAGAGAGAGAGAGATAGGGATGGAGAGAGGGAGAGGGAAGAGAGGGAGAGAGAATATCCTAGGTATGCTGGACAGTCTATGAAAATGTATGGAGGTGTGGTCAGAGCTGCTTTATGGAGATCACTTTGTCTTCTGAGTCATGGAAATTGAATTTTAGAATATAAGTGCTCTTAAAAGGGTGAAGCTAAACCGTTAGGTTGTTTTTTCCTCCTATACTCACAGCTACCCTCTCCCAATCTGGTCTAGCTTGAGGAACTGCCCATTTAGAAATTTCTCCACCAAAGCAGTTCAGCAACTCTTCTTTAACTTCTAACCTCAGATGTCCAGAGTCCTGGGGGGTTGACGTTGCCACTGTGTCAGAGTCAGGATTTCACCCGAGATATTTCTTTTTCTTTTCTTGAAGGCTAATGGATAGTTTTTTCCCCTTTCTTACACTTTTCTTACTCTCTGTTTCTAATCCTAGAACTTCTCATTCTGGTAGTTCTAAGGGCAGGTACAGCTAGGTTTATATTCCTTTGCTTTGATTCTCTGATACTCTACAAATTGTGTATATAGAAGAGTAACACCCACGATATGTTTTCTTTTTTATTAATATTTTATTTTTATCTAATTACATGTAAAAACTATTTTTAACATTTGTTGTTTTTTTTCAAAGTTTTGAGTTCCAAATTATATCCCTTCCTCCATCCATATTCTCCTCCCTGAAATGGTAAGCAATCTGATATAGTTTATACATAAGAAATCATATAAAATATTTCGATATTAGTCATTTTTATGGAAGAAAACTCAAGAGGAAAGAAACAAGGAAGGAGGAAAGAAAGAAAGAGAAAAGAAGGAAGGAAAGAAGGAAGGAAGTGAAAGTAGTACATTCAATTTAATCATTTAATTTAATTTACATTTAATCATAAATTTTTTCTTTCGAGGTAGATAGCACTTTTCGTCATGAGTCCTTGGAATTTTCTTGGATCATTGTAATGCTGAGAATAGCCAAGTCATTCACTGTTGATGATCATATAATAATGCTGTAACTGTGTACAATGTTCCCATGGTTCTACTCACTTCACTTTGTATCAGTTCCTTCCAAGTTTTTCTGAGATCATCAGGCTCATGATTTTTCATAGCGCAATAATATTCTATTACAATAATATACCACAGTTTGTTCAGCCATTTCCCAATTGATGGGTATCCCCTCAATTTCCAATTCTCAGCTACCACAAAAAGAGTTGCTATAAATATTTTTGTACAAATAAGTGCCCCCCCTCTTTTAAAATCTCTTTGGGATACAGACCTAGTAATAGTATTGCTGGATCAAATGATATGTAAAGTTTTATACCCCTTTGAACATTACTCCAAATCATTCTCCTAGATGTTTCTTACATTGAAATTAGCCTTCCAGGAGATCACTTGACCGTGGAAGAATGGACATCTTGATTTATAGTGAGACAGGGGTTGTAGTAGTAATTCCCCTGGAGGATATTTTGGATCTTGTTGTAGTTGGGGGAGACAGTTTGTGTGTTTTTTGGGGTAATGAGTTCATCCTTCATTGCTGAAGACTAGGCTATCAGAGAAATAATGATATGACTTGCACTTGACTTTGTTTTGAGTGAGGGAGGACTGTGTAGGTCACCAGCCTCACTTCTACTCTATTCATCAGGATGACTGGAGATGACCCAGGATGGGGCAATTGGGATTAAGTGACTTGCCCAAGGTCACACAGCCAGTGAGTGTCTGTCAAGTATCTGAGGTGAGATTTGAACTCAGGTCCTCCTGGCTCCTGCACTGGTGCTCTATCCACTGCACCACCGAGCTGCCCCTGTTTGGGGTAATATTAGTACACTGAATACTCAAGGAATAGTTTCTTCTCCTTTCTCAGACAAATCATATCATATGTAGAATCCATGAATATTGGAGATTGGAGTGACCTGACACAACATCTTGTCCATTTCCCTCACTTTCCAAATGAGGAAAATGAGACCCAAAGAAAGGTGATTTTTCCAAGGTCATCCAGTCCCTCAGTGGCAGAGCTGGGACAAAGGCCTAGGTCTACTGACACATGTGTACCCAAGATAAAATAATTTGAAAAAGGAAGACATTGTCAGGTAAGGAGAGCAGTAAAGATCTGAAGAAGATAAGAGCTCAGTCTTCAAGGAAGTCAGAGAACCTAAGAGGCAGAGCTGAAAGAGTAGAGTATTTAAGGTATGTGCACAGCTTGTTCAAAGGCTTAGAGGTGGGAGATGCTTTGTCATATGTGAGGAACTGCAAGAAGGTCAGTGTAATTGGATTGTGTAATATGTGGAGGGGATAAATGTCTAAAGAGGCTAGAAAGTTAGGAATGGGGGATGTCTGATGTGGGGGAAAAATAATGTTATGTTGAGTTTGAAATGTCTGTGGACATCCATTTTAAGATGTCCAAAAGACAGTGTGAGGTGCATGATACTTTTTAGTAGAGAAATTAGGGCTAGATAAATTGAGTCGGGAGTCATCTACCTTGAGATGATAATTAGACCAATAAGAACAGATGATATTATCAAGTGAAACAATATAAAGCATAGTATATAATGTTGTTTGTTTGTCCTTTGTTTCCTAAGAGGATCAACGACATCATAGTGTGATGATCTGTGGGTGAACCGGATTTAAATGAAGCAGAGTTGCACAAAATCATCAGCCTCTCTCTTCTAGAAGCAGTGACATCCTGCAGCAGGCCAAAAGTCAAGACAATTGGCGATGACCAGGATGCAATGAATGACTTTGGCATCTTCCATGTCTGACCCAGCTCTCAGCAATACACAACACCTGTTTCTTCAGTCACCATCCTGGCCCTCGGAATAAATTGTTCTCATCCACCCATTCCACTTAAGGAAGTCTTCACCTGCTTGGTATAGACAGCCCTTTAACTCACTGATGGCTTTGAGGCACATCAGCTACCCTCAGAGTGGTTTACTGAGGTGTGGTCCCTGAGCATGCTACAGCTTGTTGGATCCACAGGTAAGAGGTGAATAGCAGGAGGACATCAAACATGGATAAGCAGCCCTGAAAAGAACCTGGCAAGCCCTCCACTAGAGATGATAATCTGTTCTGGACATCCTATACACCTTATATAACCATACAGCCCATAACAGAGACAGGGTGGAGGACACCACAGTTAAAAGAGGTGACATGGATGAAGAAATAAAGGAGACTGAAAAGTAGTGGGAAAGATTTGAAAAGGAAAAAGAAACCAAGAGTGTCAGAAAAACTTACCGTGCAAAGAATATCTAGAAAAAGTGGTCAGTAGTATGAGATATTACAGAGAAATAAAAAAGAATGAAGATTGAAAAAATAATTTTCTGTAGTTATTTTGAATGGAATTTCTTTTTCTGTCTGTTCTTGTGAAAAGGCTGATGATTTGTAGGGGTTTATTGTATTTCATCATACTTTGAGAAAGCTAATTTTTAGTTGATTTCATATAGTCTACTATACAGCATTCTCCATGTAAACTATGCTACCTTCAACAAAGCAATAATTTTGTTTCCTCTTTGACTATATCAATTCTCTCAATTTCTCCTCTTCCTTCTTCTCCTCTTTCTTCAACTCTTTTGGCTTCTATTGACACAATTATATGACACTGATTGTTTTTACTGTTAATAGTCTATTATGTCTTTTAGCCAGAATTTTTGAAACAAGAGCATGAAACTATTTTGAAAGAGAATCTGCCAAAATAAATAATACAATACCTCTGTAAAAATCAGTATGTTGTCAAGTAAGATTACTCAGTCCTTTCACATGGAAAATTGATACCTTTGGTGGGTTAAGCGGTCTTTTCTATATCTGAATTAATTCTAGGTTCTAGCAAGTGTTCCACCCAGAACTTCCATTTTAAGGAAAGTGCCTTAAGCCCATCATGTCCTGTTTCCTTTCTTTACTATTCTAACTCTTTGAGTTTTTACCACCATGCCCTGGAAAGGGTCTCTTCTCTTCTATGCTGCTCCCTTTTCAACTCCTTTTTATGTGTTATCTTCATCCATTAAAGTGTAAGCCCCTTAAGGTCAGGGATTGTCTTGCTTTCTAATTTTATTTGTATCTCTAGCCCTTAGCATAGTGCCTTGCAGATAGGTAGAATCTAACAAATACTTGTTCACTTGATTGACTTGAATGTTTTCATACAAATAGTTGCCATGTATCTTGCATGACTAAAGTGATATAATAACCATTTTTTGAAATAGCAATAGAATTTAATCATAAAAAGCATTAAAAAAATTAAATTATTTTATTTGTTTTCAGTGTTCTTCAATCATTTCCATATATCTTATATTTTTTCCTCTCCCTCCCCCTAATTCCCCCCCTCCCTACTCCCTCCCTGAGATCACATACTATCACATTCTACACTTACATTCCTATTAAATACGTGTTGCATAGAAGAATTAAAATGAATGGGAGAAACCATAAACCAAAACAAAAGAAAATGGTCTGTTTCTGTGATCCAATTTTGTAGTTCTTTCTCTGGATGTGGAAGGTGTTTTGCCTCAATAGTCCATTGAAAATTTTTTAAGTCCTTGCATTGCAATGAAGTACTAAGTCTACCAGAAAAATTTCTTGCACACTGTGGTTATTACTGTGTACAAAGTTCTCCTGGTTCTGCTCTTTTCACTCAGCATCAGTTGATATTAGTCTTTCTAGGTCTCTCTGAAGTCTTCTTGTACATTGTTTCTCATAGCACAATAGTATTCCAGGACATTCATATACCACAACTTGGCCATTCCCTAATTGATGGGCATCTCTTTGATTTCCAGTTTTTGGACACCACAAAGAGGGCTGCTAGAAATATTTTTGTACATGTAGGACCCTTTCCCATTTCTATGATCTCTTTGGGATAGAGTCTCAGAAGCAATATTGCTGGGTCAAAGGGCATGCACATTTTTGCAGCCCTTTAGGCACAGTTCCAAATTGCTCTCCAGAATGTTGGATCAGCTCATAGCTCCAACAACAATGAATTAGTGTTCCAACTCTCCCACATCTCCAACATTTATCATCTTCCTGTTTCATGTTAGTCAATCTAATAGGTGTGATGTGGTACCTCAGAGTTGTTTTGATTTGCACCTTTCTAATCTATAGTGATTCAGAGCATTTTTTCATATGATTATAGATAGCTTTAACTTCTTCTTCTGAAAACTCCTTGTTCATATCCTTTGACCGTTTATCAATTGGAGAATGACTTGTATTCTTGTACATTTGACTCAGTTCTCTATATATTTTAGAAATGAGACCTTTATCACAGACACTAGTTGCCAAAATTTCCCAGTTTTCTGCTTCCCTCCTAACCTTGGTTGCATTGGGTTTGTTTGTGCAAAAACTTTTCAGCTTAATGTAATCAAAATGATTAATTTTGCACTTGATAATGTTCTCTCTCACTTGTTTGGTCATAAATTTCTCCATTCTCCATAAGTCTGACAAATACACTATTCCTTACTCCCCTAATTTGTTTATAGTATCAATCTTTATACCTAGATCATGTACCCATTTGGACTTTATTTTTGTGTACAGTGTCAGGCATTGATCTATGCCCAGTTTCTGCCACACCATTATCCAGTTTTTCCAGTAATTTTTGTCAAACAGTAAGTTCTTATCCTAGAAGCTGGAATCCTTGGGTTTATCAAACAGTAAATTGCTATATTCATTGACTACTGTGTCTTGAGTACCTAACACATTCCACTGTTCTACTCCTCTGTTTCTTAGCCAGTAGCAAGTGGTTTTGATGATTGCTACTTTATAATACAATTTGAAATCTGGTAGGTCTAGGCCACCTTTCCTAGCCCTTCTTTTCATTAGTTCTCTTGATATTCTGGACCTTTTGTTATACCAGATGAATTTTGATATTACTTCTTCTACCTCTAGAAAATAATTATCTGGTAGTTTGATTAGTATGACACTGAATAAGTAAATCAATTTAGGTAGAATTGTCATTTTTATTATATTGGTTAAATGTACCCATGAGCAACTGATGTTTTTCCACTTACTTAGATCTGACTTTATTTGTGCGAAAAGTGTTTTGTAATTGTGTTCATATAGTCCCTGGGTTTGTTTTGGCAGGTAGACTCCAAGATATTTTATACTGTCTACTGTAGCTTTGTATAAGATTTTTCCTTCTATCTCTTGCTGTTGGGCTTTGTTAGTAATTGATAGAAATGCAGATAATTTATCTGGTTTATTTTGTAACCTGCAACTTTTTTCAAAGTTGTTTATTATTTCAAGTAGTTTTTTACTTGATTCTCTGGAATTCTCTAAATATATCATCACATCATCTGGAAAGAGTGATAATTTAGCTTCTCTTTGCCTGTTCTAATTCCTTCAATTTCTTTAACTTCTGTATTTACTACAACTAACATTTCTAACACCATATTGAATAACAGTGGTGATAATGGACATCCCTGTTTCACCCCTGATCTTATTGGAAATGCATCTAGCTTGTCCCCATTGCACTTAATGCTTGCTGATGGTTTTAGGTAGATACTACTTATTATTTTATGTAAAGTTCCATTTATTCTTATGCTTTCCAGTGTTTTCAATAAAAATGAGTGTTGTATTTTGTCAAAAGTTTTTCTGCATCTATTGACATAATCATGTGGTTTCTGTTAGTTTTGATGTTGATATGATCAATAATGTTCATAGTTTTCCTAATATTGAACCAGCTCTGCATTCCTGGTATAAATCCTACCTGATCATGATTCTCATGATAAATTGCTGTATCCTTTTTGCTAATATCTTAAATAAAATTTTTGCATCTGTGTTCATTAGAGAAATTGGTCTATAATTTTCTTTCTCTGTTTTGGTTCTTCTTGGTTTAGGTATCAGAACCCTGTTTGTATCATAAAAAGAATTTAGTAGGACTCTTTCTTTAGCAATTTCCCCAAATAGTCTATATAGTATTGGAATTAACTGCTCTTTAAATGCTTAATAGAATTCACTTGTAAATCCATCTGTCCCTGAAGATTTTTTGCTAGGGAGTTCATTGATGGCTTGTCCAATTTCTTTTTTCTGAGATGGAGTTATTTAAGTATTCATCTTCCTCTTCTGTCAATCTGGGCAATTTATATTTTTTAAAATAATCATGCTTCTCATTTAGATTGTCGAATTTATGGGCATTCAGTTGGGCGAAGTAATTTCTAATTATTGTTTTAATTTCCTCCTCATTGGAGGTTAGATCATCCCCTTTATTTATGATATTGATAATTTGGTTTTCTTCTTTCTTTTTTTAAATCAAATTGACCAAAGGTTTATCAATTTTATTGGTTGGTTTTTTTCACAAAATCATCTCTTAGTTTTATTTATTAGTTCAATAGTTTCCTTAATTTCAAATTTTATTAATCTCTCCTTTGGTTTTCAGTATTTCTAATTTGTTATTTACTTGGGGATTTTCAATTTGTTCTTTTTCTAACTTTTTCAGCTGTATGCCCAATTTATTGATCTCCTCTTTCTCTATTTTATTCGTGTAGACATTTAAAGATATAAAACTTCCCCTAAGAACTGCTTTTGCAGTATTCCATAAGATTTGGTAGGCTGTCTCATTATTGTCATTCTCTTGAATGAAATTGTTGATTGTTTCTATAATTTGTTGTTTAACCCACTCATTCTTTAGGATTAGATGGTTTATTTTCCAATTAATTTTTGGTCTATATTTCCATGTTCTTTGATTAAAAATAATTTTTATTACATTATGATCTGAGAAGGACACATTGACTATCTCTGCCTTTCTGCACTGGATTGTGAGGTTTTTATGACCTAGTACATGGTCAGTTTTTGTATATGTGCCGTGTACCACTGATAAAAAGGTATATTCCTTTCTATCCCCATTCAATTTTCTCCAGAGATCTATCATATCTACCTTATCCAGAGTTTTATTTACCTCCTTAACTTCTTTTTTGTTTATTTTGAGGTTAGATTTATCAAGTTCAGAGAGGGAGAGATTGAGGTCCTCCACTAGTATAGTTCTGCTGTCTACTTCTTCCTGTAACTCCCTTAACTTCTCCTCTAAGAATTTGGATGTTATCCCACTTGGAGTATATATGTTGAGTAATTAAATTGCTTCATTGTCTATGGTGCCTTTTAGCAGGATATAGTTTCCTTCCTTATCTCTTTTGATTAGATATATTTCTGCTATAGCTTTGTCTGAGATTAGGACTGCTACCCTTGCTTTTTTTTGCATCAGGTGAAGCACAATATGTTCTGCTCCAATGGTTTACCTTTACCCTGTGTGTATGCCCCCATTTCAAATGTGTTTATTGTAAACAACGTATTGTTGGATTACGATTTTTAATCCATTCTGCTATCTGTCTCTATTTTATGGGAGAGTTCATCCCATTCATATTTACAGTTATGATAACTATCTGTGTCTTTCCTTCCATCCTCTTTCCCCCATTTATGCTTTTAGTTCTCCCTTCCCCTCCACAATAGAGTTTTAATTTTTGACTACCACGTCTTTCAGTCTTCCCTTCCTGCTTTCAGGCCCCCTCCCTTTTAATCCCCTTTTCCCTTACTGCTTCTTCCCTCCCTTTTAACCTCTCCCCCTTTTCTTCCCCCCTTCCCCTCCTACAACCTATAGAGCTAGTTGTATTTCTGTACTTGAGTTTGTTGTTCCCTCCTTGAACCCAATCAAATGAGAGTAAGTCTCAAAAAAATGCTCATCTCCCTCCCCTCTTTCGCTCTACTCTAATATATTTTTGTGCCTCTTTCTGTCATGTAACTTACCTTTTTTCTGAATCCTCCTTTTCACATCTCCAATTACAAACCCTTCTCACTCTTAAATCACACTTTTATCATGACATCATTTACTTTATACTGTTCCCTCTATCTATGTATATCCCTTTTATATGTCATAATAAATATGCAGTTCTCAAGATTAACAAGAATCATCTTCCCTTAGAGGGATGTAAAACAGTTTGCCCATATTGAACAACTATTTTTCCTCCTGTTTACCTTGTTATGTCTCTCTTGAGACTTGCATTTGGAGATCAAATTTTCCATTGAGCTCTGGCCTTTTCATCAGGAAGGTCTGGAAACCCCTTATTTCACTGAATGTCCATCTCCTTACCTGAAATATTATGTTCAACTTTGCTTGGTAATTGATCCTTGGTTGTAGTCCCAGCTCCTTTGCCTTACAGAATACTATATTCCAATTCCTTTGATGTTTTAATGTAGAAGCTGAAAGGTCCTGTGTGATCCTGACTCTGGCTCCTCAATATTTAAATTGTTTCTTTCTTGCTGCCTGCAGTATTTTCTCCTTCACTTGATAGTTCTGGAATTTGGCAATGATATTCCTTGGTGTTTTTAGTTTGGGATCCACTTTCAGGAGAGCAATGGTGGATTCTTTCAATGACTGTTTTGCCCTCTGGATCTAGGACTTCTGGACAATTTTTCTTGATGATTTCTTGCAAGATATTGTCCAGGCTCTTTTTTTCATCATGGATTCCTGATAGACTAGTCATCCTTAAATTTTCTCTCCTGAATCTATTTTCCAAGTCAGTTGTTTATCCAATTAGATATTTTACATTTTCTTCTATCTTTTCATTGTCTAGATTCTGTTTGACTAATTCTTGATGCCTCTCAGAGTCATTACCTTCTACTTGTCTGATTCTAATTTTTATCAAATTGGTTTCTTCAGTTAACTTTTGCATCTCCTTTTCCATCTGTCCAATTGTTCCTTTTAAGGAGTCATTTTCTCCATTTAGGTTATGTATGTCCTTTTCCATTTGTCCAATCTGCCTTTTAAATTCTTCTCTGATTTCTTTTTTCATATTTTTAAAATCATTGATCAATTTTTCTTTAATTTCTCTAATTTGGCTTTTAAAATCCTACCTGAGCTCTTATATGAATGCTCTTTGTGCTTCAGACCAGTTCATATTCCCTTCTGAAGTTTCAGATGAGAGTACAGTCTCAATGCTGATCTCCTTGGTATTCATGTTTTGGTCCTTGTCCCCATAGAAAGATTTTATGGTCTTTTCTCTTCTGCTTTGCTTCTTACTCATGATGATTACCCTTTTCCTGACTTTTAAAGTAGATCTCTGTGTCTGGGACACAGGAGACTCTGTCCCACGCTTCTTGTGCCTAAAACTTGAGGTTTTGTCTGTTGTGGCCTCTGGTTCTTTCAGCTAGAAGCTAAAATGCTATAGCTTACCTGGTGCTGAACTGGCTGATGTTGGAAAGTAGAGATCAGGTGAAGTATTTTTGTGTTTCCCCAGAGTTACCCTGGAGCTAGCTGTGTTAAATGTGGGGGAGGGGTGGTCTGGCCACAGAAGGTCTCCTCTGCTGAGCTAGAGCATAGACAAGCTCATCCATTGATAGTCACATCTGTGCTAGTGTCTCCCCAATTCCCCTGGCTGTGCTGAAGCATGCCTGGGGTCCTGGTGTTGGCAGCTGTGGGCTTCACCTCCCTGGGGCTCAGGGTCTTCTCCCAGTGTGCTGAGGTGGGGCTGTCTGGGACAATTCTGTTTCTGCACTGGTCCCCTTCAGCCACAGCAAGAGGTACCTCCTTAGCGATTTTCTGAGCTTCGCTGGCTAAGAAACTGTTTACCCCTTCTGCTGCTCCCACTGTTCCAGGGTTTTTCCAGGGGAGATATTCTCTGGGCTCTTCAAGGTCAACAAGGGGAGGAAGATAGCAATTATGGATCCATCCACCATCTTGGCTCCCCCATAAAAAGCATTTTAAGGATACATAACTTATACTGAAAACTTTTAAGTAATTTGAATTCTTCGGGCAGTTTCTCAGTTTGGCACCCTTCCAATACTCTGTCCAAAGTATGAATCAATTTGAGATCCCATGCAGTTAACTGCAGGATCTAACTAACCAAATAACTGGTCTAAGAAGGTCTTATAACCTCAAATTTTGTAACGTCAAAATTTTTAGTGACAGTGACGAACATAATCTTACATTTATAGTGCAGATGGTTCAGGGAATTGACTCTCAATATTGCTCTTCTAAGCTTGTGATCTAGGACATCTGGGCAAAACATGCTAGACAAAACCAAAAGGAAATATAACACAAGCCAGATTATTCATTAAAATTGGCTAAAAGTGCCTGCTTTTCTGTAGGAGGTGACCAGGAAGCCTTGGTCCAGATTCTAAGATCTCAGAAAAACCTGGAAAGATTTACATGAACTGATGCTGAGTGAAGTGAGCATTACCAGGATAACACTGTACACAGTAAGAGCAATATGTCATGATCAGCTTTGATAGACTTGGCTCTTCTCAGCAATACAAGGCTCTAAGACAATTCCAAAAGTCTTATGACACTATCCATATGCAGAGAAAGAACTATGCAGTCTGAAATCAGATTGAAGCATAATATCTTCACTTTGTTGTTTTTTATTTCTCTTGGTTTTTCTCTTTTGTTATGATTCTTTTTTCACATTATAACTAATGTGGAAATATGTTTAGTATGATTGTATATGTATAATATAGATTAGATTGCTTGCTGTCTTGGGGAGGGGGGAAAGGAGGGAGAGGAAAAAAGTTTGAAAGTCAAAATCTTATAAAAATGAATGTTGAAAACTTTCTTTACATGTAATTGGAAAAAAATAATACCATTCAAAATATAAGACCTAAATTGCCTAGACTTAGCTTTACGTGGATTCTTCCCATCATT
>CM053773.1:99264279-99439998 GCA_028658325.1 Potorous gilbertii | reverse complement strand
ACCCCAGGCCTAGTCCGCCCAGCTAGTGCTTGGGGTCTGAGATTCAAATGCTGCTCCCCAGCCTCAGGGCTTTTGGCGTCAGGCCTGACTGCTCTTCAATGGGAGCTTATCTGCTGGTTCTCAGGTTGGGGCAGAGCTGCCTCTCAGGTTCAGTTCCCTCAGGGGGTTTATGCAGAGATCTTTTGTAATGGAGCTACTGTGGAGCTCCTGCCTGCTCTGGGAACCTCTGGCCGCAGCTGCCTCTGCCTCTGCCGCAGTGGCTGCCTCCCGAGGGGGTCCGAGTCCCGGAGATCCCCCGCTCCCCTCTCAGCCCGTCTCTCTCACTGATCTGTGTGCCTGTACGTGGAGGGACCTTTGCGGCCGCTGGAGATTCTGGTCCCTGAATCCTGCTTGGATCTGCTCGCTCCTCTCAGTGCCACGTGGTTGGTGCAGGGCAGGGGAGGGCTCCTCAGGGCAGGGCTCCGCTCCTGTCCAGGGCTCGATGGACCTTTGGGATCGATTTTTCAGGGCTCTCTGCAACGGAAATTTCCTTCACTGTGTTTCTGAGCGGCTTCCACTGTTCCAGATTTTGTCAGGAGTTCTTTTTAGAGGAAATCCATGGGCTGTGGGTTTGGAGCTAGCAAATGTGAGTCTTTCTACTCTGCCATCTTGGCTCCGCCCCTCATTTCTAAACTATTTATTTTTTGAATAGTATCTTATTTTTCCCCATTTACATGTCAAGAAAATTTTTGGCATTCATTTTTACAAGATTTTGAGTTCCAAATTTTTCTCACTCCCTCATTCCCCTCCCCTTTTACATGTGCTATCATGTAAACATATTTCCATATTAATCACAGCTGCGTAAGAAGAAACATCAAAAGGAAAAGAAAACCCACAAGAAATAATAAAGTAAAAAAAATGTTTCAATCTGCATTCAGAGTCCATCAGTTATTTATGTGGATATGGATAGCATTTTCCTTCATGAGTCCTTTTTACTTGTTTTGGATCACTGTGTTGCTGAGAAGAGCTGAGTCATTTATAGTTGATGATCACACAATGTTGATGACACTTTTGTACAATGTTCTCCTGGTTCTGCTTATTTCACTTTGCATCAGTTTTTACAAGTCTTTCCAGGTTTTTCTGAAATCTGCCTATTCATCATTTTTTATTTCATGATAGTATTCCATTATATTCATATTCCACAACTTGTTCAGCCATTCTTCAAATGATGGGCATCCCCTCAATTTCCAATATTTTGCTACCACAAAAAGGCTGCTATAAATATTTTTGCACATGTAGGTCCTTTCCCTTTTTTATAATCTATTTGGGATACAGACCTAGTAGTGGTTTTGCTGGATCCAAGAGTACATACAGTTTGGTTGCCCTTTGGACATAGTTCCAAATTGCTCTCCAGAATGACTGGATCAGTTTACAACTCCAACAGTGCATCAGCGTCCCAATTTTCCCACATCCTCTCCAGCATTTATCATTTTCTTTTTCTGAGCCAATCTGAGAGGTGTGAGGTGGTACTTCAGAGTTATTTTAATTTGTAGTTGTCCAATTAAAAGTGATTTAGATCACTTTTTCATATGCCTATAGATATCTTTGATTTCTTCATCTGAAAGCTTCCTGATCATATCATTTGACCATTTATCAATTGGGGAATGGCTTATATTCCTGTAAATTTGATTCAGTTCTCTATATATTTGAGGAATGAGGCCTGTATCAGAGACAGGTTGTAAAGATTGTTTCCCATCTTTCTGCTTTCTTTCTAATTGTTGCATTGGTATTGTTTCTACCATAGCCTTTTAATTTAATATGATCAAAATTATCTATTTTACATTTTGGTAATGCTCTCTGTCTCTTATTTGGTCATGAATTCTTCCCTTTCACATAGATCTTACAGGAAAACTATTCCTTATTCTTCTAATTTGCTTATAGTGTCACCCTTTGTGTCTAAATTATGACAAGGGTCTGTCATATCTAACTTTTCTAATATTCTATTTGCCTCTTTAGTTTCTTTCTTATTTATTTTTTGGTTGAGTTTATCAAGCTCTGAAAGGAGACAGTTCAAATCCCCCACTAGTAAACTTTTGCTGTCTATTTCTTCCTGTAATTCACTTAACTTCTCCTTTAAGAATATGGGTGCTATGCCACTTGGTGCATATATGTTTAGTACTGATATTGCTTCATTGTTTATGGTACCTTTTTACCAAGACGTAGTTTCCTTCCTTATCTCTTAATTAGATCTATTTTTGCTTTTACTTGTCTCAGATCAGGATTGCCATCCCTGCTTTTTTTTTTTCCTTCAGTTGAAGCATAATGGATTCTGCTCCAGTCCCTTACCTTTATTCTGTGTGTGTCTTTCTGATTCAAGTGTGTTTCTTGTAAACAACATATTGCAAGATTTCGGGTTTTTATTTATTCTCTATCCACTTCCATTTTATGGGAGCGTTCATCCCATTCACATTCACGGTTATGATTACTGCCTATATAGTTCCCTCCATACAAATCTTTCTCCTGTCTGTCCTCTGTCTCCTTTCACCCTTTCTCTCCTTACCAGTATTTTGTTTCTGTCTGTTACCTCCACTGATCTACCCTCCCTTGTTCTGTCAGTTCCCACCCCCGCTTCACTTGAGCTCCTCCCCTCCTCCTACTTCCCTGTCAGCTAAGGTAGATTTCTCTGATCAACTGATTATGTATATGATTACCTCTTTGAGCCAGTACTGATGACAGTAAGGTTCAAATCATGCTTGTTGCCCACCCTCACATCTTCTGTTCCCCTGTAATAAGTTTTTCATGCCTCTCCATGAGGAATAATTCACCCCATTCTACCTCTCCCTTCTTTCTGCACCCAGAGTATTCCTCTTTCTCATTCCTGTTTTTACATCATTTCCTCAAATACACCTTATACTCATACCCTCTGTCTATGTATATTCCTTCTTGTTGTACTATTAGTGATACAATTTTCAAGAATTACAAATATCATCTTCCTATGTAGGGATGTAAATAGTTTGGGTCTATGTTTTTGTAATAGTAATTTAAATGGAAAGCTCTTTCTCATTAAATAATAGGTCCATATGATCTGCTTAAATTGCCTGGAAGACTGGGGCATATGTAGTGGGAGAAGCTTGCTGAAGAGGCAGAACAGGAAGAGTGGAGCAGAACCAGGAAGAAGTGAGTGAGTGTGGTCGGATCAGAGCGGAATGAACTTAGGCCAACCAACATGTCAAAACTCAGGCTTATGGCAGTTTATAGTGAGAAGGCCCTGGCTGAGGGCTAGGAGGTTGGGAAATGGCTTTGCCCCTTGCAGTGACCATGGTTATTAACTTCGTGGTCACCATGATGGATTTTGCTTTCTGGTTCTGGAATTTACCTTTCTGGTATCTAAAAAATGCTTTTCTTCTACCTTCTGCATAGAGAATCTTTATATTTGGCGACTGAGAACTATGCTGGCATATTCAAAGTCATCATCAGTGTTGTGAATGTTGCCTTGGCGATAGAGTTTTCTTTTCCCTTTTTACCTGTTTATGTTATTTTGGGGTCTTGATATTAGAGGCAAAATTTTTGGTTTAGATCTGATCTTGTCCTTATGAAAGCTTGAAATGCTTCTATTCCATCGAATGACCACTTTCCCCCTCCAGGTAAGGAGAAATAAAAGAGGAGAGGAGAAATGAGAAGAGGACAGGACAGGGCAGGAGAGGTGAGGAGAGCAGAGGCACTCATAGGTTAGACAACATTTTGGTCGTTGCCCTTCTAGCACAGATAGTAACTGTTTCTCTGCTGGCCACGAACCCTGAGGGTCTTACCCTCTCAGTTGGTTTATTTATTTTTTTAATTAAAGGGGCGATTCCTTGACTCATTTCTTAAAGAGGCCTATTCACTGAAAGGGTATTATTGCTCTCAAAGTGAGAACCTGTAAAAACCTTAGCTTAAAAAGGTCAGGGTCTCCCATTGCATCCTGGGCCATCTCTAGTCATCCTGATGAATATCTGGCCACTGGATCCAGGTGACTCTGGAGGAGAAGTGAGGCTGGTGACCTGCATAGACCCTTCCTCACTCAAAACAAAGTCAACTGCAAGTCATGTCATCACCTCCCTGATGTCATGGTCCTCTTCAAGGAGAATGAAGGACAAACACAACAATGACTTTCTCACTGATGTATTATGCTTAGTTTTGCTGAGCAAGTGATTCTTGGCTGTGGTGTTAGTTCCTTTGTCTTTCAGAATAGCATATTACCCAATCTCCAATCCTTTAATGTTGCAGCTGCTAAGTCTTCTGTGATCCTGGTTGTGACTCCCCAGTATTTGAATTGTTTCTTTCTGTTTTATTTTTGTTCTGTAATTTGTCTATAATGTTCCTTGTGGTTTTTATTTTGAGATCTCTTTCCTGAGGTGATTAATGAATTCTTTCAGTGACTATTCCGCACCCCTGCCCCAGTTCTAAGATATCAGAGCAGTTTTCCTTGATCTTTGAAAGATGCTGTCCAGGTCCTCCTTCTGATTATGGTTTTCTGGTTGTTCATTGATTCTGATATTGTCTCTTCTGAGTCTATTTTCCAGATCACTTTTTCCCATGAAGTATTTTACACTAAATTTTTTTTTACATTTTCTTCCATTTTTCTCATTCTTATAAATTTGTTTGATTGATTCATGATGTCTCATGGAGTCATTACCTTCTACTTTCCCCATTCTAACCCTTAAGATGTTGCTTTTGTCAATTGTACTCTTTAAGGAGTTGTTTTCTTCAGTTGATTATTGTATCTCCTTTTCCATTTGACCAATTTTACTTTTTAAGTAGTTTAATTGTTAAGCAATCAAGCTGTTGACTCTTTTTTTCATAATTCTCTTGTGTTACTCTCATTTCTTTTCCCATTTTTTTCTTTTACCTTTTATATGATTTTTAAGCTCTTTTTTTGAGCTCTTCCATGAGTTTTTCTGGGCTTGAGGCCATTTCTCATTTTTCTTTGAGGTTTTGCCCATAAATGTTTTAATATTGCTGTAGTTTTCTGAGTTTGTCTAGGTCTTCCCTGTCACCATAACTTTCTATGATTAGATTCTTTTTTGTTATTTTTTTGCTCATCTTTTTTTCTCCCTTTCATTTTCTTTTAAATTTTAGCTCTGCACCTGGGATGGAAGGGCACCGTCTCAGGCTTCTTGTGCTAGTGGCTATAGGACCTGGCTATTTACCTGGTAATGCAATGATGCTGCCCCTGAGCCCCCTTGGATATTAGCCCCCTCATATGTGGTACTATGCTGAGGGGTTGGGGTGGGGGGTAACTGGTTCTGCTGGAGGCCATAGGGTTCTGGCAGCTTACCTGGTACTGAGCTGGAGTTCTAGTGGTGGTTTCTGGCATGTGCTGAGACCTAGTGGAATGTTTCTGCATTTCCCTGGGGTTACACTGAAGCATATGGAGGTCTGGTCTATTTTCTTGTTATGCTGGAGGATGCCTGTTTCCTCAAGATTATGTTGAAGCATATGGTGTTTCCCAGAGCTGGAATCTGCTGGTTCCCCTGACTATGCTAACGCATGTGGTCGGGGGGTAGGATTCTGGTGTTTGCATTTGCCTGTTCTGCCACTCTGGACCCCTAGATCTCTTGCTGGTTTGCTGAGGTAGGCCTTCCTCCTGGTTTACTGTGATACTTCCTGTCCTGGAATGCACTCCCCTTTTACACAGGTGAGATGAACCTTTCTTGCCAATCTTCCAAGTTTCTTAGATTGTTTCACTCCATATTTTAACAGATTTTGTTGCTCCAGGATTTGCTTGTTATTTGGAGGTGATTATGGGAGACTCACAGTGATTTACTGTTTACTCCACCAGAAGTCCTCATGATATAAACTCTTGGACCTGGACACTGATAGTTTTTACATTAACTCCCTGGTGTCAAGAAGTCTCTTCGGTACTCTCCCACTATACACTCAGAACACAGCTTTTGGCAATATCAATTGAGTGGTCTTTGTAAACTTGAAGAATGTATAATAACCTCATCACTTTTGGCAAGAGTTCTAGTGAGAACATCTGGTGAAAGGTATTTATATTGATTATTGACAACCACAGTTGGTTTCCATCTTGCACTCATGGCCATTTTGAGAACTCAAAATTTCTTCAGTATCATAAAACATTTTATGACTGTACAAAATAGCTTAACAATCTTTTCACTATCACTAGAGAAACTCAGAAGGTACAAAATGATTAAGAAAGCACATTGAACAAAGTTACTGCATGTAAGCATAACACTCCCTAGTGAAAGCATAAAATACTTTTTAATCTTTGGCCTTGAGATTTCGGCTAGACAAGGTGAATTCTCACGGTCATTTTTAGTCTTAGGAGTCTATGGTGATGATTTCTCTGACTTATACAAAATACTATCTATCCTTTTTATATTCCATGAAGTCCACTCTCTGTTGACTCCATCTTTAGGTCATTCAGGGGAACACTTGCCATATAGTACTCAATAGAACTGATTTTTGAATTTCATTCATGCAGTGATAATATGAAGTATATGAATTTTATCACAAGGACTTAGACCATTAAATACCTTGTACATCACTATTTTCCCATATTGAAAACCAAGACAAAGTACTTACAAACACATCAAGATTTTACCAAATTTCTCCTTCTTATGCATAGTAAAATAGATAATCAATATTTCTCTATACTTTCCCAATGCCATAATTTACTAGACAATTATAATATGTAATAACTATAATATATGCAATTATAGTAAAATTTAATAATTAAAAATGATGGCTAGATTTTTTTCTACATCTATTCATACTCTTCCTTGACCAGTACCCAAATTCATAAATGAAATGAAAACATGATTTATCTCTATCATGAATTTTTAACCTTGAAATGATGCTAAAAACTAAAGATCAGGCTATTTAGTCCTTTTTTCTCACAGCTTTTCTTTGCTTCTTGTTCTGATGGCAATTTATCCAGATGACTTTGTGATTTGATTGTCTGATCAGAGAATATTATTCATTAAAATAAATGAATATGGTGATTTATAGATTGAAGTTTCCATGAGAAGGGTCATGTCAACTAATCAGCTTCTATGCCCATTCATCTAATTTTTTGCATTTGAATATAAAAGCTCAAACAAAAAATTCTATTCTGCTGCTCCATGCTAGCATGGAGATGACCTAGATTCTTGAATTTTATGAATTAATGCCAGGAACCATGTCAAGTACTGGGGATAAAAAGAAATGCAAAAATACAAAAACAGTACTTGGCCTCAAGAAGCTTACAAATGAGTGGGAGACATAAAATATAAATAAATAGATACACCCAGAATAGAAGGTAGATAACCTTAGAAGGGAAGGCTTAAGTAGCTAAGGGTGCTGGGAATATATTTTGCAGAAGGTGGTGTTGAGCAGGGTCTTGAAAGAAGCTTGGGATATCAATAGGTAGAGGTGAGCAAGGAAGAACATTCTAGCAATGAGGAATCAGCCTAAAAAGGCACAATGTTGGGACAGTCATGGACACATAGCTGGACCCAAAGAGTAAATGGAAGGGAATACAGCATGAGAAGACTGGAAAGATAGGAAGGTTATAAAGAGTCTTAAATACCAAAAAAGAGATGTTGCTTTAATCCTGGAGGTTAAAAGGGTGTCAGTGGTGTTTACTAAGAAGGGGATAGGGTGACATTTGAGGAAAATGGAAAATAGTATGGATTGGAGGTAGACTTGAGATAGGAAGACCAATTAGAAGGCTATTATAGTAGTCTAGGTGAAACGTGATAAAGGTCTGAGCTATGCTGGTGGTCACACAAGTGGAAAGAAGAAGGTAAGGGAGAGATATTGTGGAGGTGAGCTCTACCTATTGACATCCCAGACTTCTTTCAAGACTCTGCTCAACACCACCTTCTGCAACATACATTCCCAGTACCCTTAGCCACTTGAGCATTCCCTTCTAAGGTTACCTTCCTTCTATTCTGGGCATATCTATTTGTATTTTATGTCTCCACATATTGTGAGTGAAGGATCTAGTAGATACTGAGGAGTTGAATATTAAAAAGAGAGCGGAAGTGATGGTGGCGGACATTTTGCTACGTAATGTAGAAGGAGATTGGATAAAGGATATAAGTAGAGAGGGACAGTTCACCATCAAAGATCTAGGTGAGGAAGATATGATGGTAGATAATGTCACAGGGATGTGAGATGAGATGAAAGGAAGATGTTTTTGGTAAATTGCCTCAATTTTGGAGTGAAGTATGAGATGAGGACTTTACCTAAGAGGTCAAGGAGAGGGCTTGTGAAAGGTTTGAGGAGGGGTGGGAAATTTTGACACAGTCACTATGGTAAGTAGGATAGAGAATCAATTGAGGAATAGTAGAATAATTGCTTTGGTAATGTTAGATGACAGATGGTATTCTTTCAAAGAGGAAAAAATCAGAACAACTGATCAAAACATTTAAAAAAATCTGAAAACATTCAATGTGTAACACTTGTGGTCCTCCCATCTCCAAGAAGAGGAAGGTTGGGTACTTCTCATGTCTCTTCATTTGAGTCTTATTTGATCTTTATAATTTTGCTACATCTACATTTGATTTTTTTGAGTGTCTTTGTTCTTTCTGTTTATATTTTTGTACTTACTGGATGTATTGTTTTCTTGGCTCTGATTATTTCATTCTTTATCAGTTCATGTGGGGTAGCTAGGTAGCAGAGTGGATAGACTGACAGTTCTAGAATCAGGAAGACTCATCTTCATGAATTCAAATCCAACCTCAGATATCTACTAGCTGTGTGACCCTGGGCAAGTCATTTTTATGCCTCAGTTTCTTCATCTGTAAAATGAGCTAGAAAAGGAAATGACAAACCACTCCAGTATCTTTTCTAAGAAAACCTCAAATGGGGTTCACAAGAATCAGACATCACTGAAAAACAACTGAATAAGCAAATACCAATATGTTCACATCAATCTTTCCATGCTTCTCTGTATTCATCACACACTTCATTTCTTGCAGCACAGTGATATTCTATTACATTCATGTATCACAATTTGTTTAGCTATTTCTCAGTTGACAGATATCTATTTCTGCTTGTAGGTATTAACAAAAAGAATGCTGCTATAAATATTTTGGAGTATATGAGAACATTTTTCTTATTAATGACTTCCTTGGCGGTATATGCCCAGTAATGGAAACTCATTCAAAAGGGTATAAACATTTTAGTCACTTTTTTGCATAATTCCAAATTATTTTCCAATGTGGTCATACCATTTCACATCACCACCAAAAATGTGTTAATGTGTCTAATTTTTATTATTAGTATGAATAATTTTTTTCACAAATCCTCCAACACCACTTTATTTATTTATTTATTTGCAAGGTTAGTCATATATGTGTAAATATATATATATATGTATATGTATATATATACATATATATATATATTTACACATATATGACTAACCTTGCAACATATATATATATATATATATATATATATATATATATATATACTGTTTATATATCTTGGATACCAAACTCTTATTAAAGAAATATGATTCAAAGATATTTTGCCCCATCCAAACATTTCCTTTCTTATTCTAGATGTGTTTATGTTCTCTGTGCAGAAGCTTTTCAGTTTCAAGTAATCAAAGTTATGTATTTAATCTTTTGTGGTTGCAAAAATCACAAAATATATGATTGTGATGGAATACTATTGTGCTATAAGAAATGATAAGCAGGATGGTTGGTTAAAAATACTTTTATGCATGCACGTGAGAGATTACGTGATCTCTTTCTCTTTTAATTTTTTATAGTACAGAAAAATAACAAAATTTAAAAAAGAGAAATACTCAATGTTTCCTTTATAGATCATAAAATAAGAAAAATGATAATTAATATAGTGAACACAAGCAAAAGATGATAAATTAAAAGAATCTATTATGAAATTCTGAATGTGTCAAAAGAATAAATAATAGAAACAATAATTATATTAAAAAGCCATGACAACAACAAAACAACATACCCAACTTTTTAGCATATGTCAAAAACTGTCTTCAGAAGGAAAATTATTACTGAAATCAGGCATTAACAAAATAGAACTAGAAATGATTAATTAAATGTATATGCAATTTGAAATCTAGAAAATAAAAAACTCAAAAATAAGTACAAAAGAGGAAATGTTACAAATTAGAGAAAAATAAATAACATTGAAATTAAAAGACTATAGAATCATAAACAAAAAGAAAAATTTTTTAGAAAAGACTAACAAAATTAACAAACTTTAAGCTAACTTTCATAAAAAGAAGAGAGGATAAAATCAAATTACCAAAATTTAAAATAAACAAGGTGAAATACTGGCAGAGAAGAAGCAAAAATAATTATCAGTAGTTAGTCAATCAATAAGCATTTATTAAATACTTATCATATACTAAATATCATATTAAGTTATGCGGACACAAAGAAAGGCAAAAATAGTCCCTGCCCTCAACGAGTTTATAATCTAATAAGGAAGGAAATATTTAAATCACTAGGTACATACATAATGTACATATATTACTAGGTACATACATACAGAGTACTCTTACTAAATGTAGTCATATGTCAGCAAAACTGATGATTTAAAAGAAATAGGTTAAGAATAAAAATACAAAATACACAAGGGAACAAAACATGAAATAGAGATATTAAGCAACACAAATCTCAGAAAATTAAAAAATAAGTCATATGAAAATTATTAAAGGAAAATTTCTAACCTAGAATGACCTAAAGGTAAATTTTGTCAAACGTTAAATATCAATTAATTATCCTTTGAAGTTGAGTAATAAAATATGCTATCAAACTATTTTTGTGTATACATATATGTATATATTGGTATATACGAATATATATGTGTATGTATGAATATATGCACAGTCCTAATGCCCAGACTATGAAGAGAAAAAGCAAAAGAGACCTACAGAGTAGAATATCTAAAAAATGATGCATTTTCTTTTTTTTAAATAAGAATTTATTTCAATCTCTGATCAAAATTTATCAATTCTTTCTCTGAAGGGTGGATAGCATTCTTCATCATATGTTTTTGGAATTGTTTTAGGTCATTGTCCTGATCAGAGCAACTAAGATTTTCACAGTTACCATCTTAACAATATTGCTATTACTGTGTGCAGTGTTCTTCTGGTTCTGCTCACTTCACTTTGCATGAATTCATATAAGTTTTCCAAGGATTTTTCTGAAACCATCTTGCTCATCATTTCTTACAGCACAATAGTATTCTATCACAATCATATACACAACTTGTTCAGCCATTTCCCAATTCATGGGCAACCCCTTGATTTCCACTTCTTTGCCTCCACAAGAAGAGATGGTATCCCTATTTGTGTAAAACACATTAGTGTCTCTATTATTTCACATCCTCTCCAGCATTTATCATTTTCCTTTTCCGTCATTAGTCAATCTTATATGTGGCAGGTGGTATCTCAGAATTGTTTTAATTGCATTTCTCTAATCAGTAGTGATTGAGAGCATTTTTATGTGACTATTGATAGTTTTGATTTCTTCTGAAAACTGCCTGTTTATATCCTTTCACTGTTTCTCAAGTGGGAAATGGCTCTTATTTTTTATGAATTTGGCTCAGTTCCCTACATATTTGAGGAATAATGCCTTTACCAGAGAAACTTGCTATATTTTCCCCCAGTTTCCTGTATTCCTTCTAATTTTGACTGCATTACTTTTGTTTGTTCAGAAGTTTTTTCATTTCATGTAATCAAAATTGTCTGTTTTACTTCCTATGATTCCCTATATCTCTTGTTTGGTCGTAAACTCTTCCCTTATTCATATATTTGATGCTTACATTTTTTCCTATGCATTCTAAATTTGCTTATGATATCACCTTTTATGTGATATCTATGGAGAGATAAAGATTTGCATTTATCCATTTTGACCTTATCTTAGTATAGGGTATGATATGTTGTTCTATGTCTAGTTTCTTCCAAACTATGCTCCAGTTTCCCTAGAAATTTTTATCAAATGGTGAATTCTTACCCCCTAAATCTTGGATCTTTGAATTTACAAATACTAGATTACTTTGGACATTTATATTGCTCATTGTGTAACTAATCTATTTCACTTATCTACCACCAGTTCTTAGCCAGCACCAGATTTTTTGTGTGTGATTAGTACGTTGTAAAATAGTTTGAAATCTAGAATTACTAGACCACCTTCCTTCATGTTTTCTGTTGATTCTCTTGATTGATATTTTTGACCTTGTGTTCTTCCAGCTGAATTTTGTTATTTTTTCTAGCCCTATAAAATGATTCTTGGGTAATTTGATTGATATAACACTTATGAATAAGAAAATTAACTTGACTATAATTGTCATTTTTATTATATTGTTTCAGTATGCCCACAAGCAATTAATACTGCTCTAGTTGTTGAGATTTGTCTTTATTGGTGTGAAAAATGTTGTGGAATTATGTTCATATAATCCCTGGCTTTGTTTTGACAGGTTGATTCCCAAGTATTTTATATTGTTTGCAATTATTTTAAAAGGAATTTCTCATTTTATCTCTTGCTGCTAGATTTTGTTGGTGATATATAGAAATGCTATGATTTATAGCGATGCATTTTCAATTAAATCCTAGCATAGAGTATAGTAGATTAAAAAATAAATCACTCTGACAAAGTTTTACTTGTACTAGAATTGCAACAATGGTTTGACATTACAAAAATAATATTGCTAATAGTATTAAAAACAACACCCCAAACCTAATTATCAGAGTAATAGAATGATAAAGTCTTTGATAAAAGATATTAATTTTTATTAGCAAGGCATAGCATCTATTTAAGCCCTAAAAGCATAGAAAGGCCATTTTTAAAATAATGAGAAATAAAAATATAGAGACAAAAGTTAGCATTATTTACAATAAGAAAACTCTAGAAACTTTTCCAATAAATAGCTACAAAGGAAAAATTCCCCACCTCTTTCACTCTTGTTTGGCTTATAATTATTAATATAACGTTTGAAAGAACATCAGAGGTTATCTAGTTTAATCCTTATTTTATAGACAAGGAAACAAAAGCACAGAGAGATTATTAAGTGAATGGCCCAGAATCAAACAAGTATTAAGTAATGGAGTTGGGATTACCACCCAGGTAATCCTAATCCAAAACTAATGTTCACTACTTCTATGATCCTAGAAAGGTTAACAATAAAAATAAGACCAGAAAAAGAAATAAAAAATTTGAACATGAGCAAAAAATAACATTTTTGCAACATGCAGAAAACATGAGGGTTTATTTACTTGGAGAGCTTACAAGAATTTTTAAAGAACTGAGACAAATAACTTCCTTCAATAAAGTAGCAGAACTATGTCAGTAAAGTAGAAGGTTACAAAATAAATCCACAAACATCAAGAGAACTTCTATATAGCAATAGTCAAATCTAGGAGAAACTATGATCAGCCAGATTGTGAATTAATCACTCTCTGTAAACCTTATCAAGCCTTTAACATGAAAAGAAAGAAATACAGGATAAATTAATTACAGATAAACCCACAAGATAAGACAAAGTAAAAACATCTAGATAATGTAAAAACTTTATGAATCCACTTTAGAGAACTTTAATACCTAGAAGTCTCATTTCACTCAATGACCCCTCTTCAATCACACACATAAAATAAAAAGCTTAGAAGGAAACAAGTAAAAGAGAAGTCCCATTCAAAAAATGCAAAATATGTCAACATTATCATAAACACTATATTTACAGGTTGGTCACTTTCGTTAGCTAATTCCAAATTGCTTTCCAAACTCGTTAGTTACACCAAATCATAGCTCCACCAACAATGAACAAAAACCCTTATCTTTTCTCAACTCTTCTAACATTAGTATTTCCATCTTTTGTCTTCCTTACCTATTTTCTGAGGTGAGATGAGACCTGAGAATTATTTTAATTTGTATTTCTCTCATTATTAGTTACTTTCATAATTTAAAAAAATATGGTTGTTAATCATTTATAATTCTTACAGGAATTGTTGATTCATATGCTTTGACCACTATCTATCGGCAAATAGTTTTTAGTTTTATGTAGCTCTATTAGTTGTTTATACAAAATATCAGAGATACTTGATGCAATGTTGCATGTCGACAAATTCCTTTCTCATCCCCATTTCATTAATTTGGTTCATGCAGAAACGTTTCAGTTTTATGTAATGTAAATTATCTATTTTATCTTTTGTAATCACTTTTATCCCTTGTTTGGTTAAGAATTCACCCCTAGACATTGTTGTGAAAATTATCTGATCTACTTTTCTTTCATTTTTTTGATAGTATGATCTTTAATATTTGGATTATATTTTGAGTTTATTATAGTATATCATATGTTAGTCTAAAACTAGCTTTTACCAAATTGTTTCCCATTTTCCCTAGCTATTCTTGTCAAATAGGGAATTCTTTCTCAAGGAATTTATGTTTTCTGATTTACTGAATACTAGGTAATTTAATTCTTCCTTGTCTAGTCTTAATATCAAATTGGATAATTATTTCTTTTTATTTAGTTTGAGGTCAGATAGTGCTATTTTTCCCTTCAATCCTAATTTCTTTGTCATTAATTTCTTTACTATTTTAGATGTTTTGTTACTGCAAATGAAATTTTTTACCATTTCCTCTTGTTCTGAATTTCCTTGGTAGTTTACTTGGTATGATATTTAAACTGCAAATTAATTTTGATAGTATTGTGATTTCGTTACATTGGTAGAGCCCAATTATGAGTTCTAAATGGACTTGAATTACTTAAGCATGTTTTTATTTCTTTAAGGAGCATTATGTAATTGCATCAATCAGCACCAGAATTCATTCTGCTTTGAGATATCAACTCTCAAATATTTAATGAATTTAATAATATGTAATACAATTAATGTAGTTATTTTGAATTGGACTTTCCTTTGTATTATTCCTTACTGGATTTTGTTATTGACAGAAATGTTGCTTATTCTTGTGGATTTATTTTGCAAACTTCTGCTTGACGGAAGCTATTGTCTCAATCAGTATCGTTGATGATTCCTTAGGATTTTTTGAGTGAATGATTATGCAGTCAGTACACAGAGACAATTTTGTCTCCTCTTTGCCTATCTGTATATCTTTATTTCCTTTTTCTTCTCTATTGGCAATCACTTCCATTTCCGAAACCACATTAAGTAACTGAGTAAAGTATGCAATCTTATTTTATTTTATACCTCTATAAAAATTATAGTGTTTATCCATTGCACATTTTTCTAGCTTCTGATTTTAGATACCTACCTTTTTACATATAAAAAAGCTTTTATGCCTATGATGTGTAGAGGTTTTAGCATGACTGACTGCTGAGATAAATGTGATAATATTTATAAAGCACTTTGTATAGTGGCTGGCACATAGTAGGTGCTTAATAAGTGTTTGTTCCTTTCCTTCTCTCCTTGAATTTTTTTTCAAAGGCTTCACTTTGATTTATTGTTTTGTTGATTGTGTAGACTATTTACTTCACTTCACTGTGTGACCCTGTTCAAGTCATTTAAATTTATTTGCCCCAGTTTCTTTATCTATAAAATAAACTGAAGAAGGAAATGGCAAATATTACAATATCCTTGGAAGAAAACCCCAGACATGGTCATGGAGAGTCAGACATGACTAAGTAAGAACCAGTAATGACCAAATGGAAGCTTGTTCCAAAATAATAAACAAAATGCAAGTTCAAACAGCCATAAAGACCTTACTCTCAGCAAATTGTCAACATTTTTAAAAAAATGTCAACATTAACAGAAAAAGGAAAAAGTTAATACCGGTTGGCTTGTGGACACACAGGCAAACTAGTGCACTACTGGTAGAGCTGTGAACTAATCCAACCTTCCTGAAAAACAATATGAAATTATAAAAATAAAGTGACAATATAATGCACACAGACTACAATAATATACATATAGAAAACCATAACAAAAGAAACTGAACTTTATAATTACAACAAGTTTGGCTTCAGAGAAAAATGGGAAAAAAAGAATGTCCCTTCTTTCATGGCAGAGTGTGAAATATTAATAAACTGTCAAACATAGTTGCTATGTTGGTTAATTTTAATGAACTGCTTTTTTCTTTTTAAATATTTATTACAAGTGATAGTTCACTGAATAGAGGAAGGTAGAAGGAATATATTCAGAAATGAATGTGATGTGAAATTGAAAAGAAGGCAAACATTTCTTTAAAAATACAAGATAGTATAATCTTTGAAGGTGAAATTTCAACCCCTGTGATAGATTAGGGAAGAAAAAATTTTTGATTCTTGCACCCCCTCAAATCATGTTGAGATGATTATAATGTTGGAGGTAGAAAGGATCTTATAGATCACTTGGTCTAATATATTTATTTTGCAGATGAGAAAATTGGGGGGAAAAGGTTATACAGCTAATATGTGACACAGAAGAAAAACCAGGTGAGATAATAGATACAAAACACTTTGCAAATCTTAAAACACTGTATAAGTGCCAATGATGTTGTCATTGTGGGTTTATAGCCAGCAGACCTCCTTTCTGTGATGATTTCACTTTGTGAGCCTTCTACTGCACTCCTGTTAAACTCAAGCATGGTTTATAGAGCAATATGAGATGTGCTGAATACAGGGATCTGGGGTCGGGGTTTAGGCACATGCTTTTAAAGTTCATCTGTCTTATTAACATTTCCTTAATTCTATACAATCAACAAAACAATAAATCAAACTCTGACTTATGGTGTAGATTTCTGAGATATAAATGTTCACACTGAAAATTTAATAATGGACTCTGGAAAGCTGATTAGTGCTGGCTCCAGCATATCCCTTACTAGAAACCAGATTTCTTCATTCCCAGTCTTCTTTTCACCACATTAGACCCTATATCACCTATTGTTGGTTATCCTTCATTTTGAAAGAGGTCCAATGGCATCATGGAGCGATGTCTTGACTTGCACACAAATTGGATGTAAGTGAAGCAGAGTTGCACGAATTTACCAGTCTCTTTCTTCCAGAATCATTGAAGTCCAATAGAAGGATAAAAGTTAAGATGACTGGCAATGAACTAGGATGCAGTGGGTGACCTTGGGGTCTTTGATGTCTGACCAAGTTCTAAGAGCTCCACAACATCTGCTTCAGCCTCCTTCATGGCAGTTGGAACAAATTGTTCTAATCCACCCATTTCACCTGGAGAAGTCTTCACACACTTGAGGTAGACATCTGCCTAATTCACCAATGAGTTTGAAGCCTGTTGGTTACCCTCAACTTGGTTTGAGTCATTTTCTGAGGCAATTTTACCAGAGTGTGACCACTGATCATACTACAGCTTCTAGGAGCCACGGATAAGAGTTAGGTGAGAGATGGACGCCAAGGGTGAATGAACAGCCCTGAAAAGGGCTTGGCAAGCCATCATTCCAAAAGTGCTAATCCTCCCTGAATACCTCATATATCCATGTCACCCAAATTACAGATTCATAGAACTGTAAGGAATTTTAGAGATTATTTGGTTCAATCTACTAATTTTATGAATGAGGAAACTAAGACCCAATGAGTTTAAGGGATTGCCCAACATCACATAGGTTGTAAGTAGTAGAGGAAGGATTTGAATCCAAGGCCTCTGATTCCTAATCCATTTCTCTTTCCAGTGTACCACTTGTGAGGCTAGCCCTAAGGGGAAAATTCTACAGGGAGTATTTCTTATAAACTTTAAAAAAAATTAAGATTTTAAAATTCCATCCATTAACTAAAGCAGAAGAGATTTCCAGCAAATTTGCATCTATCAAGACAACTGTTGCTGATGGACTATCGTAATTGATGTGTCCTTGATAATTGTGGGGCATATAAACTATAGATGAATCTTGCTGTGCTCCTCATGGCAACAAACCATTCAGAACAAGTCTCAACTGATGGTAAATTTTGTTCAAAGAGAGGGTTTTTTCTGCAAAAAAAAGCCTTTATCATCTATTTAATTAGAAAGCTGCTCCTAATTAAAGCTCATTAAGTTAAAAAAAACCAACATTAACACCCAACACAACAGTTTTAATTTATATGCCATTAAGGACAACATGCTCCAAAACCCAAATTACTTTCCCAGGGTCACAAGAGAAAACACATTCTTTAGAGAGACAGCTGCTTTGGGAAAAAATGACATCAAAGTGCTACCTTAAAAGTTGATGAACATTTTCAGAATACATTTCTATGAATATGATAATCTAAGCCATTGTAACAACTAGTTGCATGGAAGGACTCACAGTAGGCAAAGTGACAACTTTCTGGTTTCATTCATCTTCCTCTGACTTAACTGGTAATAAAGGTCACAATTACACACCTGCCAATCTGCAAATGATTTTCTTCTGAGGAGAGGCAGGAAATAAATAAGTTGAATGAAGAGTCAAACATGCTGTGAAACTCAGCTAGAGTTTCTGGGTATTTTCTTTGGCAAAAATCAGGCGGAAGTCAGACAGCCTCTCTCTGGTAAAGGATCAGGGGTGTGTTGGAGCCAGCTCAAACCAGTTCATGAGACGTGATTGTTAAAGTTTCAATGTGATCTTTTATACTTTGGAAAGCAGTAAGCACTGGAAATCAAGACTTGATTAAATTAATTTATTAAGCTAATTAAGTTCTTTAACTTAATAATAATTAATAAATTATACATTTATATTATATTATACAAGAATATATTATAAAATGTCATGTTTATAATTATAAAATTAATTACTAATAATTAATTTATTAACTTGGTTTTATTAATTATCTAGATTTAAGAAAGCAATGGAGCAAGCATTAAACAACAATGCAGATTAAGCTCAACAGTGTGTTATGCATACCCCCTTTTCCATCCAGAAGATCAGTCAATAAACATTTACCAACACATTGCTAGATAGAGCTTCAGTGATGCTGACTGTGTATGTATTCAGGATAACAGGACCATAGGTCTAAAATTGGAAGAAACCTCAGTAAACTTTAAAGAGTGGAAAGAGCATGAGGTGGTGATAAGTACAATTCAGGCCAGTTGCTGAAATGAATAGGGTGCAGAGAAGTGCCCAGAAGACTGATCGATATACATAAGATAGAAAAGGGAAAGATCAGTGCTGCTGAGCATTCAAGTTGGGGAGAACATCTGTGACTCCTCAATAGGCAAGTGGGTATGTGCAGCCTATTGTAGTGTCTAGGAGTAAATTTTGAAAGTTGTTGAAGAGTATGTATTTAACAACAGTAATACACAAATTTGTTATGTGTGCTTGGTCTCCGTAGCCGGGTAAACGAATGATCATGATGTATAATTCAATGAAAAATATCCTAACCAGTCTTGGGAAACAGATCCTCCAACGACTATGAGGGTGTTGTTCAATTGTTTTTCAATTGTGTCCAACTCTTCATGACCCTATTTGGGATTTTCTTGGCAAAGATACTGGAATGGTTCTTCTCCAGCTCATTTTACAGATGAAGCAACTGATGCAAACAAGGTTAAGTGACTTTCCCAGGGTCACAAAGCTAGTGTCTGCAGCCTGATTTGAACTCAGGAGAATGGGTCTTCCTGACTCCAGGCCCAGAGCTCTATCCACCGTCACTTAGCTGCCTCCATGACCGTAGATCTACATGACTGTGTTGCAATATAGAATGACTTGCACACTTAATAGATACTTAATAAGTATTTGTTGAATCAAATTGAATTGCAAGTGTTAGATTTGAAGTTAGAAGATCTAGATTTAAATTTAACTGTGCTGATAAATTCCTGTATGATCTTCACTTAGATGGGCATCAGAATCCTCTGATTGGATAGGTACAGTATCCTCTTCAGAACCCTTCCTCCTCTTAACCTTGCAGGTTGGATCCTCAGAGGGGTGATGCCTAACTTAACTTTTAAAGGTAAGCCCAAGGGACTACATACTGAACATTGCAGCTCACAAGCCCCCAGTGGTGTGTTTCCCTTAAGTGATCAGTCAACAAACTCATTTAGTTCTTAGAAACATCACAGCAAGAACCATTATTACAAAATCCCAAAAAGCCCTGGGGCAACCTCTTCCACAAATGCATAGAGTTCAGGAGCATGAACATGGTGGTCATGTGACCAAGGCAACTCACAACTACAAAACTGCAGAGACTTAATGTCCTTTCAGAGTCGTCACAAAGTTCAGAATGGGCATTATATCAATGATATCACTTAGCTGCTAGGCTAGGATGGCTCTTCACAGGGCACCATATTCCTACTAGAAGAGTATCTTAGCTGGGCTTGTTCTTCATAGGATGCTGTGTCTCTGTTGATTGGATTTATCTGCTGCCATGCTGTCCTAGGTAAGCCATTTGGTAACTGGGTTGGCTTCCTACAGGGCATGGAATGTATGCTGAATGGGTTGATTTGCTGTACTCTCAGGCCTTTACCTTAAATGGTCAGCTATAGTTTCCAATAGCTCCAGCTTCATGCTTTGCTCGGTGCTCCTGGGCTCTTTCAGCTTCAATCTACTGTGCTCTTTCAGAAAGGGCAAGAACCCTTAGCCTAGGATTGGCAAAGAAGCCTATCATATTTTACTCCATCAAGACCTCAGCTCTGAGGTTTGTCACTGGGAAGTTACAATAAGAGAGATATAACCACTCCTTTGTATCTGTTCTTGCTGGTTCAGAGCTTCCTGGTTCCTTGGTGAGAAACTTCATCCAAATTTATGGTGACTATCTAGTACATTATCTTTCCCTCCAAATCCTCCACCTTCCTAACTTTCCTAATAGTGTTGAGTGTTTCACCATTCTTTCAGTCATCCATACTCACAACCTGGGTATCATCCTCAATTCCTCTCTCTCTCTCACCCCCTATACCCAATCAGTTATAAAGTCTAATCATCTCTACCTTTGTAACATCTCTCATACATGCCCCTTTCTCTTTTCTGTCATGATCACTGCCTGGTGTAAGCCTTCATTACCTCATGCCTGGGCTAGTGCAGTAGTTGGTTTCCTTGCCTCCAGTCTCTCTCCTTTCCAATCCATCCTCCAATTTGTTGTCAAATGGATCTTCCTAAAGCATATGTGACCACACCACTCCTTTCCCCCATTCATTAACTTCCCTATGACCTCCAGGATTGAAAATAAAAATCCTCTGGATTTTAAAATCCCTCACAACCTGGTTCTTCTCGCATTTCCAATCTTCTTAGAGTTTATTCCCCTCCACACATTCCATGATCCAATGACACCGGGCTCCTTCATGTTATTCAAACATGGCACTTCATTTCTTGATTCTGATCATCTTTTCCCCATGTCTGCAACTTTCTCCTTCTTTCTTTCTACCCCCTGACTCCTCTGTCTCCCTTCAGGTCTCAGCTAAAATCCCACCTTTCAGAGAAGGTTTTTCTACTCCTCCTTAGTCTCTGAGACTATTTTCAATTTATCCTCGGCATGTCTTGTTTGTACAGAATTGTTTACATGTCTCCCCCACTAGACTGTGAGTACCTTGAAAGCAAGACAGATAGACAGACAGACAGATAGATATATGTAAGATATATATATATATATATATATATATATATATATATATATATTTGCCTCTCTTTGCATCTTCATTGGTTAGTACAGTGCCTGACACATAGCTTAATAAATGCGGCTTCACTTGCCTTGACTCCTCAAAAATTGCTAGAATCAGATTTACCACCCAAATATTTGCAATATGTTACAGATACATGATTTTATTATTGAAGCAACCCCTTCCACCAAAAGAGATTGCAACCAGTTTATTAAAGCTGTCTGAGGCATATTGAAATTATGTGACTGGCTGAGGGTCATACAGTTATTAACTATTAGGGCCAGGACTCGTAAACAGGTCTTAGTGTGGGCTCGTAGGCCAGCACCTTCTCCACTGTTCAACACTACCTCTAAGAGAATAAGTAAAAATCTAAAATAGTAAATAACTGCAAAGTTGACCAAATAGTCATCTGGAAATAGTGGCTTAGTACATGCTATTCATGCAGGTTAGAGATCTTGAAAGAAAATTTTTCTGTCTTGGAAGTGACACTCACAAATAGTATATTATTGTTTTCATCTAAGATTCTTACACTCTCTGCACATATGTCCCTAGGTCAACTTTTCTTTCTTTGGCAACACCTACTCATCCCTCTGTTTCTATTCCTGTGACTGAAGTTTTTCATTTAGTTCCTGGATAATATCTGTAATTTTTGTTTTGTGTTTATACCATATCCCATCACATTAAACTACAAAGATCTGGACAGCGTATTCTGGGGATGTGCTAAGCAAACAAAAGTTGCTTTGCTTCTCTCTGGTAAATCTGTGTGTAATAACACGATATTAAAGAAGTTGGGAACTGGAAAACTACATTGCCATGTCACATTCATTTAATGTATTTTCTTTGGATTCTGTTAGGGTGGAAAGGGAAGGGGACCTAGTGTTTTTGTTTTTCTTTGTATGAGTGGAGTAGAGCTGGAGGCTCAGAGAACTGATGATGGGAAACAGCTTGGTGTTTCTGGGTAGAATTGACAAACGTTGGTTTGAATTCAGAATCATGAAGTCTCACCACGGTTATGTTCCCCTGGTGACTCAGTTTGTATAAAAGCAAATTGTTAAATCCAACCCTTAATGTAATGAGAACCAATTTTAAAAAGAGTTGAGACACCATATTACCATATGTCAGTGCTATAAAAATTAGAGTAGATTAACTTTCATTTCATTTTGAAATTGAATTTTGTTTGGAGAGAACAGAACGGCATAGCAAAAGACTTGGGTTTGAATCCTAGCTGTGTTACTTATTATGTGACTTAAGGTAAGCCATGTAACTTCTAAGAACTTATTTCTCTCTTACCTGTAAAATGAGGGAGACTGACTAAATGAGCTATGATCCCTTCTGTTCCTAATGATGTGTCAGTCAGTCTAACTCTGTGAACTTCAGTTTTCTTATCTCTCAAATGGAGCTAATAATATTTGACTTACCCCACAGGGTTTTTCATATTGCTTTGCCTACAAATACTTGAAATTGAATTTATTAGAGACTTAGTAGCACAGTAGACATGCTGGACTTTGCATCAGGAAGCCCTAGGTTCAAATACTGTCTCCAAATTTCACTAGTTGCCTAATCATGGGCAAATCACTTGATCTGTCTGAACCTCAGCTGTTCCTTTGTAAAATGGGAACATTTGTAGTACTTATCCCATGGAGCTCTTGTGATATACAAATGGAACAATGTTTTTATAGACATGCAATTCTCAAAGAACTATAAAAATGCCCTTGCTGTTAGCAATGTAAGCACCATTTTTATTTGACTCTTATTGTATACTACATGGTTATGTTATCTGTTTGTGGGCATTGTATTATCTCCCCACTTAGAATATAGAAACTTAAAAGAAGGAATAGAGTGTCTGATACGTCTTTGTATCCTCAGCAAATGGTGCTTCTCATCTGAGAGGATACCTATGGAACACTCTGTCTGTATACCTGTCATCCCATGTCAGATCTCACTCAGCACACCCCCATTAGACTTAGAATCTTATTCTATCCTTGCAACACTACCTGTTTTGACCACACCCAGCACTGAGGATCAGATAGTGACTAATATCTAGTGACAATAGCTTTTATGAATACTGAGAACCTTACACTTACTATTAGCCCTATACCTATCAAATTCATACCAACTGTAACTCTCCTTATGTTTATATTGCTCAATCACCAATCATCTAAGAGGAAAGCAGCCCTGCTCCCACCTCCTATTCTCTCATCTCCATCTTCTTCAATTTTTCTGTACCCATGTCCCTCTCTAACTGTTATACCCTCCTTTCATTGTACCCTCTGGAACTCCCATTCCATAATGAATAAACTTCCCTTCATTTGGGACCACTTCTCATATTCTTGTTTAAATGCTCTCACTGATGTGTCTTCCTCCAAACAACGTTGTATCCATGGCCATCCTTTCTAGCACTGGCAGTACCTTCTTTAACACCACCCCCCACTCCACCCCTAGCCACCCCCCCCCCCAGGTCAACACAATGAACTTGATTTGAATGGGAAATTCTTTCTCCCCATTGCCACTCCAAGACTCTCCTTTTGTTCCCATCACTATGCAATTTCTCTTCATTAGAAGTTCATGCTACCGAAATTTTTTCATCATATATAAACCATAGTTGCTATTGTTTACTGGTCCCTAAGTCACTCTCCCTCCTTTCTCAAGGAGTTTAGCACCCAGTTCACTGTATTCTCTCTTCTCAAACTCCTTCCCTTATACTAAGTTCCTTTATTAAGGGACAGTTCATAGGGAATGTAATCAACATTTATACTAATGTTTTCTCAAACACCCTTACCTCTCAATTCCTTAATCTCTTCAGATCTCCTACTCCTCCAGTCTTCCTCAGTCAGGTACAAGTATGACCATAGCCTGGATATCACCATTACCCATGAGTGTTGCACTTCCTTGACCCAAAATTCTAACATTCCTCTATCAGACTATAACCTCTGATCATTCCATCTTTTTCTATGATTAACACCTCCTAAACCTTGTCTTTTTCTTGACCACTCAGTGTTTTCATTGGCCGTTGTCATGTTATAACTTTACTTTCTTTCCTTCCTAATCTTAACTCCCCCCTCCCAGTCAATCAATTCAACTCCACATTATCCTCTCTTCTCATATTCCTCATTCCTTTGTCCTATTGCCACTCATCTCTTGCCAAACTCTAGTCCTAGATTACTTCTATCATCATTCTGTAATACTCCTACTTACATGAATGGAGATGAAGGAATTTGTACAACTGCCCTCCAAATTTATGCTATCCAACTTCACTTGGGCCCCCATGGCAGCAAGGTAAATTTTTATGCCTTCTTAACTGATCGTCTAGCTCACTTCCCAAAAAAGTTATGGTAAATCTTCTCTTCTCTCCTTAAGTCTCCCATATCTCACCTTCTCCCAGACTCTCAGTCGAAGACCTTGCTTCTTATGTTATAGATAAATTTGAAGTCATTCACCATGAGCTCATTTTTCTCCCCTTTTTTTCATCTCAAAACTTCTTGACATCATCACCACTATATCCTCCTTTCCTTCAAACTCTGATATTAGAGTGTCCCTACTCCCTGTCAAATCTAACCACTTTATGTGTGACTTCAGTCCCATCCCCTCAGATTGCCTGCTCAAACACAATCTCTCTCTCTCTCTCTCTCTCTCTCTCTCTGTCAACATCAACTTCTCTTCTGAGAGCTTCAGTCAGTCAGACAACAAGTACTTATTAAATTCCTACTACATGTTAAACACTGTGCTAAATGCTGGAGAGATAGAGAAAGACATAAGAAAGTTCCTTCTTCCAAGTCTAATGGAGGAGACTACATAGTTGTAAATAACTATGTACTAACAAGATATAAACAAAGTAAATGGGAGATTGTTTCAGAGGGAAAGCACCAAGATTAAAAAAAGGACTGGGAGAAGTTTCTTGTAGAAAGTGGTACTTTAGCTGAGATTTGAAGAAAGCCAGGGAGCTAGGAGATGTATATGAGGAAGAAGAATTCCAGACATGGGGGACAGACATCAAAAATGCCTATCAAGCACTTCAAACCGGATTTCCAAGAGATGTCTCAAACTCAGAATCCCCCAAACAGACAATACTATCTTTCCCATCAAGTCTAGCCTTCTTCTAAATTTCCCTATTTCTAGCAAAGGCCTCACCATCCTTCCAGCGTCCCAGGTTTGCAATGATGTTATCCTTGATTCCTCCCCTCATTCACCACTCAAATACAAAAAGTTTCCAAAGCTTGCTGTTTCTAATTCTACAACATTCCTCACACCCGACATCCTCTGTTTGCTCACACAGGCCCCATGTTAGTGCCAACCCTCTTACTCTATTTAGAGTATTGCAATTCCTACCTCAAGTGTCTTCTCAGTCCAATCCATTCTCTACTCAGTTACCAAAGTGATTTCCCATGGCTGCCATCCTCCTATTCAATAAACTCTACCTGTTGCCTCTAGGATAAAATATAAGAACCTCTGACCCTTCATAACCTTGTCCTAACTTCTAACTTTCCTCTAACCACCTCTCCTATGCTTTCCTTTACCCAAACTGGCTTTTTCTTTATTCATCACAAACAAACTTCAACTTTTGTCTTTGATCCTTTGTACTGGTTATCCCAACAGGCTTAGAATACATTTTTTTTCTCCTCTGCTTCGTGGAATCTTTCTTTTCCTTCAAGATGCAGTTTAATCCTTTTCTGACTCCATAGAATCATAGTTCTGGGAAAGGAAAATACCTCAAAAGTCATGTAGCCCAACTTTGTTTTATAGATGAGTCACCATCTTATCCAAAAGAAGTCACTATTTTATCCAAGATCACATAGGTAGCAAGCAAGAGAGGTAGGATTTGAATCTATGTTCACTGTCCTCTGACCCCAGACTCTAGCACTCTTCCCAGTATCAGATTTAAGACCAGCTTGGCTAGAGCAGAGACCCTGATTTGGAGAGTATAGCAAAATTCAGTTAAATTCAATGAACATTGAATTTGCACTTACTACCTCTAAGGCATTGGGATAAATGGTGGGGGTACAAAGACAAAAATTAGACAGCCCCTGGTCTCATGAAGTTTATATCCCATTTGGAGAAATATGGCATGTAGACAAGTACTAAGTATATATAAAGAAGTACAAAGCATTTTGAAAAGGGAGAGAGCACTTGTAACTGTTAATGCCTAGTACATAAGGCATTTCATAAATGTTTATTGACTAACTCCACGAAACTGTAGCATGGACAACAGTCACACTCTGGTAAAATGGTCTTGTCAGGTGAGTTAAACCAGGTTGAGGGTAACCAGTAGACCTCAAACCTGTCAGTGAGTTAGGGGGATGTCTACCACAACCATGTAAAGACTTCCCCTACTGGAATGGTTAGATGAGAACAATTTATTCCAACAGCCATGAAGTTGGCTGAAGCAGGCACTGTGGAATGCTTGGAGCTTGGTCAGACAGTAAAGATGTCAAGGTCATCCACTGCATCCTGGGCATCATCACTAGTTGTCTTGACTTCTGTTCTGCTACAGGACTTTGATGACTCAAGAAGAAAAGGTGAGGCTGGATGATTTTGTGCAAATCTGCCTTGATTCAATCCAATTCATGCATGAATCAAAACATCACCCTGTGATATCATTAGCCCTCTTTGAAAACCAAGGACAAACAATAAGCACTTTCTGAAGTCTTTTAGAGATAAAATGTCATTTCTCCCAAGTTGCCCCAAGTTTTTTTTGTTATGCTATGTATATTTTATTCAATACTGACACAAAGGAAGAAAAAAAACAGAGCATGACTTCTAGCTCTTTCTGAAGGGAAATATGTAGCAACTCTCTCAGAGTCTCTTAGGTCTCCTCTGCCAACCCTCCTTTTCCTTCATCTGGGAAAACAAAGTTTCTGTCAATGGAGCAATGGGGATTCTGCTGATATTACAACAAGAGTTTGAATCCAGAATATTACTGATAATTTCAATGTTTTAGACAGTGACTGAATAATGTGCAGAATCTTTTTTCTAACATTAATTTGGCCTAACAAAAACTTCCTGAAGTAGAACTGAAAGGGAAACTAATAAGAACTGAAATGTGTTAGAGAGATGAATTTTCTGTAGACATCAGGAATTTTTCTTAAAAAATGTGGTCTGTGTCATTGAGTTTGACCTTCACCCTGAGGAAAAAAGGACTCCCTGTACTCATTTCCCATGACTCCTACTTCCAAACAAATTGGTGTGGTCTATTTGGTGCCCTGTGAATGCTTCTTGTTTATTGCCATTTCTGTTCATCTGGTCTTGGACCCTTCAACTGCCCTGCCCACAATCTTTAAACAGTCCCCTCCTTAACTCAAGTCCACCACATGTAATTATTTAAACTCAACTCAACTTAAACCTAACTCAAGTTCAGCGTATTTTAACTGCTTAAACCCATATCTTCCCTCCTCTGACATCTGCTAGTTTGAAGGTGCTCATATTGTATCAAACCATGTACCACCTTATATTTCCACTAAGCTTTTCATATGTTTATATTATACCTGTTGAGCTAGATTGTAATATCCTCTAGTATAAGAACTATGTATTGTAGTTCTTCGTATTCCTAACAAGGAATGTACAGGCATAGCACAATGATACGTAAATAGTATAAATTTAATAGATATTTTATTTATTTATTCTGAACTTAAGAAATAAAGCAAGTATTTCCATAACATAGTAAAATAGAAAATGATGATTGCACGTGAAGTTATAACTCAATCATGTACAATATGCTATTCCTTTCAAATATATAATAAAGTTATCATGTAACTTTCTTTTTCCCCCTTTTTTCCCCTCTCCCTATCCTAGATGTGCCTACCATTAGAAATAAATATGTTTATGTATGTATATTTATGTATTATATTATATATGTAACACCATTCTATACATACTTCTGTTTATCAATTCTTTGTCTAAATGTAGATAGCATCTTCCTTCATATGTCCTTTGTAGTTAATTTGGATATTTGTAAAAGTCTTCCAACTTCTTGGTATCTGTACATTGAACTCAATAAATATTTATTCATAACCATTGATAAACAGTCAAAGAATATGAGTATATATTTACTAAATTCAATTTATAGATGCCATGAAGTTGAAAGACCACAGATTATCGGTTGACTTTTTCTTTTATAGGCAAACAACGGGCAACTTAATTACAATGGAAATATCTCTATCTAGACATTTGGGGAGTTCACAAACCAAAGTAAAAGGGTTGTTCAGATTCAAGTTTGGAAGATTAAAGTTTCCACTAGAGAGTGAAAGGTCAAAGAGGAATCATAGAACGCTAGAGTTGGAAGAAATGTCAAAGTTTAACGTATAAATAGAAAGTTCTGGCAACTAGTATCAGTTTCCAGTGTTCATCTCCTAAACCCAAGATGACTTAGTCCATTTCCATTTCTAGAGGAGGAGAAAGTCATGAAATCATAGAGACTGCCTGTGAGAAGAGAGAATCCTTTCCTTTAGCACCACTGTCAATGCTAACACCTTCTATCCTGGTGATCTAGAACAATAAAGAATAATGAGATGAAAGACTGAGCTGAACTACAGATCAGTTGCTGAGTGGTTGTTGTCATCCTTCCCAAAGACAACAATGGCACAACAGCAGCTATCATTTATATGGCTCTTTAAGGTTAGCAAAGTGCTTTACAAATATTGTCTCATTTGATAAAACTAGTGATATACAAAATCACCTTCATTCTTGTGCTTTTTCTGGACAGTGTGGAGCTACACATCCAATTATCATTCTTCAGGAATTGTGCTTACTTTTTGTTTTTAAAAAGTTTCTTTTAAAGAAACCATTTTCTCCTAATATATCTCTTTAGTGCATTACTGTCTTATGTATGTTGCCTATGAGGTCAAACATAGCTGAGAGAGAAGCAATCGTTTGATGAGTCACCTAGAGGAAGCAGTTATTGGTGATCAAAGTTAAGAAATATACCCTGACAAAATAAATAAATGAAGGCTTATAACTGTATGTATAAAGACATATTATTGATTCAAATTTCATAATTCTCTAAGAGTAGAAAAAATACCACATGAATTCAGATGAGATAAACCTAGGCACATGTTGAACTTAAATTCATTCATGTTGGGGAAAGGAAGGGAGAGGGAAGTAGGGAAGGAAAGAGAGAGGAAGAGATGGAGAAATGGAGAGTGGGTAGAATCCTTTTAATTCCTTCTTTCTGAGGTCATTTACTTCAGACACCACTTTTAGTCCTGTTCCGCCCAGGAAACTTTAATTCAAGCATTTATTATGTGCTCACTCTGTCCTAGATGCTGTGCAAAGGAACACAGAGAAGGTCAAAAAAAATGCTTCCTCCAAGGAGAATATATTCTAATAAGAAAGACAAACTGTAAATAACCAGGAGCAGTCGAGATATACAAAGGAGATGAAGGTAATCTAAAAGGACCCAAAGAGGGGGCTAAAGTTTGGGAATAGAAAGAAAGCCTTGCCTGAGAGTCACACAAGGGTGGGGACCACTAAGAGGGAGATAATTAATTCTCCCCCTAAGCACTATCACCTACTCCATCTGTAAGACTGGAAAAGATATACTTGAGTAACAAACCAGACGAGCAGTCCACCAATGTCCATTTGAAGTTCTCCCTGATGATGAGCAACACATTCCACTTGTGAGCAGCTCTGTTAGAAAGTTGTCAGATTTTTATTTATTTGTTTTTCATAGGTTCAGTTGAAACATGTGTCCATGTAACTTCCATCTATTTATTCTACTGGGACCAAACAAAACAAGACTTACCCCATCTTCCACATGACGGTCATTTAAACATTTGATCATAAGGATCACGTTCCCTTTCCCCACCCTGAGTCCTCTCATTTATTCCTTAGCTCCTTTAATAGATTCACCTGCTTTGTGATTATAAGACCTCCTTCCATATTGACACCAGTTTATTTAATCATTTATTGAATCTAGTCATGAAGTCAGCATTGATCTAACTACAATTATTCAGTTTCTATTTCTCTATCTTGTCCATATGCTACAGATTTGTCATCTGTCCTTCTGAAATCCAGGTATATTATATTGATGGCAATTCCCTAACTGGGATCAGAGAATCATGGTCTGAAGTCACCTAAACCAATTGTCTCACTTTAAAGAATAGAACTGAAGTTCTGAGAGTTTAAATGACTTGCTAAGGTCATACAGGTAGTAAGTGACAGAGCCAGGATTTGAACGTATGTATTCTGACTAATTCAGGAATCTTTCTAGTTTACCAGATTAGGAACTCTGTTACATGAGAAAAAAAAGATTAATCTACCATGACTACTGCTCAGTGAACTCATGCTGCCTTTTAATGGTTATCATTTCTTTTTCTAAGTATTCATAAACCCACATTTTAATGAAGTCATTCTAGAATTTCACCAAGAATGAATCTTAAACTTATAGTTGTAGTTGGGAAAATCCATTTCCCTTAAAAAAAAAAACTATCCATTTCTATTACTGCAGCACCAAGAATACTTGGGGGCAGCTGAGTGGTACAATGGATAGAGTACCAGACCTGGAGTCAGGAGGACTTGAGTTCAAATCTGGCTCCAGACAGTTACTAGCTATGTGACTCTGAGCAAGTCACTTCACCTCCATTGACTCCAAAAATTAAAGAAATTTAAGAAAAAGAATACAAGCAGTAATTCAGCAATCATACACCTACACATCCTTTCCTTATCCTGGATTGGGGTTCCATTCAGGTTAGGAAGTTAAGTCACTGAGGTTAATTAAAAGTTCTTTTTATCATATTTATACTTTGGGGGGTTTTTATTTTAGTCTTTTCTTCCATTTTTCTAGTCTAAAAACGTTGTTGTTGGAGAAAATAGAAGCACAGTAGGAACTGAGTAGTTTTGTCTTTTTTCCATAGTCAATTATCATTGTTCCATACATTCCAAGCATTTTTCCATTATTTTTAATCTTCATCTTGTCCCCAACAAAGTTAGAAAGAAGTCCATAGTATAGTGTTTCCCACAGCATTTGTAACATGCTTTGGTTGTTTTGAACTTTGATGGTCTAGACATTACTCTTATAGACCTATACTGCTCTTTTGTACTGAGTAATAATCCTCAATTAGGTGTCTGTTTCTGGAGACTATGCTTTCCCCCTCCTATCACATCTGAGATTTCATTGGTATAAGGAGCTCTCAATGACAAACTTTCTCTACTGAAGATAGATTGACTTCTTCCCTGTGATTTTGGGAGAGCAGCCTGGGAGCATAAAGATGCTTGCTGAGAATCACATTGATAATCTATAGCAGAAGTCCTTGAATACAGGTTTCTGACTCAGGCCAGTTTACTGTCCATTATGCCTCATTTCCTGTTTATTCTTTATATACTTTTCAGTAATCTCAGCTCACTCCATGAGTTCCCTAAGGAACTGCACTAATCTTTTTAGACTGGTTCTCTTTTCCCCCCCTAACCAGAGTATTTGTTTTACTCATTAGAATTTCACTCTTGAAAGCATCTCATCTTTAAGTTGGCTGGCTGCCCCTGTCCAGCCTAATCCTTTGACATCTTACCTGTATTTTATCTAAATCCTTTAAATCATCATGCTTTGAAATCCTCTCTGCTTCTATCATGATGTCTAGATGAAGTGATCCTTTTCTCCCCTGGTTCTAATTGTTTTCTCTTCATTAACAAATTCTTCCACATAGGTCAGAATAGTGATCTGCTTTCTGAAAAGAAGAGATGATCAGCTAGGAAATTAAAGTATATATGGCAGAAGAGGACTTTGCTTTCCCCTCCCTGCTTTTCTTACACTCCGTATGGCAGCTGTTACCCATGACAAGAAACAAATTCTACTCCTGAGTTTGGAATTAGCTGGATTAGACAAACTCCAAGACAAATGGAGCCAAGAAAAAAATGTCAAGTTTGTGTGACTTGGGGCCAGTTTTCATATGATGAGGAGAATTTCAGACTAAAAACTAAGAATTAATTACAACTCAAGCTCAGTTTCTCAAGAGAATGGTCCTGGTTGGAGAAAGCCAAATCTGTCCATATCAATGTTAGAAGTTTGTCTTTAGTACTATTCTCTAGCTTTTACAAAACCTTACTGTGAAGAGGGCATCCTTTTTGGAAATGTGGCTTAGTTAGCCAACTCTCCTCCAATCAGTTGCTGGTGCAGACTTCAGAACTGCTCATGCTTCCTGTTATTTTCAAACTCTTTCCTGCTCCCTTGATCTCTTTTCTAACCACTCTGCTATTCTCTTTTTTAATCCAGTTCACTCTTGGCTATAACAAAACATGACTTCCCTGTCCAGAGATGCCATTTGGGAACCCCTGGTGTTATTTTTGACTCCTCCCTCCCTGCTTCTCTGTGGGATTCTGGAAAATTACCTCTCCATGTTAGTTTTCCCTTTTGTCAGATTTTTGGATGAAAGGCCTTACCTTGGTTGAACCTACTGAAAAACAAATGTTCATAGACTCTTGGGGTCAATAAAATCCTAAATTTTCTCACTTGATTGCCAACAGTAAATAGCCTATGGTGTTATAAAAGTTCATAGACTTAGAGAATCTGTAGGATATAAGTATCCAAAGGTCATTTGGTCAATCCTTTCTTCTGTTTTCCGTGTTGCACAAAAATGGACCCTAAGAAATTGGTTCTGTTCTTAAAGCTATCCAAGGAAAATGCTACCTCCCTTTATTTTTCACTCTTGTTTTGTACCATTTTTTAAATTAGGCAAACTTTAAGTCAAATTCATAGTCCTCTACTAGTAGTCTAAGTCTTTCTTTCTGTTTTTGTCCCCACTAGAGATTCAAATCTATGAATTATTGGTGAATTAGGTCTAAGCCTTTGGATAAGGATCACCAGGAAAAAAAGAAATCTTGCATGTTTGGCCTCCAATCTAGAGATGAGGATAACTGCCCAATATTCTAACTCAAACTACCCACTTCAGTCAGAATGATCTGTGTCCCAAGTCCCCATCACTCATTGCTTCCTCAGCACTTCTGCTCCTTCAGAAGCCCAAATGGAATCCTGGCTTTTGTTTCATTGACCTAAGAGAAAACAAAAACTTATAGGTGATTAGGGACTGGTCAGGTGCTCATCGTTGGCAATGGTCTTCAAAGGGCAAGTCAAGGCAGCAGCTGCCACATGACCACTCCTTTGAGAAAGTGATAATCCATAGTTAGCCAATGATGAATGGGAAGAAGAGGAAATTAAGAGTATGTTTATCCTGGGACTTTAATCAAGGTGGATCAGGGAGAATAAGGATTCACCAGAGTTGAGTGGAGTCTGGCAGAAATTGCTAATATACCAATTAGAGAGAAATCATACTGGAAAAGCAAGCCTAGAACTATGATAAATAGAAATAAAGTGAGAAAAAATGACCTAGAAATATCCAAATTCCAGAATATCAGAATCTCTTGACTTACAGAAAACCTCGCAGACAGAAAGATCATGCAGTCCAGGCTGTCTAACCTATACCCAAACAAGAAATGCTTTCACAACATACCCAACATGTGGTCTTCTAAATTATGCTTGAAGATGCAGGAGGAACCCTCTACTCTCTGGAAGATTCACTTTCCACATCTACACAACTCAAATTGCCATTGTTCAGTTGTTTGTCAGTCATGACCTACACTTCATGATCCCATCTGGGATTTTTTTTAGCCAAGATACTGGCGTAGTTTGTCATCTCCTTCTCCAATTCATTTTACAATGAGGAAACTGAGGCAAACAGGGTGAAGTGACTTGCCCAGGGTCGCACAGTTACTAAGCATCTAAGGCCATATTTGAATTTAGAAGATTAATCTTCCTGACTCCAGGCCCAGCACTCTGCACTATGGTGCCAACTAGCTGCCCCCCAAATGAAAAGATTAGACTATACTATTTCTAAGGCCCCTCCTAGTTCTAAATCCAACAAGGAAATTATAGGCTCTATATTGTACCCTATGTTGTGCCCAGGGTCAAACTCCCTCTGGAGCTTTTAGGTTCCCCTCCAGAGTTCTTGGTTCCACAGTTTGGGAGGACAGAGGGCAGAACCTAGAACAATGGGCAGATGTTGAAGGGAGTCACATTTAAGCCTGATACAGGAAAATTTTCCAAACAGAGCTGTCTCAAAGTGGAATGACATGACATTGGAAGTGGTGGGTCCCCTCACTGGAAGTTTTCAAAGGCTAAATAACGACTTGTCGGTTTGGTTACAGTAGTTATTCCCTTCTAGATATAGGTTGGACTAGGGCAGCTAGGTGGTGCCCTAGTGAACACAGCACCCAGCCTGGAGTCAGGACAACTCATTTTCCTGAGTTCAAATCCGGCCTCAGATACTTACTAGCTATGTGATCTTGAGGAAATTAATTAACTGTACTTGATTCAGTTTCCTCATCTGTAAAAGGAGCTGGAGGAGGAAATGGTAAACCATTCCAGTATCTTTGCCAAGAAAACCCCAAATGGAGTCAAGAAGAGTCATGACTGAACAACAACAGACTAGAGAGGCACCAAGAAGCCTTCTAACTAAAATTCTGAGATTCTGGAATTTTATCATGACTATATTTGGGGAGAAAAGTGCAACTAACCTCCATCAGCCAGGTCATCACTCTAGTTCCATTTTTTTTAAGGTAGAAATCCTCACAAAGCATGGAACCACTCATCTCTGTCATTGTCCTCTGTGATAGGTAGTAGGGGAGAATAGAGGAGCAATTTGCCATAGCCACAGAAGCATGGTGGGGAAACATCACCCCTGAGAGCACTGCCATCTGAAATTTTACACTGCCTACCATAAATGAGGTAAGTCTTCAGTGACAGTCAGGGCTATGGGTGGAAATTCACACTTGGAAGTCAGGAAGAAATATAATTTTTAAGAATATAAGTCCTCTGCTGCCATTTTAATAATACAGTAAGCCATATTTTGTTATCTCTTTTACAACTTCTTTGATCAGAGGATCCCATCTATCAGGATTTGTACATAACTTAGTGAAGTAGGAACAACACCATAGGGTTGACCAAAGAAGCTTTCACTCTGTCCCGAAATTTCCTGTTAGATACAGTCACCAGGCCTACCTCTCTTCCCTTTCCTCTCCCTCTGAAACAGCATGTAAAATGGATATAAAATGTTCATTTTACCTGTCAAAATTGTGATTATGGTAAAGGGAGGCCCTGTAGCTCTTAACTCTTCTAGATTCAATGGCAGGAGAATGCCATGGGATGGTCCATACTTCCTATCAGTATAACCACAGAGTCATAGGATCATCTATTTAGAGTTGAAAGGGGTCTTATATTTAGTCTAATCTCTTCATTTTTACAGGACCCAAAATTTGAAATAATGCGTCCAATGTCACACAAGTAGTAAATGGCTGAACTGGGAATCATGCTCAGAAATGACTTGAGTTGCTTTTTTTCTTTTTATCATTCCTGATATTAGGAAAAGTGAAAAAATCTCATTAGATTTGACATTGGGTCAGGATATAAAGGTCATCTAGTTTACCACATTCCTTTTAAAGATGAAGAAATCAGGACTAGAAAGGGAAGTGATTCACCTAAGACCAGGAAGTACCGGAGTGGGGATTTTAACCCAAATTCTCTGGTACCAAGCTGAATCATTCCATTATATCACGGAGCAGTATAGAAGGGTCTATGCTGGGGAATATTCAGTGAAGGCTTGTAAGAATTAGAACTGGAAAGAATCTTAGAGATCATGTAATCTTGCCTTTTCATTTTACAAATGAGGAAACTGCGTCATAGAAATGTTAACTAAATTGCCTAGGGTCCCATAATTAGTAAGTAGCAGAGTGAGAAATAGGAAAGACATGAGAAAAGTTTTCCCTTACTCTGACTCAAAATGTCCACCTCTAGAAATTAATTTGTTTTACTTAAAACATACACACATTTTTAAAAATACAAATGTTCTGAAAGAATTAACACAGTGAAGCCATCTATGAGTCATCTATACCTAAATGTGAATTAGTTCAGATTACTGTACTAGACTGATGGCACAGAATAAATGTAAATAGTAATTGTTTTCTGTTCTGGCCAACAACCTTGAGGGTCTTCCCCTTCTAGATCGATATTTTTGTGATGGCGAAATAGGTCATCTTTTATATCAGTTTTTACCTAGCCAAAGTCATTGAATGGACCTTTCCTCAGACAAACTGAGAGCTGGGAAAGGCCTCAATTTGGAAAGATCAAGATTCTCCACTGCATTCTAGACTGTCACCAGTTGTCTTGACTTTTGTCTTTCCACTGATCTTGGATGACTCTGGAGAGAAAATGAGGCTGACAACTTTTCAAATCTCTGCCTCACTTAAATCCAATTTATGTGCAAGTCAAGACCTCCTCCTTGTGATTTCATTGGTTCTCTGAAAATGAAGGAAGAAGAACTACAGTAATAGAAGAGATGAGTCACAAAGGAGCAGGATTTGGGCTGGATGGAGGACCAAGATGAGGCAATTTTGTAGAAACTTTTTAGGGAGAAAAGACCTGGATGTTAAGCCATGATGGAGAATTTTGAGCTTAAGGAATCTGAGAAGCAAGGCCCTGGACCCTATGCAGGTATAGATGGAAGCTAAGTGGAAGGAGATAGTTATAGAAAAGTATTCTCTATACTGCTGTCTTCCAACTTTGTCACTATGGCTCTAATGCCTTCTGATTTTCAAACTTTAGTCAGTGTCTGGGGCCTTCTAACCCCCTTTTCCCACTGGTGAGTTCCTGCCAGGGCCCTCAATTTATCTATTTATTCATTTATCTATCTATCTATCCATTTTTCTATCATCTATCTATGCATTTATCTATCATCTAGGGGCAGCTAGGGGATGCAGTGAATAGAACATCAGTGCAGGAGTCAGGAGGACCTGAGTTCAAATCTCAGCTCAGACACTTGACATTCACTAGCTGTGTGACCTTAGGCAAGTCACTTAACTCCAATTGCCTCATCCTGGGTCATCTCCAGTCATTCTGATGAATATCTGGTCACTGGATTCAGATGACTCTGGAGGAGAAGTGAGACTGGTGACCTACACAGCCCTCCCTCACTCAAAACAAAGACAAGTGCAAGTCATGTCATTATTTCTCTGATGGCATGGTCTTCTTTGGCAATAAGGATGAACACACACACATATCTATCAATCTTTCCATCAATTTATCCATCTCTCTATCTCCCCAGTGCTAAGCACAATACCCAGCATATAGGGCTTAATAAACACTTGTAGACTTGAGGCACTGGCTTCATAATTTTGCTGCTCACTGCATCTGACTTTCAGAATGTGTTGAAAGCAGAACACTTTGTCCTAAATCTCTCGTGAATAAATCTAGGCTTTGAAGGAACCGCTTGCTGTAGACACACTCCTCATCTTGCAACCAGTCAGCCCGTTATAATGGATGCCACAACTAGGAAAGAGAAAAATCATTTTCTTCAGGGCCTGCAACAGTCACTATTCAAATGCTGACAATTCAAGGAAGTCTGTGTCACATGTCCTTTGGAACGTTATGAAAAATTACCAAAGCTGTACTTTATCTCAGACATAGATTTCACAGTTAAAAGACAACTCATCTGGCTTTCCAGTTCCCTTTTCTTTCTGACTGGTGATAAAGTTAATTAAGATTGTTGGAGAGGTATTTTTCTAATATCCTGGTCATTTTAATACAGTCAAGGTCTTCCTGAAAAATGAGAGATGGAAGAAAGGAGGAGATTCTGTATATATTTCCTCAACCTCAAACCCTCCTCTGTTTTTCTGTGATTAAAACCAAGCTGTGCTGTCCATCTTTTCCTTTGACCCTTTCATTTACTTCTCTAGAAAGTTCTAGGCATCAGGAACAGTCTATGAGGTATACTGCTCTTTTGTTCATTTGTGTATCTCTCTAGCAGAGGCCAGATGAGCCCTTCATAACTTCCCAGAATGGCTTTGAGAATGTAAATGTCTAAATACTCTAAATGTAAATGTCAAGTTAACTCTGACTTGAGAGAAATAACAAGGTCAGCTTTGCATATAGACAGCTAAATGTGCCTTTTGATTTAAGGGCCATGAAGAAGGTAACCCTGTCAGAAGATGTGACTCAATGGCTGGCTCTTTAACCAATATGACAATGCTTCAAGGTCAATCAATGTAATTTTTTACATATAATTGGGGAATATCTTGGAAATTGAGAAATATTTAATAAAATAAATAAAAACATGTTCAAAAATGCTTCCTTGCCTTCAGCCTCAAGAATGTCACCCTTCTCTGAACTCTTACACAATTTTTTCTTCCCTGACTTACTTGGAATTTGTCACATGCTTCTTTGTATCATTAGTTATTTCTTAGCTTTTGTGTCTATCTTCTTTAGATTCTAAGTCTTCTAGAGGCAGGCATTGGGTGAAACAGGGCTGATTTTCCAGTTTTACTTGTTGAAAGGAGGATTGCACAAAGGTATGCGACAAAGTCCAGTGGCCTTGGAATCCCAGCTCTGCCTCATCCTAGCTATGTGGTAGTAGGTAAGTCATTTAACCTCTCAGTCATAACTGTAAATGAGACAATGATACTTGTACCATTTACAGTCACAGGGTTGTTGTTAGTCTGACATCAAAGAACCAGTGCTGCTACTGAGCAAATTAGGGTCACTACACCCATTCTTTCTCCCTGTGGGCCCCTTTGCTCTATTCATGGAACAAGTTTAATCCTAGAGAAACCTGGCTTATAATGAGGACAAGACTACCCTTTCTCACACTTTCCAACTTGTTAAACCTCCACCCCAATGTTCTGGGGAAAAATTATTTAAAGCTTAGTCTGATCTATGTCCCTACAAAATGGAGAATTCAAAAAAATACTCAATGCATGGTATAAATCAGGGATGGGAAAGGTATTTACTACTTGTGAAAAAAGTACAAAGAACTCATAAATATATATATTAACACTATGACTAAAAAGAAGATACAGTAACTTGTAACTACAGTTACAATCACTTGGGGCTCTGAAACTTACACCTATGAGAAAGAAAGCAGTTTATGAGACTTTTGACTAGAATGCCATTTCATCTTGACTCAAAGTTCATGCCTTCTGGCAAGCCAGGTAGGTGTGTCTTCTCCTCTTGTCTGTGGTGGTTTTCTCTAAAGGAAATGCCTTCCTTGGACACCAGTCCATTCTATCCTATAGACCCTGAATACTGTGACCTCTTCAAAACACACAAGGTCATCTTGAAGGCTAGATACACTGATCTTAAGAATGATGCTTGATTACCTATTCAAGTAAGGAAACACAAAGTAGAAAAGGCACCCCTGGTGTAAGGTCACTTGTTTAAGTACTTACACTATTTGAGGATGGCAATGAGGTGGAGGAAAAGAAAATAGGTCTTCCTACTATCTGTCCTTTCCCCCCCTTTCTCCCTCTACCATGAGGAGTCTAGAGACAGAATTCACAGCTTAACCACTTATCAAAATTTAAGAAAACTTGAAATAAGAGACCAACTGAGAGCTGTTTCTTCTTTTAACTGGTAACACACCCTTCCCGCAACTCTGCTGTTGTCATAGTGAGGGGGAGAGGACCAAAGGACCTATCAGGGTTTGCCACATACTACCAAAACACCAAGTCTTTTCAGCCCTGAGTCATTACAGGGGAGGCAGCAACCAGAGAGATTTTCATCTCTGGTGCTCCTGAGAGATGAATCATGCATATAGCCCATCACAAGCAAGCAGGACATGCTCTCTACCAAGAGATTTTTAAACTTCAAAGAACTATGCAAATATAAGTTGTTGTATAATGTATTTGTGTAGTGATTGGATTTAGAGCTAGAAAGGACCGAGATCTGATCCAACTGCTTCATTTTATAGTTAAACTGAAGACCAAAGACTATGCAGAGGAAGTACTTGCACAAGGTCACACAGGTAGTAAATAGAGGAACTATGATTTGGGTTCCAAGCCAGGTCTTCTGACTCCAATCCTGGCTCTTTCCTAATACTTAGCACAAGGTAAATACTCAGTAACAATGCCTGCATTTAGAAAGCACTTTAAGGTTTACAAAATATTTCTTCTCCTAACCCTCTGAGGTTGGTAAAGTAAGTATTATACCCATTTTATCAATGGGGAAACTATCTCAAAAGTTTAATAACATTCTTAGAATAATATGGCTATTAAGTATCTGTGATGGGGTGCTTGGGTACATGTGCTTGGGTCGCAATTTTAAAATCACTTTTCTCCCTAATCTCAAAATACTATCCCAGGTATTTTCTCCCCAACCCAAGGACACAGCATGCCCCAGCAATAACCATTATCTCCCTTCCTGCTACATGAGCCAGCTGCACCTATAGAATTTATTAATCTGATCCAGCTGTGTACTGGCTGAACTGGCTGTGCACTGGGTCATAACATTTACTACTAACTGACCGATCATATATATCCTAGACTTAGACATATGTATACTCCCTTACATTTATCTTGTCTAACAAGACATTGATGAGAGTAACCTAATATTTCTGAGCTAGCTCTGACCATTGGTTGACTTTGTGACGGTTTAGGTCTAAAACCACACCTCCAAGTAGCCCCAACCTTGGGCTATTTCCCAATGAATTCTGGGTAAAACACTTGCACAGTAGATACCAAAAGTGTATGTTCCTTTAAGAACTAACCACTCCTTAACCCCTCCCTATTCCCATCCCAAAACACCTAGTTAGCATACTTGACACATGTTTCCTACAGAGTATCCTATATAAACTTTACCTGTATCCCTCTAAGGTTGCAGGTTCCCTAAGAACTCTTGCCTATTGAAAAGCTTAATAGATCTTTACCTTGACCTCAACAATGCTTGAGTTTGAGAATTCCTTCCATGTGGCTTGCCCCTAGTATCCTGGTCTTTGGGGGGGTCTTAGCACACCCCTTCTTCCAGCCCTCATCATCTGAACTAGAAACTGAACCCCAAATTTCACTTTTCCCAGGCCAGTGTTATTTCCACCACACAATACTATTTCAAGAAAACAATAACTCACATTTCTACTGTATTTTTAAAGTTTTCTAAAGTACCTTCATCAAAATGGCTCTATGAGGCAAAGAATACAAGGATTTATCCTTACTTAAAGGTTCCAGAGACAGCTAGGCAGTGCAGTGGATAGAATGCTGGACCTGGAGTCAGGAAGACCTGAGTTCAAATCTTGCCTCAGACACTTGATAGCTGGTGAGCCTGGCGAGGCACTTAACCCCTGTTCACCTCAGTTTCTTCAAGTATAAAATGACAACAGCACCTATCTTAAAGTGTTGTGGTGAGAAACTGAAGAGATAATGCAATTTCAAGTGCATTGTAAACCTAAAGTTCTAGATAAATATTTTAATATCATCATATCACTGTGCAGAACTGAATTTCAGAGAGGTCAGCGTGCCCAGTGTCACACAGTTTAGTGTAAGACATGTTCTCCAGCTCTAGGTCACCAGTCCACAGGTCCAACATTCTTTTGAATACTTCCTGCCACATTTCAATGACGATGGGTTGATGATGACAGTGCTAACTAGACTGATTCACCTAGTCCTACTAGTTTCCTTCATGAACTCCGTGCTTAACCAAGCTCCATTATTCAAACTCCCTGATGCTGTGTTCCTGCCTTTCTTCATGCTGTTACTGACACCTGGAGTGTCCTTCCTCCCACCCTTCTCCATGGGATCTGAAGTGGAAAGGCCCTTCAGAGGCCATCTATTCCACCTCTCTCATTTTACAGATGTAGGAGGCATCAGAGGTGGTCTTTAAACCCAGTCCTCTGACTTGAGAGTTAGTGCTCCCTCCACTGGACCATACTATCTGTCACTTTTGCCTGTTGCAACATCTCTCCTATAAGACCCAGCTCAAACTGCACCTGCTCCTTGAAGTCTCCTTATCCCCACCATTGACCATAACCTCCTCTCCAGTGAGTGTCCATATTAGTTTGGGATATCTCTTCCAGCACTTATCCAATTCTTCATGCTATCACAGGATTTTTTTTTTGTGGAGGGAGGAAGCAGGAGTTGGTACCTGTTCTCCTGGAACACAAACTCATTTTTGCACTCTCACTCACATCTAGTAGATTGCCTTGCATGCAATCCACTGCCCGCACATTTTTCCTCAGACAGCTTGTAGTTCTCTCAGTGGATTTTTCTCTTCATGCAAAATAAAACCAACTGCATCATGAATGGATTGCAGATTCACGGTTTATGTTTGTAGAGTATTTTAAGGTTTGCATAATGTTTCCTCATAATGTCTCTCTGAGATTGAACAAGTGTTACCCCTGCTCATTTTACAGATGAGGAAACTGAGGCTTGGTGTGGTTGAGCAACTTGCCTAGCTAGTAAGTATCAGAGTTGGACTTAAACACAGGCCTTCCCACTCTAAGACTATTGATCTTTCCACTGCACCACACTGCTGGAGGAACTATGGAACCATGGGTATGATGTCCAGAGATTTTTCTTCATCATGGGATAACCACGGGTTAACTGCTCCAGGGGAAGGGCTGCCTGGCTCCTGCCTGGCTATTATGCCTCACTGGTAGTAGTACCATAACTCCTACATTAGTCATCTGGTTTCCTCATTTAGCTGGGCCCTTGGTGGACATTGATGTGCCCTAGACATTCCTCTGTCAATTTTTGTTATGTTTGCAGCATCTCCCTGAGAGCCTCCTTTTAAAATAAACATATGCCCAATGATAGCAGGGGCCATGCTTTCATACATTTCATGCTATGAATTTCAGTAAATAACCACTTCAGTATTTATGGAGTAACACGACCCAGATCTTCACAAGCCAAAAACCTCAGGCTTAAATCAAAATAAGGTTCTAAGGAACACTCTGACAATTTTTTTTTCTTTCATTTCTACTTTATTATTTATTGAAGTTCTTTGTTGAAGTTTCTTCCATCTTCCACACTTACCTTCTCTCTCGGTCTACCCTCATTTCTACCACTTCTGAGAAATAATAATTTTTTTCTAGTCAACTAATGTAGAAATCTCTTTAGAGCTGCAATATTTTACCTTCACTGTCTCCCTCATCAGGCATCTTGCAATGCAATAACATATGTACTTTCGGGGGCTTGATGCCAAAACCCTGCCCTGTTGTTTTCAATCTGTGATGTATAAAAAGTTTAAGAGACTTAGCTTCTGGGTAATTAATCACTTAATCATTGCTAGAAGATAATTAATAAAAGGGATCAGTGACCCTCTCTGTCAAAGACCCCTCATGGAACACACTCAATGCTTACATGCCCTTGGAAGAGTGGGTGTTCCTGAGAATAGCAATCAGTTCTGATTAGTTAGCAATTAATGAAAAGAAGGAACATTATAATGAGAGGTAGACCTATTCTAATGAGGGGCTGATGGATGAGACTTTGACCACTCTCCCTCCCAGACTACCCCTAACATCAGGCAATCTACACAAAGGATTTACCTCTCCTCAGACCAGGCTGAGTGGACCACAATGGGCAGAATTCACCTCAGATTGAATTCTTTGTAAGGTTCTCTAATTGAGTGAGTAACAATTCCAAGATTCATCTCATCATTCCTCTGCCCTTTAGAGAACTAAGCTTTGACCTAATCTCCAAATGAGGAAGGAAAAAATCCTGGATTTCCCCAAAGTAATGTTGGTTATTTAATAATCTCCTTTTCATTTTAATTCTTCTATGCAACATGACTAACATGAAAATGTGTTTAGTAAGAATGTATGTGTAGAACCCATATAAGATTGCATGCCATCTCGGGGAAGGAGGGGGGAGGGAGAGGTAGAAAATTTAAGACTTATAGAAGGGATTGTTGAAAACTGAAAATGAATTAATAAAATAGTAATCATTTCTCTCAGTTCCTAAGTGATAAATGTCATTTCTGTGAGTAATTTATATCCCAAATTTCCTCCTTCTCATAGTGCTTTCTCATGGAGCAGTAAGGTCCATAATAATATTATTTTAAATGGTTTGTTCCACATTGGACCTAGATTCAAATCCTGGCTTGGTTACTTTCTTCTTGTGTAACCTTAGGCAAATCACCTGAACTTTCTGCGCTTATTTCCTTCATCTGTAAAACTAAAAGGATTGAACTAAATGACCTTTAAGGCACCTTCCACTCTAAAACCTATACTCCTATAGTCAATATGATTTTGATTTGCTGTTCTAGTTGCAAGGTGGGAGGAGAAGGGGGTGTAAGAGGGACAGATCAGGGAAGAGTTTGACAAAAGTGGTGAATTCCCTAAGCAACCTGAAGAGATTTCAGTGATGAACCTTTGGAGGCACCTATGCCCACAATCACCATGCTGAGAGGCCACAGAACTCCAACTGCTCTCCAGAGATGGGAGCTTTGTCCAAGGTGATTTGTTGTCTGTGTGTCAGGAGGAGGGACTTCTATCAAAGAAGCTGCTGTCTCCAGAATTTGTAAAAGCAAATGGTCAGATTGGATCACGTCTTTTATTTTTGGCTTCCTTGTCATGTTTGGTTGGTTATGGTCTTTCCTTCTCGAAGAGGAACAAAATGACATCACTATCTTAGAGGCAAGAGTGTCTGACTATGGCTGATCAGACCAGTACCAGTTCAGGATTGTCTACCACAGGTCAGGCACAAATAGTCTATGTGAACATGAGGTGGATTCTCTAAATCTGCACATTTCAACTTTCTTTGAGCTACTTCAATTCTGCTTCTGTCATAAAGCACAGCACCTTCTCTGATGTGGGTAAGCCATGCTAAGAGGTCCTGTGCCAGTGTCTCCCATGTCACTCAATCAATTCCAAAGTTCTTTAGACGGACCTTGAAAGTTTCCTTGTATCGCCTCTTCTGACCACCATGTGAGTGCCTTCCTTGCATGTAAAATAGTCTATCAAGCTTCCTTTTCACCTTCTATTTAGAAGGCAGACCTGTACACAGAAAAGTCCACTGTGCCTGTGCAGTCTTTCACAGCAGGAGCTGGAAATACTTTCCTTGGGACAGAAGCATGTGGGAGTTGCATGGGTCTGAAGGTACCTGACAGGAGAGCTCTGAAGAATAGGTTGTTCCTGGTCTGAGAAATGTCAGCATCTACTACTGAATTTTCCAGCAGAAGGGAAGGAAAGAAAGATATGTAAATACCTTCTTGGCTGAAGAGTCTAGTTCATGGATGATATTTGCGAAAGTGAAGATTTTCAGTCCCTTAAGAGCATGATCTTGGTGTCTAGAGACACTGGAGCCAGAGAAGTAAGATTGCCCAAGCAAGGCCCACCATTCCTGCCTTGTAGGTAACCCCACATTCCAGAGGTGATGTCAATCTAAGCTCCCACTGTTCCAACATGGGCTCTATGTTCCGGCCAAGCTCCATCACTCACACTCCCTTATCTTGTGCTTTCCTTTCTCCACTGCTGCATATACTTAGAGGACCAATGTTTTCATTTGGATTTTTCCTTATAATTAGTATAATTATTACCAGCAAGCTGCTGAAATATACCATCAACAGAAAGGCTTGCCCAGGGACCTTGGGAGTAGCAACTTCCATCTCCTTTGTCCCTCCCCCTGACCACCATTGCTGCTTCCAGACCAGCCCTCCCAGTCATCGTCTGGGGATGCAGTTACTCTGGAGGAGTCAGTTCTTTCCACCAGTTTCCAACCAGATGTTACACATAGGGTAAGGAATCCATCCTGGCTAAAGTAGCAAGTCATCCTATGGGACAGGCAAGTCATATCACCACCCTCTCTGCTCAGACCCTGATGGGAACAGCCTAGCACCATGAACCCAAGAGTCTTGGGAATAGCCCAGTACCTATGACTATCATTCTGGGAAACAACCTCTGTGGACATGAAGCCTGCCAACTACTCCTGAATTACTATAATCACATTTATTGAAGACCAAGTCAAGAGTTCTTGCCACCAAAATCCTTGACACTATCAAATGGTTCATCACCAGAAATGGATATGATTTTTATTAGTGAAAATAACATAAAGAAGAGGTACTATCATCTGCTTTGCAGTTGTACCCTAAAGTCCATGGGACCTTTCCCTTTGACTTTATATCTAACTTGCAGCTGGAATTTTCCATCTATCTTGTCTCTCCATTATAATGTAAACTCGAGAATAGGGCTTTTTTAATTTTTCTATTTGTCCCCCAATACTGAGCATAGTGCTTTGCACATAGTAGGCACCTTAATAAATGTTTCATCTATCCATTCACTTTCTATTCTTTATACGCTTCTCCAGCATTGGCAATACAAAGACAAAACAGAACAGTTCCTATCTTCAAGATGCTTCCCTGAGGAATATATACAATATATACACAGATCAGCATTATACAGAGAAAGGAGCCAAGGAGACATAAGTCAAAGTATTCTGGGAAAAATTGAGGTGGCAGAGCACCCTAACAGCTGCTCTCTTTGAATACTGGACTATTTTCTGGTTCTGTACATCTTACTGTGGAAAGGTGAGGGTTAGAATTAAAGTGGAGATTTTGGGGACTTTCCCAGAGAAGTCAAGCTTCAAAATGCCCATTTGCCTTTCTCATTTGTCATCTTCAGTCACAAGAGCAACTCTTCTAGACAGAATTTCCTTTGCGAATGCCTTGTGGTTCTGTGCTCATTAACTCAAATGTGAGTGATCAGAAATGAGACTGATCTTGCTCATCCATTGTTACTGAAACAATCAACAAACCTGGGACTAGAGACTAGAATATTACAAAATCACTCATCAGTTCCTATCCCTGTTCTCTTCTGGGCAAATTGACTTTCGCTGTCACTTAGCTCTGGAGTGAAGGCTTCCTTAGAGATGATCAAAACTCAGGGTCCTACCCTCAGTGAAACATGAGATTAGAGGATTTTAGAACTTGAAGGGACCTTAGCAAACTTTTGGCTCAATCCCATCCTTTTGCAAGTGAGATGCAGAGCAGCCAAGTTATTTATTCAACACTATAAGACTGGTGAGTAGCAGATTTATGATCCGACTCTCATCTTCTGATTCTAAATTCTTCAAGTGTATTCCTTTAGTAGTGATGGACTTGTACTAGTTCACCTGCAGTCTCAATTAGATTTTGTAGGACTGCTAGTTAATGTAACCAATCTGTAGAAGCCAGAGACAGTGCCCTGTCTTTCCAGAGTCCATGTGTTTAGATAGAATCTTGAACCAACTGTTTCTATTGTACTTCAAAGCCCAATCTAAATCCTAGCACTTCCTCTGAAAATAAATCATCTATTCCCTGGTTGGTCTCTTCCTTCTGCTCTCTGCTGCAAATGAATTACAGTAACAATCAATTCCTTGATTTAAAGGGACATTGCTAATTCAACAAAAGGGGTAATTTGTTTTTATTTTGGGGGGTGCTTGGAAGGAATGGATGTCAACATGGTATTCAAACAAAAGCAATGTATTCCTCCAATGGATTAGAGTAATCTAATGTTCAAACTATGCAAACCTACATCTCTCAGAACAAAATTCTTGGGATGGTTCATTGAGGGATGAGTTAGACAAAATTATGTAAGATTAAACATCAAAATCAAGAAGTAGCCTGTCAATATTGTAAGCCAATCCTGACCACAAGGCAGCTCCTCCTAGCCTGAAAGTGAATCTCTGGAAAGAATTTGCACATATGATGGGTGGAGAGAAAAAGCAGAGAAGCCGTTTAGGGGAAGCAAAACCAAGCCAAATTTAGTCAGCAGTTTCCAAGTAAAAGGCAGGATAGTAAAAGTTCAAGGTCAGAATGTATTCCCCACCCTTCAGTATCCTTAGCCTCTTTCGGTCATTTCATTCGGTCCTGTTCTACTCTTCATGACCCCATTTGGGGTTTTCCTGGCAAAGATACTGGAGTGGTTTGCCATTTTCTTCTCCAGCTCATTTTACAGATAAGGAAACTGGGGCAAACAGAGTTAAATGATTTGCCCAGGGTCACACAGCTAGTAAGTGTCTAAGGTCAGATTTAAACTCACATCTCCTTGACTGCAGGCCCAGCACTTTATCCACTGTGCCTAGCTGCCTTTATCTTTATTTTTCTTCAAACCACAGCTCAAGCGCCACCTCCTACATAAGACCTTTCCTGATACTCACTACACACTTACAATGTATTTTTACATATTTTATGCAAATATAACAAAGCTCCCACCTGCTTCATTTCATGCCTTCTTCTCTAGCTACCTCATTTGACCCCCTCTCCAATAGTAGAGAACCATGTTCTTGAATGGAGTCTATCAATGTACTCCTCTATGACCACCCATTACCATCCCTATACTTTTCTGGACCAAGGGGGTGCTCTTCCCTGGCAACTTTTCCTTATACGTGTAGTTTCTCTCATTGGAACATGAACTCCTTGAGGGCAAGACTCTTTGCCTTTGTATTTTTGTCCTCAGGACTTGGCAGAGTGCTAGGCACATAGTAATTCTTAAAAAAATAATTTTTTATTTGTTCCTACTTACTTATTTGTGCACTTGCTACTTGTATACAAACTCTCTGAGGGCAGGAATTATCCAATTTTTACTTTACTTTACTTTACCACTGCCTAGCCCAGTGCCTGGCACAAAGTAGGTACTTAATAAATGCTTAGTGAATGAATGAAAGCCAGGCAGAGACCAGTACTTTTTATAGAAAAGCATACCATAAAATCAAATTAAAGCTGAACAAGAAAAGTCTGTTCATGAAAGGCCCAAGATTTTTTAAAAAGACGAAGAAGTTTTTTAACTAGAGGGGCAAAAGAATACAGAAGCTGTGCATATCTAATTAAGGTGGGCGGAAAGTACTAAATTTGTTCCCTGCCTGGCCTGTAAAAATAGAAAGGAGAAGAGAAAAACCCGAAGGGAAATACAACTCAATGCACACATATGCTGTCAGCTCCCTGCATGCTGATTCAATTCAGCCTGCTCAACAAGTCAGCCTTCAGAAAGATGAAGTGGGTTTTCTACTCTGTTAATCCTTAAGGTGCTTTCCCATTGGAGCTACCTGTCAATAAGACTTATTTGAAATGATGATGGTAGACAATGCACTATTAAACAGCTGGTTGCTGGGAACTAACAGTTCACTTTCCACACTTCAAAAGAGACAATTAAAATAGAATGCTTCACTTCTCCTGAGGTGGTAGGAGTTCCCACAAAACTGAGCTCAGCCAACAAATCACATTGCATACATAACTTGTGCGGGAGAGTGGGGGAAGAAGTTCTTGCATGTCTGAACTAGTAAATAGAAAGATGTAAACTAATAAACAGAATTTGATTGGTAAATTTCCATAGGACTGTCTATCTTTAGGTAGCACAGGATACACTTTCACTCTATAAACTTAGATAGCTACCTATTATGTGGAGGATCAAATGCAAACTCCATTTAGCATTTCGAGCTCTGTTGGACTTCCCTTCCTACCTTTCCAGTCTTCTTACACATCACACACATTCACAAATTCAGGGGTTCAGCCCTCAGTCTACTTGCTGACCCTCAGACTTGATGCTCCATCTCCCATCTCTGAGTCTTTGCAGTGATTGTTGCCCATTTCTGGAAGGTTTTCCCTTTTCACTTTTCCCTCAAGTAATCCTTGTTTTCCTTAAAGACTTGGTTCAAGCACGATTTCCAGAAGGAAGCTTTTCTGGGCCCCAAAGGAAAGATTCTTGAGGTTCTGTTTTTCTCTCCCCTTCCTTTTCCTTCCCCTCTCTTCCCCTCCCCTTCCCTTCCCTTCCCTTCCCTTCACTTCCCCTCCCTTCCCATTTATACACTTTCCCTTGGCACTCTCATTCACTCTTGGAGTTCTGGCCATAACCTCTATGCTTTTGATTTCCCAATCTACATCTATAGCTCCAACTCTTCTCCAGAACTGCATTTTTGAATGTTTGCTAGAAATCTTAAGAAAGTCCTAGTGGACCTGAAACTATTGATGTTCAAAACTGAATTCATTTTTCTCTTCAGGATGGACTCCTTCTCTTGGGTGTTCGAAGGGTGTCCTAGTGACTCATGCCCCAAATCTCAGAGTGACCTTTGATTTAGTCATCTTATTCATTCTCTTTATCTCGTTATCTATTCATTCTCATTATCCAGTAGGAAAGGAGTAATAAGAAGAGTACCTACTATGCACCAGGTACTGTGCTAACCACTTTGACAAACATTATCTGATTTGATTCTCACAATAAATCTGTGAAGTAGGTTATTATTCCCATTTTACATGAGGTAAACAGAGGTTAAATGACTTGTCCAGGGTCACCTAGCTAGAAAGCATCTGAGGCTGGATTTGAACTTATCTGTAGATTCTACCACCAAAATCCATCTTGGATCTGTCCCTTCTTCCCCATCATCATTACTGTCACCTAGATCAGGCCTTCACTTTCTGCTTTTCTTTTGTACAATGATTTTCTAATGGATCTCTTCATTCCCAACAGTTTCCTTCCCCTGCTTCCTAATTTAACCTGCATATTAGTGTCAGACTAACTTTCCTAACACTCTGATCATGTCACTCTACTTCTCAAAAATCTTCAAATAGTTCCTATTTCATTCACAGTAAAGTCCAAATTCCTCACCAAGGTTTGCAGGGCTCAACACCACAATGAAAACTGCAAAAGAGTCCTGGAATTTGGGTCAGAAGACTTCAGTTTAAATTCTAGCCTTACCCTGTGCAATTCACTTAATTAGCTGGACTGCAATCTCTGCCCTGTAATAATTATTTCCAGGTTATTATATTATTATTTATCTAATAGATACCATTATTTTATTATATAGGTAACATTAATATAATATATGATTATATATAATTTATTATATTCTTATTTATTTGATAAATATATTCTATTATATATTATATCAATATGATGCAATTATATTTAAATAATACAGTTTATGTTATTATTTGATAAATACATATCATAAATTTCTGCAATGGTATATTGATATATAATTACATATTATATACTAAATTAGACACAGTTTATCATATTATTTATTTAATTACAGCTTCATCGTCTAATATTCTTAATGCATATGCCATAATCCTCTCATACATATATCTTATGCTCTACCTCACCAGGTAACTCAAGGTTTCCTGGCCTCTGCTTCACCGGCTCTTTGAACTTTTGCCTATGTAGTTCCCACTGCCTGGATCACTGTGCCTTTTGAAATCTATCTATTTCTCAAGGCCTAGCTCAAATGCAACCACTTCCAGAAAGCCTTCTTTCATTATTCCCAGCCAGATGCAATCTCTCTCTCTCTGTCTCTCCCTCTGTCTCTCCCTCCCTCCCTCTCTCCCTCTCTCTCTCTCTCTCTCTGTCCCTTGTATGCAGTAGGTGCTGTAGAAATACTTGTACCCTTTCCTCCCTCTAAGCTGCATAGCTTTTCAGGATGAACACAAAGGTAAGAAAGGTAACTAACATACTAGATAACACGCCAACAACCAGATCCAAGAGACTTGACAAGTTAGAGCATGTGTTGGGCTGAATTTAATAAGATGAAATTCATACTAATCTTTCATAATAAGTTTTTCTGTGATACGTCACCTTTGTCTTATTGTTCTTTGTGTACACATTGTGTCTCCCCCTACTAGATTGACAGATTTTTAAAAGCAGGGAATATATATCTTCTATCCCTTGCATTATTGCCTCTCACATAGAAGACAATGAATACATGTGCTGAATTGAAGTAACATCACTCAGGAATTTCTCCCTCCACTGTGGATCTGGCCAATATATAAAGGCAAAATCTCTATTTGTTTCACTCTCACAGAAGGTCTTCTCTGGGTACTAAAGGGGATTTACCCCTATCTTGGTTTCTCTCCCTCCTTAACATCAACAGACATTAGACAACATACTTTCTTTTCATGACTCCCAAAGTTTGGGAGGCCAAGACACCAAATTTCAATATTCAATAGTGAGTAGTAGTGTTCTACAAATCCAGTGATATAGGTAGACACTGTAGACTCCTATGTTGCTGAGAATGAGTTGGTCTCTAGTGAACCATTTTTAGCATACTGTTTATCCAATAGTAAGTGCTTAATAGATGCTGCAGTTTTTAATTCTACTTTTGTAGACCTTGTCACCTTTGACCTACTCTCAAAATTTCTCCATTCTTGAAAGAGTCTGACTATAAAAGAATGAGTTATGATTAAAAAATATGTGAATTATCATAATAATGCCTTACTATGTTATACTTATTGATAACTGATGGAGGGATTCGTGATGTCTTGCTTATCAGTCCTCTGTGCAAAGAAACAGAAAAGAACAATAATTTGGTAGCAGCAGAACACAGGGAGAACACTTAGGGAAAGAGGGGTGACTGAATCTACTTCCACTCTCAGTTTCCTGGAGGAGCATCCTGTTTTTATGGGCTTCCTAGAATGATTGTAAAGATTGGACTAGGTTCTCTAAATCTTTGGAAATCTTTGCTCTCCTCACACACATCCCTTTCCTCAATCCAATTGCATCTATATGGGCAAGGTGCTACAGAGAATATAAAGATGAGGATGTTCAGAACACAAGCCTGTTAGAAAAGCAATGGGTTGACTAACCCTGCACCAGACAATGGTGTAATGGAAAGATAGATTTAGGGTTACAGATCCTGAGTCTGAATCTCAGCACTGCCACTTACTACCTGTGCGATCTTAGGGAATTTATATCACAACTCTGAACCTTAGTTTCTTCATTGATTAAACAAAGGGGTACAGGGTGGTGCAAGTGAAAAAAAATATTGGGTTTAAAGTCGGAGGATCTGAGTTGAAATCTAGGTTCTGTTACTGCCCAAGTCACCTTAGACAAGTCACTTAATTTCTCTTAGACTCCTTTTCCTCATCTGTAAAATGAAGAATTTACACTGTCTCTAAAGTTCCTTCCAACTCTAAATCTATGATCTGAAGATGCTTAGAGTTCTAAATCTAAGATTCTCTGATCCCAAATAAGATTTGTATCCACTGAAAAATAGTCTAACATATCTAGTTTTCTTTGTTATTTTTTTAACTTGGGGGTTTTAGATAGGCTTCTAAAGAGCTGGGTGATTTTGTTTTATTTGCCTAGCCAGCATGGCGAGCATGTAGGCAATGAAGTTATTTTTAGCATGGCGCAGCACCAGTGATTACCCTTGGAGAAAGATCAGATGTGGGATCGGAAAATGTTTCTGTAGGCTGATTTGAACTACTTGAAAATTTTCAAAGTGTTTACAGAATATCCTAGTTCATATCAACAATAAGAGAAATGTTAGAGATTTGGCTTGCTGCTGCTGTTCCAACATTTTAATTGGCAAACATGTGTTTCCAATATGCCAGTGATTGGCTTAATTATACTTAATTAATTCTGGGCTTATGTACATTGCAGGAGAGAGCAGATCCTGAAGCTTTATTTATTGACACCATATGGTAGTTTGGCTTTGAAGATGGACAAACAGAGGCTCTAATGAAGGACACAAAATGATTTGCTCCCATATTTGTGAAATGAACTTTAAGGAGCTAACCACCCTGACTGAGGTTAATGGACCATGGTGTTGAGTGTTCTAAAGAAATATTCACTTTCAAACTTGCATGCCCTTGATGCAGAGGCTGTGGGTAACCTCCATTCATAAAAACAGAGGTTGATAGTGAGCAGAAGTAGAGGTGACTTTTCATTGTCTTGTATAATGGAATCCCAAAAGGTCCTTTTCTGATGTCTCATTGTGGCATGAAGGTCACCCTGACTTTTCGGAGGCTGTGTCAGTGAAGCACAATCTCTAGCAGGTTCTACTGTGCTGGAAATCTTAGACTCTAAAAAGATCCAAGAAATAGAGAAAGAATCTATATACATAGAAATATTAATATCATTTCTTTTGTGGTGGCAAAGAACTGAAAGCTGAGTGGAGGCATCAACTGAGGAATAGATAGATAAGTTATGATATATGAGCATAATGGAATACCATTAAAATGATTAAAAGGGTATTTCCAGAGAAACTTGGGAAGATTTCTGTAAACTGATTCAGAATGAAGTGAGGAGAATCAAGAAAATAATTTATGCAACAACAATAGTGTAAAGACAAAAACTTTGAAGAACTTAAGAACCTAGATCAATAAAGAACCAACCGAATTCCGGAGAACGAATGATAAAGCAGGCTACTCAAGCCTGAGAGAGAAGGGGGAGGGATCTCAGCACGCAGAATGAGATGTATATTTTTGGGATATGGCCAATGGGGAAATTTATTTTTCTTTGCTATGTATATTTATTACCAAGGATTTTTTTTCCTCCAGTGAAGAGAAAGGAGGTGGGAGGGAAAGAAAATAAATGCACAATTGAAAAAAATAATTTAAGAGAGAAGAAAGTATTAAAAGATGGAAGGAAGGAAGGAAGAAAGGAAAAGAGAAAAAGGGAGGAAGAAATGGAAGGGAAAGAAAGAAAAAGGAAGGAAAAAAGAAGGAAGGAAGGATGAGAAAAGAGGGATTTGGGGTTTGGGACCAGGGATGGGTTGTATTGTGCTATCTAAAGACCGGCCTTGCTAAACAAACTCACTACCTTAAGACTGCTCTCCAGGTGATCAATTTTTTTTTTAGTATAGTAATCATGGAATAAATAAAATCATGCATCCTTGAATTACTAAAATATGATACAATGTTCGCTAAAACTACATAAAGGCCCATCCAATGTCACTGTCCTTAGAAGCCTGGAGGTCTCCTGCTCTCTTAGGACAGACTTTATATATGATTCTTGGGGTTCCATTTCTCACTGTGGATCAGGTAAACTGGTGCTATCTCCACATCTGCATAGTTAACACCTCAAGAGAAGGTGAAATACGATTGAGTTGAACAAAACTGGAGTTCTATTGTGAAAGATGGTGTGCTTTGATTTTAGTGCAAATATCAAAGGTAGCCGTAATAGTGCCTTTTCATAACTTACATCCATTGTTCGTAGCTGTTGCACTCAACAGCCAAACAACATAAATATAACCTCTGCTCTACGCTGATGACCCTTCAAATACTTTAAACACAGGTATCATAACCCTCCCCCCTCCCCCAGCTCTGATTCTTCTCTCCTCAGGACCAAACATCCCCACTCCTTATAGGATCTGTACTCAAGCCCTTTCCTGTTTTGGTCACCTTCTCTCTAGTTATCAAGGTCATTCTTAAATGGAGTCCTCTTAACTGAACACAACGCCATCAATAATGAGGACAGAGGCACTATCACATCCTCATTTCTGGTAGTGATGCCTCTCTCCACACAGCCCAAGATCATATCAGCTGTTATAGCTGCTCCTTCACACTGTTGATTCATCTTGAGCTTGCAGGGCCTTGAAACACCTAGTTCTTTGGTAGACAAACTACCCTCTAACCACGCCTGTGCCATCTTGAACTTGCAAAAGTGATTTTTGTAGCTTATATTGAGCTCTATTAAATTCAACCCAATGTCCTAACACTTGTCAAGTCTTTTGGATCTTGTAACTAGTGTATTAGCTATCCCTCCTAGCTCTATGTCACCTGCAAATTTGTTGATGTATGTCTTCATCCCAAGTAATTGTCTCAGGGTCAAGAACCATTCCATGCAGCATTACAATACAAGCGACCTACCCCATTAATATCAAACCATTAATGGCTTCTGATTGTGTCCAGTCATTCAACTAGTTCAGAATCCAACTAATTTTATTATTATTTAGTTCAGTGGTCTAAAATTCAAGTAGAAATGGGAGCCACTAAGTCATATACAAGGACCCCTGGTCTCTACAGGGTATATATTGACTTAAAAAATTTTATTAATACTGTCTATATTCAATTGTATTTTCATTTCATCAAATCTTTCCTAATTATATTTTAATCAAGCTTGAGCCATAATTGATTGTGTTGTGGGTCATGTGTTTGACACCTCTGATATAATCCACATCTCTCCATCTTCTGTCACCATAATAGTATGAGATAATTTATCAAAACTTTGCTAAAATCCAGGCATACCATATCTACTGCATTCCTCTCATCTATAAGTTCAGTAACCCTATAAAAAACTTGTTATTGATGAAGTTCCTGTTCTAAATATCATCAACCATCTCTTTAATAATCTGTTCTAGAATTTTCCCAGAAATCAAAGTCAAGCTCATCAGCATATTTTGAAAGTCAGTTCACTTACTGATCTCCAGTCTTCTGGTGCCTCTCTGTTGTCAGCTATCATTACCCAATTTGTGCCAAGAAAAGGTCTTATTCCTTCTTTGAACTTCCTTTTTCTCCCAACATAGTTTTAAAATAAAATAACAACAGCCATTCCTCCAACCTTCTTCCTCTCCAGGCTATACATTGGACTTCCTCACCAAAATCTCAACTCTTTATCTGGAAGCCTCCCGCCAGGCCTTTTCACATACACCTTGGAAACACCCTGTGTCCCTTAGTTCCTCTTTCTCTGACTGAATGACTCTTCCCAGAATCTCCATTTAAGGAGTATCTCACTCTCCTCCAGGCTGCACATTGGATTTCTTTTACCATGACTCCTGGCTTTCTCTCCCTCCCATCTAAACCCCTGACTTTTCATCTTTTTATCTATTGTCTTCCCCTATTAGAATATAAGTTCTTTAAGGCTGCGGACCATGTTTCCTTCTACTTTTGTATGCATGTTCCCAGAGCTTGGCACAGTACCTGTCACACTGTAAATACTTTATAAATGCTTGTTGACCCCCTGACAACCTACCAAACAAAAGCCTGATGCTATTTTTATAGGCCCATGTCATATTCTTATATTCATCCTCTACTGCCTGCTTTGCTTTCATATCTCATTTGTGTATTTCTTTTAGAAATATAAGTGCCCACTCCTAAGGGCTTCACCATATTGATGGCAGCCTGAGTGAGAATACCCAATCACCTTCATCTGCTATAACTCAGCACCCATGAGATCAAGCAATCCATCAGCCTCAGCCTCCTTCAGTAGCAAGGATCACAAGCATCCATCAACAGCCCTGGCTCATATTCAAAATGTCATTCTTTAGCATCTGACTTCCTCTATATCATTTTAGTCTATAGGATCCTGCCTATCCTTCCTCTGAACTCCTTGAAATGAGCTTTCCTCAGATCTAGGATGCACATCATACTGCGCCTACATTTCTTCCCCTCTACCACCAACTCCAGAAGAAAGTGATCACTTCCCCTCATTATTTCCACCCTAGCAACTAGTTCCTCCTTATTAGTAAGAATCAGATACAGAATAGAACTCTCCTTGGTTGGTTTCTCTACCTTTAGAAGGATGAAGTCATCATTAAGGCAAGTCAAGAAGCTGTTTGCTGCCAGGCTTTTGGCACTTATCAGGGTATGTTGCACATAATGCATGTTTAATTAAGGATTGTTGGATTAGTGAGTGAATCAAATGAATGAATAATAGTTTCCCAAGTGATAAATGCATTTTGACAGGAGTCTTGTTATAGTAACTCAAACTTTGAAATATTTATTTATTTTTTGTTTATGGTCTAGTTGGATTCCTTATCATGAGAAATGCTTGTGACTATGGGAATATTGGGAGTGTATACACACACATGTATATATGTTGTATGTGTGTATATATACACATATGTGTGTATATATACATATATGTGTGTATCTATATATATGGAGAGAGATGGAGAGAGAGAGAGAAAGTATGTGTGTATATGTGTGTGTGTACATGTGAATCTGATGGGGTGTTTGGGAGCCTGTGCTTGGACCTCAATTCCCAAATCACACTTTTCTCTAGCCTCAACTGGGAGTTTCTCCCCAACTCTAGGACAGCATGCCCTAGCAAAACATTTATCTCTCTTCCTGATACAGTAGCCAGAATTTATTAGTTTGAACTGGCTGTGTACCGGTTTATAAAGATATTTACTACCCACTGGACTATCAGTACCATCTCCCTCTCTCACTATGTGCATCCTAAACTCCTCATCATGTGCATCCTAGCCTTAGACAGATGTATACTCCCTTTGTTTATCTTGTCTAACAAAACATTGATGAAAGCAGCCTGGCTATTTCTCAGTCATCCCTGACCATTAGCTGACTTAATGACATTTCAGGTCTAAAGCCACACCTCCCTGTAGCCCTCCTTTGGGCTATCTCCCAATGAACTCTGGGTAAAACACCTGCACAGTAGATACCAAAAGTGCATGTTCCTTTAAGAACTGATCATTTCTTAACCACTCCCTAATCCTGCCCTGAATCACCTAGTTAGCATATGTGGCACATGTTTTACCACAGAATATTCTATATAAACTTTACCAGAACTCCCTTCTAAGTTGCAGATTCACTAAGACCTCTTGCCCACTGAAAAGCATAATAATAAATCTTTACCATCTTGACTTTAAGAATGCTTGAGTACATGAATTCATTCCAGATGTCCCTCTCCAGTGCTCCAATCTTTGGGGGGGTCCCTGAATTCCCCCCACCTTTCCAACCTCATCATTTCTGGTGTTAGTTCCATCAAATTCAAGGTTCATTTTTGAACAGCACTTACTTACCTCAAGGGAATGAGGATGTAAGAAATGCTGGCTTTTGTGGTAGGGCCAGTGATGGAGTTATTTTTTGTCTAGGAGCCCTTTTCGCACCATTCAGAGCATATCATGTGGATGGCTGACTGTCTACTCTACCAAAAGACCCTTGGGTACCTCCTAAATAGGTAGCATCCAAATAAATTGGAAAATATGGAAATGTAATTTTTGGTTAGTCAAGAATGGTTTGAAAATAATTTCTGAATCACTCTCTTTAATAATATCTTACTGCTTTGTGTGTCAGTCTACAAGTTTTTAAGTAATAACAAGAGTATCCAGCATTTATAAAGCACTTACTATGTGCCAGGCTTTCTAAATATCTTACATCAACCCTGGGAAATAGGTGCTTTTGTTATTATTTCCATTTTACTGTTGAAGAAACTGAGGTTGAATGACTTGTTCAAGGCCCCATAGTTAATGTTTCTGGGGATGGAGTTGAACTCAGATCTTTCTCACTCCAAGCCCAAGGCTCAACCCAACGTGCCACCTGGCTGCCTCACAAAACTTACACTGTTCCAAGCCCTATGGTAAATGCTGGAGCAAATTCTTGGTCTTTTAAATTTTTAATTTTGATTTCATTGCTATGACAGTGTCCTAGTGGGGGAAACTCACTTCACCATTGACGACTAGCACCCACTCTGCAATTTAGTCTTAGAGTATGGCCTGGGGCACTGAGAGATTAAGTGATTTCTTGAATTTGCAAATCTTTCTATTTTCACAAAGCATTTTCATGCTTTACTGATTTGATTCTCATTTCTAAACTGAGTCTATGGTCCAAGGAGAAGCCTAGTTATGTGTAGAGAGACCCACATCGGTAAGCTATAGACTGAAGAGTTTTTGACCAGAATATCTATTAACATTACAGATCAGATTAGATAAGCATTTATTAAGTGCTTATTGTATGCCAGGCATTTTGATAAATGTAAGGAATACTTACACAAGAAAAATAAAAATAGAGCTGGCCTTCAAGGAACTTCCATCGAACAAAGAGAAACAAGGCATACGAGGGGGCCGAAAAGGGGAGAAGGGGCCTCTTACCTCTGTGGGGAAAAGGTAGAGAAGTGATCAGGAGAGTCACCAGCTGAACCTGGTTCAAGGTGAGCTTGGCTGGCCTGGATACTTCTGAGGAAGAGTGGATCAATCAGAGTAAGAGGCTGAGGGGGAGGGGTGGCAGCATCTTTAGGGGGAAGTCAAGGGGGCAAAGTGGAAAAGGAATCTGTAGAGTAAGGGGACCACCTATAAAGTTGTAGAGAAGTCATCAGCTCCAGTGATGGAGCATCCTGACACATGAAATCACATGGCTTTCCAATATGAAGGGTGTAAATAAATATAGCTAGTTCAACTAATAATAGCTAACATTTATATAATATTTAAGGTTTGCAAAGTACTTCATTTTTGTTGTTTCAGTCATGTCTAACTCTTTGTGACCCATTTGGAGTTTTTTTTGGCAGATACTGGAGTGGTTTACCTTCTCCAGCTCATTTGACAGGTGAGGAAACTGGGACAAACATGGTTAAGTGACTTGGCCAGGGTCACGTAGCCAGTAAGTGTCTGAGGTCAGATTTGAACTCAGATGAGCCATCCTGATTCCAGGTCTCACACTCTATCCACTGCCACCTCCCCGCCCAGCAAAGCACTTTACATATCTTCTCATTTGATTCTTGTAACTACTCAGACAGGTATTATAGTTATTACCATTTTACAGGTAAGGTAAGAGAAGCTGAAAGCAATTATGACTTGGCCAGGGTTACCTGGGTAGGACTTGAACTCTTAACCCTGGGTCCAGCACTATATCCATTGCCATACCTAGCTGCCTAGGTCAGGTATTGTTTTATAGGCAACACAGCTGGCACACAGTGAAAGATTATGATTAACTAAAGGTTACACATACACAGGGGTCAGTCCTCCTGACCCCCTAATCTATGGCTTCCTTTGCTGTAATGTGTTACTTATTTTTCCCCATATACACCTACCAAGAAAAATATTTGTTAAAAAAAAGGGAAGATAACAATTTCCCCGTATTAATCAATACCTTCACTTGAGTCCTGCTCTGATGCTTCACCACCTGGTGATGACTTAATTCTCAGGGACAATGCCAACTGAGCACAGGCTTTTGTGGGACCTTTGGGGATGGAAAGCCTTCAGATACGTCCTGGAAACACACTGTTCTGCTGCTTCTCCATATATATAGAAATCCATCACCAGTAGGCAAGGTTGCCAGATGGTGACCTCTTTGTTCAGCAACCCAGGAATCAATCCACAAGCATTTATTTTGTGCTTACTGCTTTCTTGCCTCTATGGTGGCCACTGGGAATAGGCAAAAATGAAGCAGTCCCTGCCCTCAAGCAGTTTATATTTTAATGGGAGAGATAGCTTGCATCTATATATACACACATACATATATGTATATACACATATGCATGTATTCAATAATATAAGGGTAGCTATGTGGTACGGTGAACAGAATGCAGGACTTGGAATCAGGAAGACTCATCTTCCTAAGTTCAAACCTGGTCTCAGATACTTATTAGCTGTGTGTCCCTGGGCAATTCACTTAACCCTGTTTGCCTCAGTTTCCTCATCTGTACAATAAAAACCCTGTTTGCCTCAGTTTCCTCATCTGTACAATAAGCTAGAGAAGGAAATAGAGAACCACTCCAGTATCTTTGCCAAGAAATTCCCAAATGGAGTCATGCTACTGAAAAATGACTGAAATGCAATAATATATGCAAAATGAACATAACATAGATTAGCTGCTGGGATGGGAAAAGTATAGGGGGAGGAGAAAAAGCTCCATGGAGAAGGTGGTGTTTCAGCTGAGTCTTAAAGGAATGAGATGGTAAAAAATAGGGGAGAGGAGGGAGAGCATTCCAGGTGTGAGGAATTATGAGTACAAAAGAAGGAGATGGGAGATGGAGCAGGGGTGTGTGTGTGTGCGTGTGTGTGCGTGTGTGTGCGTGCGTGCGTGCGTGCGTGCATGCGTGTGTGTGTGTGTGTGTGTGTTAAGTGTAACTCAATATATTGGTTCCTTTGTAATCCATTAAAAAACATTATTCTGATAAGGGATCCATAGGCTTCACCAGTTTGTCAACAACTGCTGCTTTAGAGCAACTTAAGGAAATAATAAATATCCATAATAAATATCTTTACTTCCTAACCCTTAACCTTATCTTATTATTGAAAAACAACTTAGTCAAAGCAACTCAATAACAAACTGAAGGCTGAAAACAAAATGGAGCTACCTAAATTCACAAAGATTCCTACTTTCTTACTAAAGTACTAAAACTTATTTTTGCTATAGACCTGAGACCAAACCTAGCATTAATCTTTCATACTCAACATGGATGAGCTCAACCAGACTTTCTCTGAAAATGAAGCTGATATTGGCTACGCTGAGAGGGTTGGACTTTTGACTGGGAGAGCAGGTAGGTAACTTTGGAGCATAGGGAACTTCTGGCCTGAATGAGGCACTTGATGTCTGTTTAGACTAGATGGCCACATAATATGGCTAATCCTGTGATTCTCTGAAATGCATTTGGAAGCAGGGAAAAGATGAAAAAAGAGTTTGGGGAGAGTTCCATTTTCTTCCCTCCACAGATATAAAGGTTTATTAAATTGAATTGATTTATTAAAGAGGAGATAATGTTCTCTTTCTCTAATTTTTTTCCTCTTGCCTTCTTTTTCTTTTTACTACTTCGTCTCCTCCTCTCAATCTTTTCTCTTCTTCCTTTTCTTTTTCTTCTTGCTCATGCTCCCTATTACATAGTGTGATTCCTCTGCTTTCAGGACCCACAGCTCAAAGTATGTAACCACCATCTGTAACATGGCATCCAAAGTTATAAAAATGAATGTGAACTATATCCTGTTCAGAAGTTGACAGTTATCTATATAATGTTTTGGTTTCATCTCTGGGTTTTTCCACTAAGATATTTCACCAAAGAGAAATACATTAGCATTCTTTTGTTTAAAAGAATTTTATTTAACAAGATAATTCCAAAGAATTTATGATAAAAAATGCTATCCACCTCTGGAGAAGGAACTGATGGAGTCTGAATGCAGATCAAAACATACTTTTTAAACTCTATTTTTCTTGGCTTTTCATTTTTCTGTTTGTGTTCTCTTTTTGCAACATGAATAATACGGAAATATGTTTTGCATGACTACACATGCATAATCTATATCAAAGCTCTTGCTTTCTCAAGGAGGGGGAGGTGAAGGAGGGAATTTGAAACTCCAAAATTATTTTTTTAAATGAATGTTAAAGTTGTTTTTAACGTGTAATTGAGAAAAAAACATTATTTTAAAAATTATATGCAAATCAGCCAATCAGATTATTTTATCTGATAAACCCATAAGAAAGCAGAGAGTTAAATATAGAAGAGAGCTTAGAGATCATTAGTCCTTCATTTTTCAGCTAAGGAAACTGAGGCCTATGGAGGTGAATTAACTTGCACAAGCCTACACAGTTTTTAAGTGGCAAAGCCAGAACTCAAACTCAGATCTTTTGATTCCCAGTTGAGTAACTTCATTACTGCAGGAAAAAACTTTCCCTTTCAGTCCTCATTTACTGAAGCCATTTTACCAGAGATGGGCACTTCAGTGGTACACACTGCATGGGATGAAATGAATTTTGAAAAGCCCTTCTCTGCATGGAATGGTGAAAGATATTTTACCCTCTCTGGTTGTAGAAACTTTACTGATCAACTAGAGCATTGGGGTTTGCAGTTGGTTACATCATTTCAAAAATGACATTTCTAAGGAACAGCTTTAATAACACAGCCTTCATATCCCTCAATAATCCATGCTACAGAAATGTCTGTCAACAACATTTTATGTTTTTTAACTCAATTTTTTTCTAGTAAAGTAAGTCATGCCTTAATTATCTTATCTTAGATAATAGTGTAATTAATAAGACTTGTTGTTATGATAGCACCTACCTAGTTTGAACTATCAACTCTGCCTACTGACCTCCCTGACTTCAAGTTCCAACTAAAATCCTAAAACAGAAAGCCTCTTTCAATCCCTCTTTATTCTAGAGCCCTCCCTTTGTTAATTATTTCTTATTTATCTTGTATATATCTTTCTCTCTCTGTCTTTCTCTCTTTCTGTATATATATATATATACACATATATACACACACACATACATACGTATATATGTGTATATATACATATATATGTCTACATGTTGTCTCCCTCATTAGATTGTAAGCTCCTGGGGGTTAAGATTGTCTTTTGCTTCCTTTTTGCATCTCTAGCACTTAGCAGTGTCTGGTAAGAGAGTGACTAATTTAACCGCAGGCTAATGGAGGATAGAGGGAGGAGGAGGTGCTTAATAGGTCCCTGGTGCATATTCACCCAAAGCTTTCCCAACTGAGAACACCTCTAGTCTCCTACTTGTCACCATGTTACCTTTGCCATAGTACACAGTCTGGGCATACCTCCCTTAGGAGGCAGTCAGAATGGAAATAATAACTCTGTCTTTAATAACATTTTCCTCACAATAATCCTGAAAAACCTTGGGGTGGAAGGGTGGGTGGAGTAGTGTAGAAATTGCAACTCAGAAAGATGAAATAAATGTTCAAAGTTGCACAGCTAATAAATGTGGAGTCAGGTCTTGAACCCAGGTTTTTCTCTGTCATGCTTTCCTCTGAGTTAGCTTTCAAGAGAACTGGGTTCTAGTATCAGTTTTCACAGGGTTAACCAAGATCTCCCTCTTGAGACCTATCCAAATCCTACTTATCCTTGAAGGCCTCTTTCCCATTAAGCCTTTTCTGACTACTCCTACTCTGATCTCTCTCTTTCTGTCTGTCTTTCTTTCTCCTCCCTCTCTCTCCCCCGCTTTGTCTCTCTCTCTTTGTCTCTCTTCTCTTTTTTTCTCTCTCTTTCTGTCTCTGTCTCTCTCTGTCTGTTTTTCTCTCTCTGAATTTATATTCCAGTTATGATAAGTATTATGTGTTAACTGGGATAGGTAGGTGGCACAGTGGATACAGTGCCAGGTTTGGAGTCAGTAGGACTTGATTTCAAATCTGGCCTCAGATACTTATGAGCTGTGTGATCCTGGGCAAGTCAATTAATTGTGTTTGCCTCAGTTTCTTCATCTGTAAAATAACCTGGAGAAGGAAATGGCAAATTACTCCAGTATCTTTGCCAAGAAAACCCCAAATGGCATCACCAAGAGTGGGACTTGACTGAAAAATGACTGAACAACATCAAAAAATGCATGATGGACAAGAGCAGAATCCTATAGATACATTTAAAATCTCTCAGTTGTTTCATATGCAGTTTCATCACCTCACGTATATAAGTATATTATATATGTATGTATATGCATATATATACATATACATACATATTACACATATATACATACATATACACATAGTTATACATACACATTCATACATAAACACATATATATCAACATACATATATATGTATACATACAGACATATATACACATATATCCTCCCTGAATACAGATTCTATGTGCTGTCCTATCTCCTCATAGCCCCTAGCTGAATACTGATTGATATGGTGTATCAGAGCTATAATTAGGAATTCTGGCACTTGGGACATGTTCAGTTGAGCACCAGGCTGGGGGAGGATGGAGGTGGTAAGAGGGAGAAGGTCTAAGGGCATGATTAAAGTAGACTGGAGATAAAGGTCATAAGAGTAGAGAAGGTGGAGAAACTGAGAGGGCAGGGTATTCCAAGGTACAAGAAATTAAAGAAGACTCTGAGTTATATTGAATTTGTTGGTGATAAACTAGATGTACCAGATACTGAGCACGATTGTGCAAGATTGGAAGTCCTTCAATGACAGCAGAATAGATATGGGTAGGATATAGGACAAGCTTTAAAGGAGAAGAGGTGGCTGGTGAGTAGTGGCAGCAGAGGAGAGGCGAAAATGAAAATGGCAATGGAGAGCAAGGAATCTTCTTGACCTTTTGGGTTGAGATTGAGAAGTAGTCAGTTCCTTAGTATCTTGGGCAGGATATTATTAAGAGAGAAAATTAGGCTTCACTGAGCACCAGAAGATGGAAAGACTGTGGAAGAAAGAAAGAGATTTACTATGAGAGGAAAGTTTGTTAACAGTAGAAGAGGAGAGAGGCACAGTAGAAAGTAAAGAAAAGGATTCTGGGAAGATAGGACTGGGTCAGAAAATGTCAAGCTCTTGAGATTTTTAACCATTCCTGTGGCCTGGCTGAGGCTAACCCCAGGGTGTGCCATCAGTTGTTTAAGCAGCTGTGGGCTTGTTGTTAAAGCCGACCCTAGCCTGGAGGTGTTTAGGAAATCTAGTCCTGGAATTTTTTTTAGGTGTTCTCTGTTTGTCCCAAGAGTACCCCTGTTCTGTCCCTAATCTTATTTGCTTTCACAGTTCTATGTTCTCCCAGAGGCACTATTTTATCTCTTTTGTGGAGGGAAATCTTGAGAGCTCTCCGTTGTATATTTTTAAAATTTATTTTGTTTTTATGAACAATTTTGATTTAACATAGTAGCCAAAAATAAATTTGCAAATCTTACTTCCTGAAAACAAATAAACAAAATAACACTGATGATACATGTAACTGTTCAATAAAAGAAATGAAAATTGTGCTTTTACTATAAACAAAGTAGCACCATTGTACATTTGTGGTAAAGCCTTCCAAGATCATACTGGTCTGATCAGTCACATTCGCACACACTATACCTTGACTCCAACATAGTGATGTCATTTGGAACGCCAGTCTCCTTCTTCATTTTGGTGAGATCCTCAATATGAACGTAAGTGTTAACCCATTTTCCCTAAGGCTCTGAAGTAGCAACATGAAAGGCCAAAGAGTGTGAGAAAGGGCCTGCCTTCTCTCTCTAGAGGTGCCCTCATCCCCCTTCCAGCCCCAAAAATGAACCCATTCCACTAGGGGTCCAAACATGACAAGGGCCATTCAGAAGGGTTTTTAAATCAAATTTCAAAACTGGCACTTCCAAAATTAGATAAATATTGTATATGTGACACTAGGGCAATTACTTTGCTTCTCTTAGTTTACTTGTTTATAAAATGAGAAAGTGGACTAAATGATCTCTAAAATCCTTTCCATTTCTAAATCTGGGCTCCTATGTTTTCTAAATAATAAAAAATTTCCTTTAAATACTCTGTTACCTATATATGACCATTCTTCATTTTCAGTGATGATGATACTTGAAGGTACACAATGTGACAGTTAAAGGAACGCAGATTTGAAATCAGAGGATGTGAATTCAAATTCTGAATCTATGAATAATTTCTGGTGGGAAATTGGATGAATCATTGGATGAATCACTAACTTCATCTGTAAAATGAGGCAGTCGGATCAGATAATCACCAACGTACTCTCTAACTATAAATTCTATGATCCTGTGTTTGACTTTGGGAAAATTAATTAACTCAGTATCTTAATTAATTGCCTCAGTATCTTCATCTGTAAAATGGGGGGTGCCAACATCTGTCTTGCAAATGGGATAATCCTAGCCCAGTACAAGAGCATTCTAACGGCTGAGGGCAAGACAAAAAAAATTTTTTTTCCATCAGTGTTTGTTACATTTGGAATTGTTTCATTTGACAAAACAATTACTTCTTAGTAAACAAAGCAAGACAAAACCTTAATATTCTCTCCATATCTCTCTGCCTTCAAACAAACAAACAGCCACAAAAAACAATTAAATCGGTTCTTTCTGGACGTCTTCAGGTTCCCTTCGGTGCATTCCTGATCTAAAGAACAAACTCGGTACATGCTTGCTCTGAATGCTGGGCGCTATTCAGATAGATGCTGTACTACCGTCAGAACCTTTAATGGAACTTTGGAATTTTAGACTTGACTAGACAATTCAATAATTGATTGCCTGTGCCTTAATCCCAGCTTTTATACAAGGATACCACATTTTATTACCCTCCGCTTTATTACACTTCACAAGTACAGTGTTTTTTACAAATTGAAGATTTATGGCAACCCTTCATCAAGCAAATCTCTTGGTGTCATTTTCGTGTCTCCGTGTCACATTTTGGTAATTCTTGAAATATTTCAAACGCTTTCATTATTATAATATCTATTTTGGTTATCCGTCGTCAGTTATCTTTGAGGTTACTATTTTAATTGTTTGGGAGTGCAACAAACCTCATCCACATAAGATGGTGAACTTCATCCATAAATATTGTGTGTGTTCTGACTGCTTCATTCCTTATCTCTCTCCCTGTCCTCGAACTTCCCTATTCCCTGAGACACAACAATATGGAAGTTAGTCCAATTAATTAATAACCCTACAATGGCCTCTAAGTGTTCAAGTGAAAGGAAGAGTCAATTGATGAAAACTTCACTGCTGTCCTATTTTAAGAAATTGCCACAGCCACCCTGACCTTCAGCAACCACCACTAATCAGTCAGCAGCCATCAACATCAAGGCAAGACACTCTACCAGCAAAAAGATTATAACTCAGTTTATAGCTAGCATTTGTTTTTAGTAATAAAGCATTTTTAATTTCAGTATGTGCAGTTATTTTAGTGTGCAATAACACTATTGCACACTTAATGGACTACAGTAGAGTGTAGACATAACTTATATGTACTGGGAAACCAAAAAATCCACGTGACTTTGCTTTATTATGATATTTGCTTTATTGCAGTGGTCTGGAATCAACCCCGCAGTATCTCCAAGGTAGGCTGTATATAATGGAAGCTTTTCTAAGAACTAAGCAGCTCAAAAGCACAGTTGTATAGCATCCACTGGTATTTATGGTCTAGCTAGTCAGGAGTATGAGGCCTGCTGTGGGGGTAGGGAAGGAGAGCCTGAAGCAGAGCAGAAGGGAATAATTCTAGCCCTGTCAATCCCTCTTAGCCAGATCATTCAGAACCTATGAAATATCAAGCAACATAATTGAATTGGGAATGAGTTGTGTCCACTGTGAGCGCTGAAATGCTGAAGGCAGCACATAAAAGCTCAAGAAAAAGAAATGAAGTCTACTTCCAGCAAGTTAAGGCGGAGCAGGGCTTGCTTTGCCTCCCCTCCTCCACCTAAAAAAAAAAAACAACTTTCAGCAAATAAATCATATTTCTCTGCTTCTCTCTGTCTCTGTCTCTGTGGATCTGGCCATTTGTCTTCCTTCTCTCCCACCTCTCCTCAACTATAATAGACAGCATTTGCAGTGGATAAAATCACCACAAAGAAATTTCAAATGCTGTTCTCCAAAGAGTCCCTGCTAAGGGACTTGCTATAGATCTAGCTGCAGAGAGTTGTCACATAGTGTGCAAGGAGACTGACACGCCTGCCCTGAAACTCTCAAGTGCCATCATTTACACACTGACTTGCATCACTGACTGGATTTCAGCTTTCTCAAGATTGACAAGCCTTCTCCAGCCTCCAGCCCCCTCCTCCTTCTGGCTCTTTTAAGTTACCAGCTCTGACTTTTTGGGGATTTCACAGACCTGAACACCAATTACTGCCACTTGAAGCAGCAAATGGGGCTTGAAGCTGTTTGAAAGTCTTTTTAATTAGAACTAAGAAAAAAAAACAGGTCAGAGTGCCAGTGGCTGTTTTTCACTTTTTCTGAAAGTCAGACATTTGACAGAATCAATCCAACAGACATAACATGGGAATGGAAGGGGGCTGGACTTAGAGAGAGATACAATTCTGAGTGTTGTTCATTCATGGAATCCTAGACTTAGAGCTGGGAAGGACCTTAATTAGGCCAACTCTATCATTTTGTAGATGAGGAAACTAGGAGTCCAAGTGACTTACCAACGTCAAAGGTAGGATTTGAATCCAGGTCCATACTCCATTAGTTCCTATCGTCCTCCCATTGGGCCTTTTTGATTAACCAAGTACAATATCATAAATGATTTAATTTAACTGTATTTCAGGATTGCTGGGCTAGAGACAAGTAGAATTTGAAAGAATCTCTATTCCAAATCCCTATGCCACATACCAAGGAGGCTCAAAATGGAAAGTGACCCAAAATATCTGAAGAAGTGACTCTTAAACACCTGGCCTCATCTGCTAGTTGTGATATGACAGGAAGGAAGAAAGCAAAGAAGGAAATAAAGCAGGAAAGAAAGAAGGAAGGAAGGAAAGAAGAAAGAAAGGAAAAGATGGAGGGAGAGAAAGAAGGAAAGGACAAGAGGGAGGGAAAAACACATTTATTAAGCAAATTCTATGTGTCACACAATGTGCTAAGTGCCTAATATGCAACACGCACTTTGCTAAGTCGTTTATAAATATTTTCTCATTTGATTCTCACAACAACACTGGGAGGTAGCTGCTATTAATATCCCCATTTTAAAGCCTTGGTTAAGTGATTTTCCCAGGGTCATACTGGTATTAAATGTCAGAGGCCATGTTTGAATTCAGGTCTTCCCACTGTATCACTTATCTGTCTGTTGGCAGCAAGAGTCTGGATGACTGTCATAAAATTGTAACTTTGCTGTCTGGTTCATTTGACGTTGGGGGGTAATTTCCCATTTGTGTGGTGGTTAATGGATTTAATATGATAACTAAGTAGTATCACAGTTTTAGAAGTGTAAGGGAACTTCAGGATCATATAGTCCAATTCCATCATTTTAGAGATCAGGAAGATGAGGTCCAGAGTTAAGTGACTTGACCAAATTTGCAAAGGTAATTACATGGCAGACTTTGGGTTTAAATACAGGTACTCTGAGTATACACATTTCCCTATTGAAATCATAACCTCCACTTCAAAATGGTAGAACTTTTCCTTTAGTCTATAGACCATTCCCAATCTGAAAACAAATTCTAGAGCCTAAAAACTTTGACAGAGTAGAAGGTGACTGAAGTCACCACAGGTCAGTGGTACTTGATTTCATTTGAAACTTAGAATCATTAATGTAGAGCAGGCCCATGGGCCTGGATTACTCCTATTATAGCTGTAACTATATTAAAATGCAATATGGAAATATTTGACAAAAGTAATAAAAATGTAATAAAGTATAAATAATATTACATTTTTAAACAAAATTAATATGCAACATTAGATCATTGGGAGATACATAGATAAAGAAGACAATGTCCCCACTCTCAAAGAGCCTAAGTTTCTTAGGTAAAATTACATGCATAAAATGATTGAAATCAAGTTTGCCTTCAGGTAGGTTCAGGTGCTATAAAAATTAATTATGATTTAATACATATCTTCAATATCACAGTTTGAATCTCTAGAGTCTGTTTTAGAACTTAATCTTGGAGGGTTCTTATTCTTAACCTTGCTTAGACTATGCTCAGGGTGTCTCGAGGGATCCCAGTGGATATTTTTAGAATATAATCAGTTAGCCTTTCAATGCTATTTTGGGGCAGGGCAGAGTTTATAGCATTTATCTTTCTGAGGTTGTTAAGTTTAAAACTACACTAAGACTTCAGGACATCCTATGTATTGGAGACCATAGAAGACAAAGCTAGATATAAAGGAAAACTTCTACAGAGTACATTTTAATAAGCACAGACAAGAGTTAAGACACAACAGAATTATCTTTCACTCAACAACAAATATTTCTTCAGTCCTAGGTCAGGTAAAGAAGACATTGTTTCTGCCCTCAAAAAGCCTAAATTTCTTAGGTAAAATAACATGAGTACAAAGGCTGGGGCAAAGTCTGCCTTCAGGGAGATTCAGATGCTTTAAAAATTAGTATTCATTATCTCTGTTTAAATCTCTGAAGTATGTTTTAGAACATAATCTTCCAGAGCATTTCATTGTGTTTAGAGATAGCCCAGGGTATCTTCTGTGATCCCAAAGGGTATTGCAAAATTCTCTGAAGAAAAAGAATTTTAATCTACATGACTTTAAAAAAAATAAATCTAGTCATGTAGAGCCTTTCAGAGTAAGGCAGGCTGGGAATAAGATGACACACTGCAAAGTCAAAGCCTCGAATTAAGGTAGTTAAGAAGGAACAAGAAAATATAGAGATTCCAAAAAGTTTGGGACTCACTTGCCATATAATAGAACTTGGTACTGGGGGAGGAGGAAGGCACATTCAGTGAGTCATTAAAAAAAGTTTTTGCTGAGGTAGTATTTACTCCCTATGAATACCTATGTGGCTCTTAGATTTCTTGCTACTTTCCAATATTTTTATGCTATTGGGGCCAGCAGCTACTCAAATCTATAATTTTGAGCCCCAACTGCTAGGTGAATAATAAGGAATTATATACCCATGTACAAAGGGTTACTATGCCTTAGAGATTCTTAGGCCACTAGTGGGAGAACACTTGTTCCTGGATATCTCCTGATGCTAGGGCTGCTCACTATCACTTCCAGCAATCAGCTGTACATAGTGGCTGCTCCAGTTCATTTTAGAAATTCCTGCCTGCTGAAGAGCTGCTACTAGGATCTGCTAGGGGGCTGCTGGAGGAAGGAAGGAAGGAAGGAAGGAAGGAAGGAAGGAAGGAAGGAAGGAAGGAAGGAAGGAAGGGAGGGAGGGAGGAAGGAGGGAGGGAGAGAAGGAAAGGGAGGAAAGAAGGTAAGGAGGGAGAAAGATACAAAGCACACATAAGTTAAATTTTCATCCTGAGTCCTTTGCTCACCACTCTCTTAAGTCTAGACAATTGGCAAAACATTAAATCGAGGCCTGATCTGTCGTGTTAGCCACTTTCATCCGCTTCCACACCACTGGTTGTTAATATCAGCTCCAGCTAGGTTGCTTCAGGTGGTTACAGGCCTTCTTTGGTTGCCTCTGATTCAAACAGAAGTCATTGATCTTTTGTGAGCCTGTCCATGTTTAGGGATATTTTAGTTCTTTGGTCAGTCAAACTCAGAGCTGCACCCCCAGACAATATGAAAAAGAGTTGCTTTAGGTCAATATTTTCCCCCAATAATTTTGCTCCACCTTAGCAGTAATTATCTCAGTCCTGATTGATATTTAAGCTTGTGAATAAATTCCTTTTGACTCCTTTCATGTCTTTTACAATTAGGGCTAGAGCCATGCAAATTACCCTAGAATTTTAATATGCTTTAGGAAGATATTTAGCAACTAGTCGCTTTCAACCATAGCCTTTTTTATGTTGAGTAATACTGCTCAAGAAACGTTTGTTGAATTGATAACTTCTTGTTGTTCAATAGCATTCAACTCTGCATGACCACATTTGGGGTTTTCTTGGCTAAGATACAAGAGTGACTTGTCATTTCCTTCTCTAGTTTATTTTGCAGATAAGGAAACTGAGGCAAACAGGGGTAAGCAACCTGCCCAGATCACACAGCAAGAAAGTGTCTGAGGCTGGAGTTGAACTCGGGAGGATGAGGTTTTCTAACTTTAGGCCCAGGTAACTTTTTAAAATGTATTAATTCATTTTAAAGTCTAGATAGAATCACGGCATCTCAGTGTTGGAAGAGAACCCAGAAGTCACCTAAACTATCTTCTACCTGAAGGGAGGCTGCTCTGCAATATCCTTTACAAGTGCTATAGAGATACACTCAAAAATCCCTGGTGATAAGGGACACACGTCTTTGATGTGGTTTCTTGGGTGGGATGTGTATATGTGCATATATGTATGTTTTCATGTGTGTAATATAGCTATGAGGAGGTCATTCATAGTGGACAGGAGGTAGACAAGGGCCATGTTGTGGAGGACTTTTAAATAACAGTAAAAGCTAATACTTATTTAGTAATTACTATGTAAGCCCTGGATAGAATGCTGGACTGGACTGAGTTCAAATCTGGCCTCAGACACTTGTTAGCTGTGTGACCCTGGGCAAGTCACTTAACCCTGTTTGCCTCAGTTTCCTCATCTATAAAAGAAGCTGGAGAAGGAAGTAAGAAACCACTCCAATATCTTTGCCAAGAAATGCCAAATGGGATCAGAAAGAAAAGGACCCAACTGAAATGACTAAATAACCAAAACATGTGCCAGACATTGTGCTCAGCACTTTACAACTATTATCTCCTCTGATCCTCACAGCAGCACTGATAGAAGCAATTGTTAACTCCATTTTACGGATGGAAACAGAAATTAAATGACTTGCCCAGTGTCACATAGCCAGTAAGTATCTGAACTCAGGTCTTCCTGATGTCAAGCATGGCACTCTATTCACAAAGCCACCTAAGACTTGATCCAATGGGCATCCAGGATTTATCAGAGGTTATTAAGTAGGGATGGAATAAGATCAGACTTGTACTTTAGGAAAATTATTTTAGTGGCTTTGAGGGGGGTGGATTGGACTGAATTGAGGTAACAAGACTAAATATAAAGTTATTGTGCTACCCCAGGAAAAATGTGATGAAGGTCTGAATGAGGAGGATATATGTCATATGTAAGAGGCATTATGGAAATAGAAATGACATGATTCAGTAACTTATTGGAAAAATTGAGTGAGGGAGAAGGAGTCAAGGATGATACTAAGGCTGTGACCCTGCATAACTAAAAAGTACCTTTGACAGTAGGAGAGATGAGTGCCTAGGAGACATCCAGTCCAAAATGTCCAATAAAGACTTTGTCCTATGCAATGAGAGCTCAGGAAAGAGACTAGAACTGCACAGAGATTGTAATTGAAATCATGAGAGATGATGAAGTTACCAGGTTGTGTTTGTCCTTGATTCTCAAAGAGGATCATGACACAAGGAAGAAGATGATATGACTTGCAGTTGCCTTTGATTTGAATGAGGGAGGGCTGTGCAGTCACCAGCCTCACTTTCTCCTCCAGAGTCATCTGGGTCCAGTGGCCAGATATTCATCAGGACCACTGGAGATGGCCCAGGATGCAGTAGGAGACCCTGGCCCTTTTAGGCTAAGGTTTTTTCTGGTTCTCACTGTGAATGAGGTAATGACCATTCAGTGACTAGGCCTCTTTAAGAAATGAGTCAAGGGATGGCCCCTTTAAATAAAAACAAAAAAAATCAAACTGGGAGGGGAAGACCCTCAGGGTTGCTGGCCAAGTGAGTGTATCAAGAGAAGATGGCCTGGGACAGAAGTTGACACACACTCTCAATTAGTGGGCATGACACAAATGAGCAAAAAAGAGTGGTTCAACAAGCACAAGATCCAAGAGAGAAGAGCATCATAGGAACCCAGAAAGGAGAGGATATCCAGAGGGACAGGGTGCTCACTAGTATCACATGCTGCAGAGAGGTCAAGAATGTTGAGGTGTACTGTAATATGCCTCAGGCTCTCACTACCTGTAAGGGGGGTGGGAGGACTTGATTTCAGATGCTTCATTTATACTAAGGTGTAAGTGTCTGCTTTTCACCTTAAACCATTATTTTGTGCAGAAATGTTTGCATTTGGATATAAGACCATCTTAAACTGAAAAGTCAGAGCTCTGATGGTGGAATTTAGACACAAACCATAAGGTTGAGGAAAATCTGGGGAAGCTTTCAGGCCTCCCCAATGTCCCTGAAATGACAATATCTTGTTAGTTATTCCACTTATGGCTAAGGCCAGTCTTGTGCTCACAGATCAGGATAGCCTGACATTCATTTCCACTTTCTTCAAAACCAAATAACTTTTAAAAATTCATATCTTAATTCCTATGTGGCTCTATCACTAAGAATTTTGCCAGCAGCACATCAGGAGTCCCGTGGCCATTAGAAGCGATATCACTGGGAACATGGAGTGCCTGGAACAAATGGTTCTCTTGAGAAAGAAATGGAGTTCATAGGGAAAAACCCCCTTCTGAATTGTTAGGGAGTTTTATTGCACAGCGGAATGCCAATGAGGCTTAGAAAAAAAATAAGAGTTTTTGTTAACTCTTAGGGAAAGGCAGCTAGAGGCCCAGACTGCTGGAAGATTCATTTTCATGAGTTCAAATTTGACTTCAGACACTTACCACGTGACTACTGGGCAAGTCACTTACCCCCGATTGCCACATTTTCCTCATCTGGAGAAGGAAATGGCAAACTACTCCAATATCTTCACCTAGAAAATTCCAAATGGGGTCACAGAGAGTCAGACATGGCTGAATAACAAAGATAAGGGAACACAAATATTTTGGGTTCTGTGACTTGGGCAAATCACTTATTCTCTTTTGGCTGTCCTGTCTGTAAAATGAAGATGATGATATCTGTTCTCCCAGTCCCACCCAAGGGTGCCAAGGGTGAGGCTAATGGCAGGTTTAGGGAAGGTGTAGGGCAGGGGTGGAGAACCTGCAATCTTGAGGCCACATATGGCCCTGTAGGTCCTCAAGTGCAGCCCTTTAAACTGAATCCAAACTTCACGGAACAAATCCCCTTAATAAAAGGATTTGTTTTGTAAACAAATGGACCAGTCAGAAGGCCACAATCAAGGACCTAGAAGACCACATATGACCTCAAGACTACACATCTACACATTCCCCACCCCTGGTGTAGGGAAGGGATAAGAGTTCTTCCCAAAGTGGACTGTGATACCCACAGGAAAGTCCTGTTCAGACGGTGCTATCTGTAGTACTAACAATTCTGATGGTGTGGGCAAGTGGAGGAAACATTGAAAGTGAAAAGATCAGGTATCATATGGGAATAAATAGAGCTAGGTGAAGTATCCAAGACCTAAAAGTACAGGTGAGTTATATATTAGAATCAGGAGCCAAAGACAGACATGGACTGACAGGCAAAGATCCAAGAAAGCAGGAGTTTAAATGGGCTTATGCTCATGTAATACATATGTTTTTATTTGAGTTGCTCAATGTAGTAATTATGCCAGAGTTCTTTTGAACCTTAGCACATGGAACCAACCCTGCCTTTTGGCATGGATAGTTGGCGTCCCAAAGCACAAAACAGGGGGAGATGGGGAGAAAGGCATTGTGCCTTTTCCTTTTAAACTGAGTGAAAGAAATTTAGAATTTTAATAAATGCAAGGACTATTTTAAAGAGTATATGCTTTCATTTCATACTTAAGAAAAGTGTGCAGGAGAAGGCACAGAATGATAAAAAGAGAGAAAGAGAGGAGAGAAAAGAGGAAGGAAGACTGAACAAGAAGGAGGAGGTAAGGAAGGGTAATGTGACATTTAAAAAGTTCAATAGACATGATTCCTTGGTAACTTAATAATTTTATTAAGCATGCAAGTATTTTTATAAAAGGACGGTCATTTAGCCAACTCTTTTTTATTCCAAAGGCCCTTTATGATGATGGGCTTGCAGTTTATATGTCGGTGGAAGAGTAGGTGTTCCTCAGGATGGCAATCTACATTGATTGGTTAACAAATAATGAAAAAATGAATATTACAATGAGAAGGTGGGCTATATTACAATGAAGGTCTTGGGATACATGACTTGGGTCACCCAAATCTTGGTCAGAGACTTAACAATTTCCATATCACGTCTGACGAAAAGGAGAGTCAACACTTCTCCAGACTTGGGTGAGCAAACACAATAAGCAGAAATGCACCCTGTTACCCAAACTTAGAATTTCTTTTACTATCTGATTAGATTGTGACCTGGGTAAAACTCTGCCTAAGATTTCCCACAGTGCTTGGTTTCTGGATGAGGAAGGAGAAAAGAGGAAAAACTTTGGTCCAAATATAATAATTAGTTATTAAAAAAGAGAGAAATACTCATTTCTCACAGTACAAAGAAATAAATATTCATAGAAAGGGATAAAGATGATAAAATAGTAGAACTGTGGGGTAGGAATACACACTGATAAAAGAGAAAGATTAGATCCTTTCTCAATGCATGCCCAGCTCCCTTTCTGGGCTCTTAGGAGTCGGGAGTCTGAGCTCACCCTTCTCTCCAAGGACTTCTGTGTCCACTGCAGGTGACTGGCAACACAAACCATGGCATCAACTTCTAAGAGATTTTGTTCCTTTAAAAAGCATTTTGTTTTATTTATCTGGACTGGTCATGCTATTCTCTAGGCCTCTGAGGGAGCATACAACTCCTGACAAACCTCTCTAGAGGATTTTTTATCTACAAGGATCTGGTAGGGCTGCTCATCCTCCTCCGTTCAGTCCTACCACTAGGCCTGGGCTTAGCCTGAAAATGATGCCTTGTTATGGTTCTGGGGACATTCTCTTATTTCAGCCTAGGAAATGGCAACAGTTGGAGTTCAGCCAAATTCCCAGGCTCTAAGGTTGCCGCAGAAATCTGTTTGAGCAGGAATCTCTTTAGAAGAACTTTGTTGGTAGAGATCATTGGATCCTGCCAACAATACTAGTGCTACACAATGGAAATTGCCTATTTCCCCTGTAACTGTGGCAGGACTGGTGAAAGTCATACATAGCTGTAAAAATTGTCTAGTAGCAGGACTGTTCCTTAATGATGACTGTGGCAGCCTTATTAGTGCCAACCAGCCATAGTGGCACAGGAGCTTCCTGAGCCTGCCACTGTTTCCCCACCAATATTGCGAGGGTAAATAAATGTTTCTTAAACACCTACTAGGTTCCAGTCACTCTGATGAGAACAAAACAAAACAAAACATCAGTCCCTGCTCTCAAGGTGTTCACAATCCAATATAGAGACAATTTGCAAATGACTATATGCAAACAGGGTGTATATATAGGACAAATTATCATATCTGTCTCTGGCCCTTTTTGCACATATCAATATTGCCTCTATGATTAAACGAGATCCTGCTTGAGATTCAAAGCCTTTCCTAATCTAGCCCCCTCCTACTTTTCCAGTCGTCTTACACCTTACACCTCAACAAGTCCTCTCCCTCTCCCCTTCATTCTCCTCTCCAAAGAAAGGTAAATTTCCTTCCTTCCTTCCTTCCTTTCTCTCTCTCTTTCTTTCTTTCTTTCCTAAAACCTTTAACCCTCTTCACTCTGAAGCCCATAGATTGGACCACTTAATAGCTGTTTTTTGGACACCCCTGGCTTAGAGTGAATGTCAATGGTAACTATTTCTCTTTGGAACAGTAACCCTGAGGGTCTTGTCCTCTCATCTTGATTTTTTTTCTTTTTCTAATTAAAGGGACCATCCTGATTACTTCTTAAAGAGGCCTATTCAGTGAGTGGGTATTACTTAACTCTAAGTGAGTACCTGAAAAGGCCTTAACCTTAAAGGGCCAGGGTCTCCCATTGCATCCTGGACCATCTCCAGTCATCCTGATGAATATGTGGCCACTGGACTCAGATGGCTCTGGAGGAGAAAGTGAGGCTGGTGACCTTGCACAGCCCTCCCTCACTCAAATCAAAGTCAACTGTAAGATATCATTTCCCTGTTGTCATGTTCCTCTTCAAAAACAAAGGAGAGACACAACAACAAGTAGTTTCTTATGCAGAGACATTGACCTCCTGGTTATTCCACAAACAAGACAATCCACCTCACAGATTTGACATTTTCTCTACTGCTGCTATGCCTGAAATGCTTTACTTCCCTCCTCTGACTACTGACATCCCAGGCTTCCTTTACCTGGTGGAGGGGTGGTCTCCAGTCATCCTGAGCTATACCTTGCCAGTGGCTTCAGAGGAGAATGTGAAGCTGGTGACTTTGCACAGCCCTCCCTCATTTAAATCCAATTCACTTGCAAGTCATGTCATCACCTTCCTGATGTCATGGTCCTCTTCAAAATGAAGGACAAACTATATTTATAGCAGCTCTTTTTGTGGTGGTCAAGAACTGGAGATGCCCATCAATTAGGGAATGGTTGAACAAGTTGTGTTATATGATATAATGCAATACTATTGTACTATAAGAAATGACCAACAGGTAGATTTCAGAAAATACTGGAAAGACTTATATGACTGATGCTGAGTGAAGTGAGCAGAACCAGGAGAATATTGTACACAGTAACAGCCACAGAGTACAAGGACTGATTTTGATGCACTTAGCCCTTCACAGCAATGCAAGGACCTAAAACATTCCCAAAGGACTTGATGCAAAATGTCATCCACATCCAGAGAAAGAACTATGGAGTTGGAACGCAGAATGAAGCAGACTATTTTCTCTTTGGCTAGGTTTTATTTTGGTTTGCTTTTTCTCATGGTTTCTTCCATTTATTTAAATTCTTTTATGAAACATGGCTAATGTGCAAATGTGTTTACTAGGAATGTACATGTTGAGTCCATATAAGATTGCACGACGTTTTGAGGAGGGAAGAGGAGAAAATTTGGAACTTATGGAAATGATTATTGAAAACCAAAAACAAACAAATCAATAAATTTGGGGAAAAAGAAACTTTAAAAAATCCACAACTAAAAATAAATAAATAAATTATTGTGCCCCTCAATTAATTAAATAAACAAATTACCCACCCCCCAAAAGAAATAGACAAACAACAACAAAATCCCACCTTCTAAAGGAAGGCCTCCCAACGCCTTTTAATTCTAGTGCCTTTACCCTGTTAATTATGTCCTATTTATCCTGTATATAGCTTGCTTTGTGTATATTTGTTTGCATGTCACCTTCCCCATTAAACTATACACCCCTTGAAGGCAGGACCTATCTGTTGTCTTTATATCCCCAGAACTTGACACAGTGCCTGGCACATACTAGACACAACAGATGTTTATTGATTAACCAGTTGATCCTCTGAATCTTATAGTAAACATTACTTCAGTGAATCTGTAGTTTCATTGATATGGGGACTCCCTCCAACAAGTTGGAATGTAACCCTTCTTTGCCTGCCTCTCCTATGAGACTCTTGTTCATATTCACCCATCCCATGTGCTAGGGGACTTTCTTCTTGACCCCTTGATAATTCATGAGTTGTAATGAAGTAATGTACTATGGATTATTCATTTTCAACTTCTTGTGTATCTAACCCATCTTTTCCCCCACAGTCATACACATATCTCTGATAACAGCCTTTATAACATTTCTCTTAAATAACTTGTGTTTTGTTATACACTGTCATCTGCTTAAGTCCACCATGTTGTCTCTCTTTTACCATTTACAATTTTTACCATTAATTTCTTCATAGACTGTAGTATCCCATAACTGACAGCCATAAAATATGTCTCCTTATCCAATCTGTTGCCAAGTCCTGTCAATATTACCTTGTTTCAGTGAACTGCTTCAGGGTCACTATAAGAATAGTAGAATTTCCCAAAGGCAATCTAATCTGTTCTGATCAATTCTAAGTCCAGCTCACTACCCATTTGCAGGGTTTATCCAAGCTATATGAAATGATGACCTAGGTTTAGGAATAGTCCATCCAACTGCATATCATAATTTGGATCACAGGCACTTTTTATTACCAGGTTTTTCATATGGAGATAATTAGGTCAAACTCTCTTGAGTGATTATATCTCACTTAGGAGGCTCTGCAGTGCTCTGGGGCTTGCTACGATCACCACAACGCTATCCCCCAATAGCAGCATCTGTGAGTCCCCACCATCTTAGGGAATCTCTCTTCCAATTGGACTCTGTGCTGGACATTTTCCAAGATGGTGGAAAATTCTCCTTTAGAGAATACATCTCCTTGTTTTTATGACTTACTTAACGTTAACTGTCAGAGGATCATCAAATTTTTTTTCCATTATATCTTTCAAAAATCTTATAAAATTTTGACATATGCATGGAAGACACCTTGTTGAAGGAAGCCATTTTACTTTACTGAATCAGATGCTTTTTAAAATAGTCAACAAACAATAAGCAAAGTTGTATCTTGTATTCTCTATTTTTAGTCAAAAATAGTACCATTATAAAGAAGTGGGAAACTTTCTTATTCCCTTCTCATATAAAATTCTCTTCTTATTTAAAATCCTTCCCAACCTGATCCCTTCCTACCTATCTCTCCATTCTTACTCCGCAAACTTTACAAGGCAGTTACATCAGCCTACTTACTGTATCTCACACCTGCAATATGTACATGTCCTAACTCCTTACCTTTGTACTAGATGTTCCCACCTTTGTACTAGATGTTCCCGGCTTGGAATGTTCTCACTTCTCATTTCCACATTCGAGTTCTTTGGCTTCCTTCAAGACTCAACTCAAATCGCATCTTCTGTAGGAGGACTTCTCCCCAACCCAGCAGCTAGAGTCTCCTTTTTGAAATTACCTCCCATTGACACTATATGTATATAATTGTGTGTGTGTACATATATATGTGTGTATATGTATATATACATATGATACTTTTATATACAGCTATATGTATGTGTATGTGTATGGTGTGGGCATGTATGTATGTGTGTATACACACACACACACATATAGTAAATGGATAGCTCTTGCTCTGAGTGGACTTTTCCACAAACCTCTACATAAAGTGATTTTTACCCTGCATAAAGTGAACTTAGCTCCATTTATTCATTTCACTTAGCCTATACAACAAAGATATACATGACATAATACCTTTATGCAAGTCATAAAATGTACTAAAATGGTTCGTGATAATAAACAGAACTATGAAATTGAAGGTAAAGTTAATGACAGAGTATGCACAGTACTGCATAGCAGAGTTAACACGAATGTGCAGTAGGTTGACCCTTCTCCACCCAGCTGTACCTACCCTTTATCACTGGTGGTCGGCTGGACAACTTTTTAATAAAATTATATGGAGATGTTTGAACAGTAGCTCTTTTTTCCCCCTGAAATATCTGATGATAGGAAGCAATATAATTCTCAACTAGTCTTTGATTTCTTTCAGAAATTCTTTAAGTAAAGTTATTTTGTATAATGCAAATTTTTGCAAAGCAAGAGCTATCTGTATATAGCTATATATGTATATGTGTATGTGTACATACCTATGTATATGTATTTGTTATTGTTGTTCATTTCTTTCAGTTGTGTCTGACTCTTTGGGACCCTATTTGGGATTTTCTTCACAAAGATGCTATTGTGATTTGCCATTTCCTTCTTCAGCCCATTTTACAGATGAGGAAAATAAGACAAACAGTGTTAAGTGACATGCCCAGGGTCACATAGCTAGTAAATATCTGTTTTGAACTCAGGAAAATGAGTCTTTCTGACTTCATCCTATACTCTGTATCCACTGTATCAACTAGCTGCCTCATGTGTACATATGCTATATATAAGGTATGTATGCATGTATGTATATAGATACAAATAGAGAGAGATACAGATGGATATATATAAAATATCATTTATATATAATTATATAACATGAGATCTTATATTATATATACATATACGCATGCATTCAAACACACATATATCTATATCTGTATCTTTATGTATATATATATATATACACTTATGTACTCTATATATGTGTGTGTGTATCTATTCATACATACACACATACCACACATACACACACACATATATATATATAAAGAGAGAGTACATATTTCTATATCTCTCTTATCAGCATGTGAGTTCTTTGAAATACATTTTTATCTTTCTTTTTATATCCCCAGAGCTTAGCATAATGCCTGGCACATAATAAGAATTTAATAAATGCCTGTTGACTGACTCATTCTGCCAAGAAGACCCTTGACATATGTACTTTATTCTCCTAAAATAGTGGTGATGAAAAATAAAAGATAGAAAAAATAAAGGATACATTACATACCCTCCCTGAATCATCTTACTTGGATACATTTTGTTATTTTTCCTTTAGAATATTTAAGTTTAGAGTCATAGTATATATTAAATAGTGTCCTATATTGGCATTAATACAAAGCATAAATCATGGGGCAGGTAGGTGGCTCTGTGAGTAGAGCACTGGCCCTAGAGTCAGGAGGACTTGAGTTCAAATCCCACCTTGGACACTTGACATACTTTCTAGCGGTGTGACCTTAGAAGTTATGAGGCCATAAAATACAGGTCTGATTATACCATCCATCTACTAAGAACGTTTTTTGTCATTTCAGTTATTACCGACTCTTTGTGACCCCATTTGGGTTTTTTTTGGCAAAAATCCTGGAGTGGTTTGCCATTTCCTTCTCCAGCTAATTTTACAGATGAGGAAACTGACGTAAATAGAATTGTGACTTGCCCAGGGTCACACATCTAGAGTTTAAGGCTGGTTTCGAACTCAGGAAGATGAGCCTTCCGGATTCCAAGGCCAGTGCTCTATCCACTGTGTCAGGTAGATACAGCACCAGCCCTGGACTCCCAGGAGGACCTAAGTTTAAATCTGGCCTCAAATACTGACTAGCTGCGTGACTCTGGACAAGCCTTTGTTTGTTTCAGGTTCCTCATCTGTGAAATGAGCTGGGAAAGAAATGGCAAACCACTCCCGTATTTTTGCCAAGAAAACCCCAAACGGGGTCACAAAGAGTTGGACATGACAAACACATTAGCAACAGGTAGATGTTATTATGACCTCTGTTTTACAGTTGAGGAAACTAATAGACAGAGATTAAGAGGATTGGGATCCACACTACTAGTAAGTGCCTGCCGTCAGATTCAAACTATTGCTATGAATAATTAATACCATTTATATACTTACTACGTTCCAGGCTTTGGGCCGAGTGCTTTATAAGGATTATCTCCTTTGATTCTCACAACAACCTGGAGAAGGTATTATCTTCACTTACAGATGAGGAAAATGAGGCAAACAGAGGTGAAATGACTTGTTTAAAGTCGCACAGCTCTAAGTGTCTGAGGCCAGATTGGATCTTCTTGTCCCACCGTTCTACCCGCTGCATCACCCAGCTGCCTTGTGAGGACAGATATGAAGAAATTGAACTTTAAAGAAACCCAGCGGCTTATCCCTACTCATGCAGCTAAGAATTATTCAAGCTCCAAAAAACAAGGGCAGCAAGGGGAGCCCTGCTAATCTATTGTCTTCCCCCAAACCCACCCTCTTGCCCTGTCCGATTGCTGTGGGGTCTGTTTTTAGCACCATTTAAGAAAGTCTCCTGTCCCTCAGCTTCCTCTCCACATCCATATTCCCACACAAGGCAATTACACCAGATAACTTTCATGTACCAGCAATTTTCAAACATCAGGGTGTTTTCCTCCCTATTTATTAAAGTGCTATGGGCTGCGATGATTTTCCTTTGTTCCTCATTTCTCATTGTTTCCTTGGCCTCAGAAATGAGAACAACAAATGCTTTGATAAATGGTTTGAAAGGTAGTCTTGTTTCACCGCAGTTTCTGTAATTACCTTGACATCCCCTGCAGAAAAGCAATTGGCTCATGTCTTCCACAGGGCTTTGGGAGGGCTGGGGGTTGATGGGAGAATTTCAGTCGCTTGTCCTGTGACTGCTACAGAACAGTTGGTGAGTTCTGCTGTTATTTATTGTTCGGTCAGGCGGACAAGGCCCAGGCTCTGCTGGAGGGGACTGGAAGGTCAAGAACACTGGCCCATTCATCTAGGTCAACTATATTATTTCAGAACCCTTTGGTTCCTGACAGTTATGTGGGACATGGTGAGTGAGTCCTGTCCCTTCCCCAAAAAGGAAACCTATAGAAACAATCAAGCTGCCAACTCACATCTGTTTACTGATTCTTTTAAGTTTTTTTCAAAGTATTTTCAGATAATGTTTTGCTTGATTACTCACAGCCATCTTGTGACATCCCACCTCTGATATATGCTAAAAGAATGACCCTGGGCAGGTAAATCACTTAAATGCCTTCGGCTTCGGTTTCCTCATCTGTAAAATGAGGAGATGGTATCACAAGCCCTCTGAGGTCCCCTAACACATCTCTCTCGACATAGGAGCCTATAACATAGTTTCGTTGTTATTGTTTAGTCGATTTAGGATTTTCTTGGCAAAGACACTGGAGTGGTTTGCCATTTCCTTCTCTGACTCATTTTATAGATGAGGCAAACAGCGTCAAGTGACTTGCCTAGGGTCACATAGCTAGAAAGTGTCTGAAGTCATATTTGAACTCAGAAAAATGAGTTTTCGTGATACTGGTTTGCCGTTTCCTTCTCTACCTCATTGTTTTTACAGATGAGGAAACTGAGGCAAACAGGGCTAAGTAATTTACCCAGGATCACACAGTAAGAGTCTGCGACTAGATTTGAATCCACAGAGAGGAATCTTCCTGACTCCAAGCCCAGGTCTCTGTGCATTGTACCAGGTTTAAATGCTGATTCTCTTTCCGTGCCCCTCCCTAGAAGAACTCACTCCAGCCCTGAGCTGCCATTGTCACTGCGCCTCTGTTAACAGTTCTCCACAATGGAAAATTCAGTCCTTTTGTGAGGAGTTCCTGTGCTGACCCTATCCCCTTCTTTACTAGCTCCCCCCACCGACTTAGCATAAGCTAGTGTGGGGCAGCTAGGTGGAACAGTGACTAGAGCTTCAGCCCTGCAGTCAGGCGGGCCTGAGTTCGAATCTACCCTCTGACACTTGACACCTAGTAGTTGTGTGACCTTGGGCAAGCCACTTAACCCCAACTGCCTTGCCTTCCCCCTCCACAAAGCAAAATGAAAAGAAATTTCACTAGACTTGAGGCAGAGACTTTTTTTGCCTCTCTTTGTATCCTTGGCATTTAGCACAGTGCCTGGCACGTCCTAAGTGTTTTAGTAAAAATTAGTTGAATGATTCTTTTATTGAAGATTTCATACTCAATGGTGACATGTAAACAGCTAAGAATTTTAGAAATTTTGACGTTTTGGTTGTATTTATCACCTGCACTACCAACCTTCATTAGATCCTGGATTCTCATCTCAAATGATTCCCTGGGAATTTAGTTCACATAAAAAAAAAATATAATCCTCCCCCATCATCCTATTAACTATAATAAAGCAGTTCTAAATTTTGGCTAATTAGGCTGAAAATTAAACTCTGATCTCATTGTGAATACAGATTTCAGCTTACTGAAAATACTCTCTTTTATAACAGCTAAATTAATTGAATACTGAATTGGGAGGGGTCCAGTTAATTTATCAAGGGAAATTTAATTTTTTTGTTGACTAGAAACACTTAATGCTAGAAGCAAAGAATCTAACTTCACCTAAGGTAAGAATAAGACTTCCAACAGGAAGGGAAAAATTAAATTGTCGTATTGTAAGATGAAAATAGACAGAGCTGTACGCTGTTTACTCAATTAAATGAGGTGAATATAATCATCTCCATAGAAACATGTTCTATGGAAGCATTCAGAGTTAGGAAAGATCAATGGTCTCATATAATGGAAGGCTTGTGTGTAGGCTACTTTAATAAAATTATAGCATTTCTTATCATAACTATATAGTCCCATAGGTACCCAGAGTACTCACCTACTGCTGCTCATTAAACCCGAACCTGTAATTTACTTGAAATCCAGATGTAGAGGAGAACAAAAGGAGACTGACAAGTTATGAGAAGAAACAGGTATACCAGAGGAGCCCAATTTTTCAAAGAAGTAAATCATATTATTTTATATGAAGCATTTTTGCACTTATTGTCATCCTGGCTCCCTCATTCTGGGGAGACATTGAGGTTGAACTAAAAGAGCTTGAGGTCAAAATTCAGCTCCACTGACTTACCCATACTGCCTCAAGCCAGTTATTTAACCTCTCTGGCCTCACCTGTAAAATGAAAGGTTGGACTAGATGACCTCTAAGGGCCCTTCCAGGTTTAGACCTATGACCCTATGTCTTGCTGGGCCAGATGTTTTCAATAGTAGTAGCTTAAGCCTAATTAAGGTGATAATGGTGGAGGGGTTGCCTTGCAAGTCTACAGTTTTGTCTGAACCAATGAAGGGTCCCTGGCAATAGGTGTTTCATTTACCAGAATCATTCGGTCAGCAATAGTGAGTCTGGGGCAAGCAGGGAATCCTGAATCTGCTACTTAATATCTGGAGTTCCTTAGTCAGTCAATAAACATTTAATAAGTACCTACTATGTGCCAGGTACCCTATGTGCCAGGTACCGGACATACATTTGTTGTAGTTTTGCCTTTTTTTTTAGTCATGTCCAAATCTTTCTGACCCATTTTGGGGTTTTCTTGGCAAAGATACTGGAGTGTTTGCCATTTTCTTCTGCAGCCTATTTTACAGGTGAGGAAATGGAAGCAAACATGATTGAGTGACTTGGCCAACTATTAAGTGTCTGAGACTGGATTTGAACTTAGGTCTTCCTGACTCTAGCCCCAGCACCTTAGCCACTGTACTACCTGGCATACAAAGAAAGATAAAATACAGTCCTTGCTCTCAAAGAGTCCACCATTCAGTGAGGGAAACAATATGCAAACAGCTACATACAAACTATAGTTTGGAAATAATCAACTAGGCGAGGACACTAGAATTAAAATAGATCAAAAAAGTTTTCTTATAGAAGGTGGCACTTAGCTGGAACTTAAGGAGGAGAGGCAAAGATGAGCAGGGGGAGAATTCCATGCCAGTCACTTTATGCCACTCTGGGCTCCACCTTCCTCGTTTGTCAAAATGGAGGGATTTCAGATCATCTCTGCAAGTTTCCTTCTAATTCTATACACCTAGGAACCTATAAAGAGTTGAAAACCAAGTTAGGGCTTGACATTCCTGGATTCCTTTAGATCGCAACTAAAATTTCACTTTCCATCAAAGCCTGTTCCAATTCCTCTTCATTCCAGTGCTTTTCCTCTTTTAATAATTCCTATTTGTTTTATATAGAGCTTGCTGTATATAAATATATATATATATATTATTTGATTTATTCATCTCTCTGTCTGCATGTTGACTCTGCCATTAGGTTATAAACTCCTTGAGGGTAAAGAGTTTTTTCCTCTTTTCGTACCCTCAGTGCTTAGTACAATTCCGTGTCTGGCATATAGTAAGTGCTTAAAAAGTGTTTATTGATTGACTGGTGAAAAAGGAAAAGGGGAATTGTGACTGAATCAAATAAGGGAGTCTGAATTTGTCAGGTCAACATGCTAGGTGTATCTTAAAATACAGAATTGTATATTATTGTGTAGAATATATTATTACATGGAATTATACAGAATCTATTGTTGATGTGCTCACCTGATAAAGTTGAGTTCTAGGAAACTTAGTGAAATGACCCTAAAATTTTCTGAGGCTATTTCATCCTGGGACAGATAGAAGTTGCTGTAAGAAAGGGTCATCCTAGGTCTCTAAATGAGGGATGGGAGAGAGATATATATTGAGAAATAAAGGTAAAGTAAAAACAAAAGAGTCCAATAAAAATCTGAAATGAAAACTAAGAAAAGGGGAGAGGCAAGGATATTTTAAAAATCACAGATTGAATGAAGTATTTATATAAGATCATCTCATAAAACAGAGCGCTATCCAAAATTGCAAGCTGTTAGGACAGAATAATGGATCTAACATTGCAAAAACATCTGATCTGAAATGATGACTATGTGGGGTCAAATTTTTTCATTTTTAGCCCCAGACAAACAGAAGGCTCAGGGTGTACACCTGCATTGCCTTTTGACATTGCTAATTATTTGAAGACTGTGTAGAGGTTTGATCTGGCAGACAAGGCACAAGAGAGAGATGCGGGCTGCCAGCTAATGGCCAGGTTATTCATCTGCTCTTAGTATCCTTTTCGACATTCAGGATCTGATTCTGAGGTCTCAGACTTGCCCCTGTTAAAAGGATACCTCAAGCTGAAATCTGCATCCTCCCCTCCTAAGCAATAAGTGGGCTGAGCCTCTCTCACCACTGCCCTCAGTTAAAAGGAATGGACTCTCTCCATATACTATTTCATGCACCATTAACATAAGTGAATAATAAAATTGATTTTTCACCAAAAATAATAACCCCTTCATCCGTGTAAAGTATATGTAAGTAGTGACTATTATTAAACTGAGACAGGAGAAGGTGGCGAGAGGACAAAAAAAGCACCTGAGGCCATGTTTAGAATGTCAAACCAAACCTCCCACTTTTCCCAGGTGACTTCAGGAGATTCAGGTTGTTTCACCATATTCCAAAGTTGAGGCTCTCCCCTCCCCTCCTCTTCTCTCTTTCCCTCTGCTTACCTTTCCTTTTCCTTTCTCTGTCCATAACATTGCTCCTAACATAGCCCTTTTTCCTCACTGAATACAACTTGCAAAGTTTATTCTCATTCTTGGTAGAATCACAGCAAAATATTATTAAGAAAAACCTGGCATGGAAAAAAAGTCCTTCTTCCATGTTTAGAGCTACCTTCGGGGTATGACACTTCAACTCATTCTCCAGCTGCTTAATTTAATTTTCCTACACCCATCCGTATTTGTTGCCAGTATCTGCAACCAGACCAAGCAACTGCCCAGGGTTAGAGAAGAAGTCTTAGAGGACAGTGAGGGAGCTAAAACTGGGGGAAGGAGCTGAAGGTATCCCATGGTGGGGCATGACTCTGAAGTATGGAAGGTCAGGAACAGGGACAGGATAGGGATCAAAGCAGGTTTTCTTGAACCCCTTCATAAAATGGAACTCCAAGAAGAACTCACCGATGGAAGGCTGTACGTTTTGTCTAGAACCCCTTCACAAAGTGGAACTCCAGGAAGAACTCACCTATGGAAGGCTGTACGTTTTGTCTAGAACCCCTTCACAAAGTGGAACTCCAGGAAGAACTCACCGATGGAAGGCTGTACGTTTTGTCTACTTTAGGATCTGGAATCTTCAGTTTCTACTCTCTGACCAAACCTCTTATCTTTCAATTCAATAAATATTTTTATAAGTAGCTACTATCTGCAAGGCAATACTTTGTGCACTGGAGACACAAACACAAAAATGAAATGATCCTTGCCCTAAGAAGCTTGCATTCTCCCTCTTCCATTGTCTCACACTGAACTATTCTTTGCCCTTATGGTCTCCTGTCTTGACCTATGGGCCATTTTTCATGCCCTCTACTTTGGCTCTGTGTGAAGCAAAGCCCCCATGGCCTTCCACTTTAGTGATTCACTAACGGCTACCCTAGGATTCCTTGACTGCCTGAACTCTTACCTTTCCTGCCTGATCTGTTAATTTTTACTTTGCAGTAACCATCATACTTCAGTTTCACAACCATTCTGTAGATCTCTGGAGAGGGTCACAAAATAAGTTGATTTTATCCGTTACAATTTTATGCTGCACAGTTTCTGCTGGAGCATCACTTTACCATCCTTGTTCCTTAACATTAACAACAACATGCTTTTATGGAATACTTTAAGGTTTATAAAGCCCCTGAGATATGTCATCTCATTTGACCTTGACAACAACTCTGTACAGTAGGTGCCATTATTCCCATTTTACAGATGAGTAAACTGAGACACAGAGAAATTAAGTTGCCCAGAGTCATAATCTAGTCAGCATCTGAGGCAAGACAACAGCTTGTTACCTCCTATGACAGCTGTGTCTTGTAATTTGTTGTTTGATCTTTCATGCATCTGGCCAGATAAATATTTTGTGCTTTCCACTTTTATTGGTTGAGGACTATGTCTGTCTGACTTGTATAAAATATCATGCCACATGTAAGGGAGATAGGAAAGTTAATCAAATTCCTTTCACAGTCAGAGTATTTGAGTTAAAAAGAGACCTTAGAAATGGTCATAATGGAATACTAGTATTCCATAAGAAACATTGAGCAGGCAGATTTCAGAAAAGCCTGGAAAGACTTACATGAACTGATGCTGAATAACAGCCAGACTGTGTGATGATCTGATTGACTTTGATAGACTTAGCTCTTCTCAGTAATGCCATGATCTAAAACAATTTCAAAAGACTCCTGATGGACAATGCTGTCCACACTCAGAGGAAGTACTATGGTGCGGATCTAGAACTAGATCCAGGAAGAATTAGAGTGCAGGTCAAAGCACAATATTTTCTATCTTTGTTTATTTACTTTCTCATGTTCTTTTCCTTTTGTTCTGAATCTTCTTTCACAACATAACTAATGTGGAAATATGTTTAATATGATTGTACATGCATAGCCTATGTCAGATTGCATACTACCTTGGAGAGGGAGGAGAGGAGGGAAAGGGAAAAGTTTAGAACTCAAAAATCTTATAAAAGTGAATGTTGAAAACTAAAACTAACTAAATAAAATTTTTAAAAAATTGTCTAACCGAGTGGTATCAAATTGAAATAGAAACTGGTCTTTGAAGCAGCATATTTGACTTAGAAAACCATAAATCAGCATCATATATGTTGTAATGTATTTTTGTTTATTTTGTTAAGCATTTCCCTATTCCATTTTAATCTGGTTGGGGAGCACTGGGGATCTTTGCTGACGCTTGTTCCTGTGTCTCTGGAACATGACACCTCTGATCCAGCCTAATTTTTTCATTATTTTGTCAGTGTTGTTGTTCAGTCACGTCTGGCTTTTCAGTATCACTTCTGGAGTTTTCTTGGCAAAGATACTGGAGTGGTTTGCCATTTCCTTCTCCAGCTCATTTGACAGATGAGGAAACTGAGGCAAACAAGGCTGAGAGACTTGTCCAGGATCACACAGCAAGTGTCTAAGGCTAGATTTGAACTCAGGGTGATAAGTCTTCCTGATTCTAGGCTCATCACTCTATCCACTGAGCTGTCTCTCATTATTTATTACACATGGGGAAACTGAGGACTTGAAAGGTGAAATAACTTGCCCACACGAATACAGCTAGTTAATGGAGGAACCCTAATACGTGGTTTCTTAACCTTCTACATCTAGGGCTCTTTCCTGCAGCCCTAAGTACTGCTCTTGCATGTTTGCTTAGTCCTTTATTACTTAAAAAGTTGAACACACTAGCACAGCATAGCAGCTTAAGGTTCCTCCATTCTCCTTTGGCACTTTTAACTCAGATGGATGTGGTGAGCATTATAGAGAGAAGAAGGATCAGACAGGGCTAGTGGACACATGGACGTGTGTGTATGTGTGTTATGCGACTGAAGTAAAGACACACAACTATTGTGTTGATTCAATGAACAGGCCCTCCACCCCCTCCTCTTTTTGTCCTATCAAGTTAGTTATGGGTCTCATGGAGGATAAAAAGTTCTGAACTATAGTGTACTGTAAAATACAATTCCAAAACCAGAGCTCTGTCCACTTTTTCTGCCTCTGTTGCTTGCAGAGAGATAGGCACCCCATTAACAAGTTTCTCTGCTTTGGCGGATGAGGTGAAAGCCAGTACTCTCCTTGCAGACTGAGAAAAGTCTCTTGATCTAAGTACACAAAAATATAATCCAAAATGGAAGTAGATTCTTGTCGCTATTATTATAAAGGGGTCCTTGAGAGACCTGCTGTGTTTTTCTCCTGCCTCTCCCAACTATCTCTATCTCAATCTAAACTAAGCCCAGCCCATGCCCCAGGAGGAGAGGCCTTGAAGCAACCCGCAGTGATGCCATCAAGAAAACTGATCAGCCCAAGTCCCTGGAGGGAGCATGTCACCAGCATGTCTCAGGATCTCTGCAAACAGCCCAGTGGGCCTGACAACCTGTGTGCTGCCTGCAATGAGGCCTGTGGGGAGGAGTTTGTTTTGATTGCAAGTCAAAGCTGGAATACCATGAATAAAGCTGCTGTTTCTCTGAAGCCTGTTCTCAGCCTGATTATTCCTCCAGAGACATTTTGAATCGGGTCCCAGGAATATGCTTTGAGATTATTAAGAAGGCTTCCCACAAAAACTAGCAGGGAGGATAGTGATCAGCAAGTCCCCAGAGTTAGCACACTGAGTGACTTTGTAAGGGGCAGACTGCAGACTGTGCGGGAAAACTCTGCTGGAGAGTCAATGGTTTCAGAAGAAAAAGCCCCCAAGGAGGAGAACATTTTATAGGGAAAGTGGTATGTCAGCTCCAACAAGCACAGTACAAGTTTTGATGTCAAATGAACCCTTGTTTCAGAAGGAATCGTGCCAGTGGGTTAGTCCTGCTGCTTTCCTCTGCACGATGAGGAGAAAAAGGAGGGGGGAGTTACCAGAGACACCGAGGCAGAGACAGAAGCAAAGACAGGAAGAGGTTTATGAAGCAGAGTGAAAGAAAGAGGCCTGATGTAAAGTTTGATATTCCGCATTGTTCTCCAAGGGATGGATGGTTCTTTGATGAGGCCATTTTACTTTGAGGGACCAAGTTTAACCTGCAAACTTAGGGTATGACAAGCATAGTAGTTGCAGCCATATGTTGGGCTGAAAGGACCTTTGTCAGTAACTAGGTGGTAGGAGGTGAGAAAAACCCTGTCAGGAAGAAAAGGCATAGTGTGTGTGTGTGTGTGTGTGTGTGTGTGTGTGTGTGAGCACACATATATGTATATACATGCAGTACATAATGATTACATGTATACAAACATAGTCTTTGCAAACACTAGAGGTCTTTAGCTTGATTTCCACTATCACTGCCAAGTCGAATCCCCAGAAGTCTTTATCTCAACACGCCTACTTACTGCAAGTAGGGCTCCGAAAGCAAGATTATCTATATATTCCATCAAGGCTTCTAGCAGTTGCCTCAAAGGGTTGAGTATCTTCCTAATATCATTAGTTTAAGACTTCTTTCCCATGTAATCTTTCCAGTATCGGTTGCTAGTGTCTATATCTCCCTTACATCATTGATTGACCCAGTGTTTTGTACCCTAGTAGTATTCAACCATCTAAAAGTAATTTGCTTCTTTTTTCAAAATTTATTTTATTTTATTTTAAATTTATGGAATAAAACAAGCATTTCTATAACACAGTACAAAAAAAAGATTATTATATATGGAATTGCAAATCTACTATGAACAACTGGTTATTCCTTTCAAATATAAAAGAAGAATTTATTTTTTCTTCACCTACTCCTGCCCTAGAGATGGTTAGCAATAGATAAAAATTGATATATATGTAATATTTAGTGTGTGTATACATTCATACATTCACACACAGAAATGTATGTATCTGTGTATGTGTGTAAAATTATTCTACACATGCTTCTGTTTATCAGTTCTTTCTCTGGATGCAGATAATGTTTTTCTTCATTTGTCCTTTGTAGTTAATTTGAGTACTTGTAACAGGCAAAGTAAATTATTTGCTCAAAGTCGTATTTAAAACAATATTGTTGTCACTGTATATAATGTTCCCTTGGCTGCGCTCTCTCCATGTTTTTCTAAAATCGTTGAAGTCATTATTTCTTACAGCACAGTACTGTGCCACCATGATCATACACCGCCACTTGTTCAGCCATTCCTCAATTGATGGGTATCCCGGCTACTGCCAGTTCTTTGATCCCACAAAGCTGCTATAAAACATTTTAGAACATAGATTCTTTTCCCTTTTGCCTAATCATCTAATTTGCTTTTATAAAAGAATGAGAATATACAGAAAGAACAGAGATACAAAATTTGTCCCCTCAAAAGCTGGGGTCCAACTGTCCCCTCTATGACCTCAGTCCCTGGGAAGAGTGGGCTTGAATATAAAGCAGTTATTACAAAGCCTCCTACTCACCAAGTGCTGTTGTCAGTGTGGCAAAGCCAAAAGACAAGTCACTCCCTCTTGGCTGCCTTCCAATCATCACTACACTAGGTCAAACAGGTCATTTGGGGTTTTGCTCCTTACTGGCCTCAGCTGCTGGCAAACCTCCAGTCCCTGGACCACTCCATTGGCTTGCTTTTCTGACCTGTTGAAGCTCACAAGGTCACAGACTCACCCATTCTGTGTACAATACTCCAGACTTCAGTGAGATAAGCATCGACCCAAAAGGGGACAGAAGCACTATTGGTGCTATGTTTTCATGTCAACCTCAACTGGGAAGAGTAGGCCATTGGCACTTTCCACATGAGGAAGCCTGAAACAATCATAGACTCCCCATTTAAACATGACCAGGCAGGGAAAAAGAATAAAGTTAAGAGTTGTTAGTGCCTTTGTATGCATGCTTAATTCTGGATTCGAAGCCAGTCTAAAGTCTAGTTCTTTCCCATGTCTCCAGCAGATCTCAAAAAGTCACTGAGCAGGGTCTCTCCATTCCATATCCTCATGCTCTTCTAGAAGCAACTCACCAAATGTTCATGATCTCAGAACTGAACATGTTAGTTCATGTGTATATGGTTATTTTCGTAGGAGAAAAAATCTTTCCCTTCCTCCAGTCTCTCCCAGTTCTCAACATAGAATTCTAATGAAACCCAACCCAAGTCTTCAGATGAGAAGCTGCAAAGTTATATACAGGACTATAGGGTCATAGATTTAGAGCTGGAAAGGGTCCATAAAGGCTACCTAATCCAAATCCCAATTTTTCCAATGAGGAAACTAAAGCGATTGAATGACTTACTTTGGATCACACAACTGAAGTAGGATTTAAACACAGGTCCTCCAGACTCCATGTGTCCATACCATATCCAATATACAATGCTAACTCTTGGATTTAACAAGTAGAAAATCTCTTTATGTTTCACTCCCATATGTCAAAATATATACACATTCCAGGGATGTGCTGGGACCAGCTCAAACCAGGTCAAGCCAATTATTAAATTTTCTCGAGTCAAACAATTTAACTAAGAACAAAATAATCACCAGACTAGAAAATATAAAAGAAAAATGGCTAAAAAAGAACTGAAATCCAAAATATTTGAGGACGTGGCAAGAATATCTAACTACTTTCATTAAGTTTAAGGGTTTGAACCAGATGAATGTCCAGGGGTGTGCTGGATTCAGCTCCAACAGGCCTGAGAGAGCTGATTGCTCAATTTTCAATGTGAACAATTTACATGTAGGAAATTGACAAGCATAAGGGCTGATGTTGTGTTCTGTGGATTATTGACTTAAGAAAGTGAAGGAGGAAAATGCTAATCATGTAGATTAAATTTAAAAGGATGTCTCCATACATTTTCCTGGATAGCTAGTTATTAAACATTTATCAGCTGATCCCTACATGTACACATACATATGTGTATGTATGTATTCATGCATTTATATATGTTTATGTACAGAAGCAGTATGACCAAATGAATAGAGAGAAGGTCTGACATCCAGTATCTTGAAGACCTGGTTTCAAGTTTCTTTCACTCAACCTTTCAGTGTCCCAGGCAACTATTTAAGTTGCAAAATAGTGGCCAGCCTACATCAGTATGGGGAATTTCCTTACTGAGAGTATGATAGATAGATCGATAGAAAGACAGATAGATAGAGAAATAGATATAGATAGACAAATAGATAGATACACACATATACACACATACATATGTGCAATGCAATTATATATATTTCAAAATCTAATAAAATCATATGATTGTATGAAATATATAATCATATATATCAATTATATAATTATATGATTAAGTTGTTCTTCAGTCATTTTTCAGTCATGTCTGACTCTTCATGATGCCATTTGGGGTGTTCTTGGAAGAGACACCGGAGTAGTTTGACATTTCCTTCTCCAGCTCATTTTACAGGTAAGGAAACTGAGGTAAAGAGGGTTAAGTGATTTGCCCAGGGTCATACAACTGAGACCAGATTTGAACTCAGATAGATGGGTCTTCCTTACTTCAGGCCTGTCACTTTATCTACTGTGTCACCTAGCTGCTCTATGTGATTATATAATCATATGTATAAATGATATATATATATATATATATATATATATATATATATGTATATGAATAAATCAACAGGGAGGGACTAGGACATGAAGGATATAATAAATGAATCACTATTTTTTAAAAAAAATCAGTAACATAGTTGTTACTACAAACAACACTAAATATTTTGTATTTTTGAGTGTTTTTTGTTGTTAAATTCATAGTAAACATTTTTTTCCACAACTTACAAAGGTGACAAAATGTCATTATAGAATGTCAGCTTCTGTCTTTTCTAGATCAGAAGGCTCTTGCTCCTTTAGAAAAGGTTTTATCAATGATTTAGCTTTACTTGCACAACTGTAATCTATGCCTTTCAATACTCATTGACTCAACCAATGGGTGGTTATAAAGCTCTGGTTCCTCCAAAGTCATGTGCAGGATACAACAGTGAGCAGGACGTGGTGCCTATCCCCACAGAACTTATAAACTAGAGGGAAATGTGTGACAAGCTTGTAAAATGCTGGAATAGGAGGTAGACTGATAAATGCCACAGGGGATCACAGCCTCCGTGATTATCTGAGTTGAAAGCTAATACAGCCTGCCCCTCAGGGCTTTGTGAAGAAAAGCTCTTTATAAGACATTGAAAGGAAGCATGATGGATTGCAAAATAGAAATGAGAGTCACTAATCCATACATAAGGATCCCAGATGGCCATGTATTGACAGTTTAAAAATCTAATATCTATATTTTATTGTATTTTTATTTTGCTAAATATTATCCAACTACATTTTTGTCTGGTTCTGGCCACAGCTGGGAGTATTATGGGCTGTATGTGGCTATGGTCCATGCCTGATGCCTCTGGTATGGTGGACAGTGCATGAGACCTAGAGTCAGGATAGAGCTAGGCCTAAGTCCTGCTCAGGTCTTCCTTGCTCTGTGACCTTGGGCAAGTCACTTGACTCCAGCGGGTCTCAGTTTCCTTACTGTAAAATGAGAGTGTTATAGTTACTGACTTCTAACAATCTCTTTTACCTATAAAGCTATGATCCGAGTCCATGTAAGGATGAGTTATTAGTATCCTGGAAACCTTCATCCAGTGACTTGCTCAAGGGCACCCAGCAAGTTGACAACAGAGCTGGAAATATTCAGGTCTCTGGTCCTCCCAAGGAAGGTCTCTTTACACAACACCAAGCTGCCCCTTTAGAAACAAGTGTGATAGGGATTGAAGGGAAGAAAAGGTCATTTTTTAGCTGAGACTTCCTGGAAGAGGCAGCATTTGAGTCAGGGCTTGAAGAACAGGCAAGACTGACACATGGAGACAATACTTTTGGCATGGGGATACTTTCTGCCATTCAATTTGAAGTCTTCAACTTGCATGGAATTCCTGAGTGACTTGTTTACTGTTTGCAAAAAAATGATCTGCAAAGTGCACCTGAGAACTGAAATTGGACAGTATTCACTGGGGCAAAAGTCAAATAAGAGAAAAGTCTGGGTGGGAGCATAGTCGAATGCAGGGGTTCTTAACTTGTTTTGTGTTCTGGTCTCCTTTAGCAGTCTGGTGAAGCTTAGCGACCCCTTGGTTTGAAATGTATGCAATAAAATACCCTGGATTACAAATGAAACCAATACTATTGAAATACAATTACAAAAATATATATATATATATATATATATATATATATATATATATATATATTTAAAAACTCATTTCATAGACCTTAGGAAAAGGACCTCTGGTCTAATGAAGGTACACTAGGCTGGAAGTTAGAGGTCTAGTGCCACTAGATCTTAAATGCCACTAATTGGGAGTCCTTGCGCAAATCCTTTTTCCCCTTTCTGAATCTCAGTTTTTCCTCTACAAGACTGGGCCAAGATGATCCCTAAATCTTTCCACAGAGCTGGGATAATAACCTTGGTCTTTAGATCACAGTTCTGTACTTCTCACTACTACAGATAGATTGGAATAAAAATAAGCTTATGCACATCATTCATAGACTCAGGATAGATCTGGAGACATAGAAGATGTTCAATAAAGAGATGCTGGTCTGTTGAGATGGCTAAGTGGTACAATGTATAGGGCACTGGACCTGGAGTCCAGAAGATCTGAGTTTGGATCTTGCCTCAAAAACTTTCTAACTGTGAATCATTTGTCTGTTTCAGTTTCCTCCATTATAAAGTGAGGATAACAACAGCTACCTCCCAGGGTTGTTGTGAAGATCAAATGAAATGATATCTAAAAATCATTTAGCATTGTACCTGATAGCTAGGTAGTTCCATAGATACAGCACTGGTCCTAGAGTCAGGAAGACCTGAGTTTAAATCTAGCTTCAGGCACTTACTAGGTAGTTGACCCTGGGCAAGTCACTTAATTCCTGTTTGCCTTAATCCACTGGAGAAGGAAATGGCAAACTACTCTAGTATCTTTTCCAAGAAAACCCCATGGATGGTATGGTCAATAGGGGTACAAATGGTAAGACATGACTCAATGACAGAACAACAAATATATAACGCTTATTCCCTTCGCCCTTGATTAATCTGCTGGTTGGCTGTCCTTTATACTTGAAGAGGACCAAAATGACATCTTTATGTTAGGGTCAAAGTATAATGTGTCTAACTGTGGCTGATCAAACCAATACAAACCCAGAAGGCACTACCACAAGTCAGGCCCAAACAGTCCATATGAACATTGGGAGTAGAGATGTCTCTAAATTTGCACATCTCATGTTTCTCTTGAGCTACTGCAATACTGCTTTGCTCAAAGAGTGCAGCACCTTTTCTGATGCAGGCACACACTATACTGGGAGGTCCTGGGTCAGCGTCTCCCATGCCTCACAATTGATCTCAAAGCTCTTCAGAGAAACATTTTGTATCGCTTCTTCTTACCTCTGTGTGAGGGCTTGCCTTGTGTGAGTTTTTCATACGATAATAGTCTTTTGGGCAAATGTAAATTTGGCATTCAAACAATGTGACCAGCCCATCAGTTATTCTCTCTGTAGGAGAATTTGAAAGCTTGGCTATTCAGCTCAAGAAAGAATCTCAGTGTCCACAACCTTTTCTTGCCAGGTGATCCTCAGAATCTTCCTGAGACAATTCAAATGGAAGAGATTCGGTTTCTTGGCATGGCACTGGTAGACTGTCCAGGTTTCAAAGGCATACAACAGTGAGGTTAACCCAGCGACTCTGTAGGCCTTCAGTTTGGCAGTCAGTCTAATAATACTTCTCTCACACTTTTCTTTGGAGCTTTCCAAACACTGAGGTAGCTCTGGTAGTGTGTGTCAACCTCATCAACTAAGTATATATCCCCAGAAAGGATACTGCCAAGGTAAGTGAACATATCCATAGCATTCATAATTTCTCCATTTGCTCTAACTCATGGGTCCACATATGAATGGTGTGGTGCTGGTTAGTGGAATGGCCTGTTTTCTTGGTTTTGACTGTCAGGACAAAACTAGCGCAAGCAGCAGAGAACTAATCTACAATCTGTAGCATCTCAGCATGGGAACAAGCACACAGCCTCGTTTTACTCCACTGATGACTGGGGAAGTATGAGAGCATCATTCATTATTCAGAACCCATGAAAACGTGCCATCATGAAACTGATGTACAGTACTGATGAATTTCTCTGGGCTACCAAATTTTGCCAAGATCTTTCACAAGCCTTCACCATTGATAGTATCAAAGTCCTTGGGCAGATTAATGAACATTGTACGCAGACCTCTGTTCTGCTCCTGGCATTTCTTCTGGAGTTTTGGGGCAGCAAATACCATATTGACCATTCCTCAGTCCTTTCTGAAGCCACACTGGCTTTCAGCTAGATGTTCATCTTCCAGGTGAAAGACCAGTCTATTAAGGAGGATTCTGGGAAGAATCTCGCTGACAATGATTCACACACACACACACACACACACACACACACACACACACACACACACAATGATGTCATAAGACAATGTATTTCCCTTTCCTTTATAGAGATGGACAATGGAGGCATTCTTGACTTCCTGGAGCCTTCTTTTGCCATGTAACCCTGAAGATTTCAGTAATCTTTTGTATGAGCAAAATACAAGGGGTTTTCTGAACCCCTTGCCTTGTAAATCTCAGCTGGAAAAGAATAACTTTGCACATAAGAGGAGCCTAAAGGCATTCAAAACCTCTTATTCCACTGGAAGTTTAACTAGAGAGGAATTGACTTAAATCTGAGGTACATGCTCAGTGCATTGGTTAATGATGGTCTGTTGAGCACACTGTGGAAGTGTTCAGCCCATCTCTCCAGGATGATGTCTTTATCACTAATCAATGTGGCTTCAACAGTGCTGAAGCATTAAGATGTATCATGGGTCTTTGGACCATAAATAACCTTCAAGGTGTTATAACAGTTTTTTGGATTGTTACTATCGAGTAAAATTGAATTTCATCTGCCTTCTTACTGAGCCAGGAATCTACATCTCTCTAAGATTCATTTGCACTTTACTTTTGATGGAATTAAACATTGCCATCTTAAAGACAGATGAACTATCCTGCTGGATATAACTCCATGGAGTTCTTGCTTTTTGTTTAGCAGCTTCTGAATTTCCCCATCATTTTTATCAAACCAGCTTTGATGTCTGCAGTTGTTTGGACCCAGGTGAGTACATGCAGTACTGTACACCAAAATTCTAAAAACTGCCCACTCCTTTTCTGCTTCACTGTTGTCAACCATGTGTTGGCTCAGTTTCCCCTCCAAGTTAGCAATGAATTGTTCACCCAAGAAGAACTGTTTGACATCGAGTCTTCTGGGGCCTTGCCTTGGGGCCACTGCTTTTGTTGAATGCAAACGTTTAGCTGGGAGAGAATATGTTTATGATTAGTCCAACATTCTATGCCACACATCACCTTCATCATTCTCACATCCTGCTTGTCTCTCCTACTTACAATGACATAGTCTATTCAGTGCCAGTGTTTGCTGCAAGGTGCATCCATGAAGTTTTATTGCATTTAGGTAAATGGAAGATAGTGTTGGTGATGAGAAGATCATGTGATGCACAAGTCTTCAGTGACCATTGCAGCTGCTGTTTCTAACTCCATTCCTCCCAAAGACTCCCTGCCATGTCTATGCCTACTCTGGTGTGAAAGTCACTGAGAATTACAAGCTTGTCCTCTTTTGGCACATTGATGATGAGGATCTTCATATAATTTTTCTTTGACCTCATCAGGTTTCATCATAGTGGAAGCATATGTACTGATGATGGCGGTGCAGGTTTTTCCTGCAAGCGGCAATCACATTGTGATGAGTCCATCATTCACTCCTTTTAGGAAATATAAAAGTTTGTTGAATAGGTTAGTTTTTATTGCAAAACCTATGCAGCTTCATGTGCTCCCCATCACTGTGGCCACTCAAGAAAAAAACGTGTATTCAGCTTTGACTTCGTTAAGTTGGTCTCCACTTGCCAGCCTTGTTTCTCTCAGGGCTGCTATTTGGATGTGATATCTGTTGAGTTCTTTTGCAACAAGAGTTATTTGTCTTTCAGGTCTTTCAGGATTTTGTGTTGTCCATAAGCCTGTGCACATTCCATATACCAATGGTGAATGGAATCACCAAAGTTTTTGTACAATTTTTTCGTGTGTTTTAACTGTAGGGTAGGACTCCCACCAGACATGGTAAGCAGGTCAGAGTTGGGTGAAGCAGACAATTTTTAGGACACCTTTTCTAACCCCTTCTCATGCCAGATGGTAAGCAGCATGGTCCTTCAAAAAAGTTTGCTCAGTCACGCAGGGGGCTGCCAAAACCTACTCCTGCTTTAGCCCAGTGAGAGGACAACCCTTTGACCTCGGCTGCCTATGTTCAGGTTTGCGACTACAACTCCCAGTATATCCACACCTTCAGCTTCATCATTTGCCTTCATCACAGGATTTTGAAGTATGTAAAAATGTTAAATGGTATGCATGACTGATGTCTTTTGTCTCATGTACATGTTGGATTCTAGTGAGGTTGAGTGCATGAAGTCATTAGCCTCATTCTCTCTTCCAGTGTCCAGTGGCAAGACAAAAGTCAAGATTCCCAGTGATGGCCCAGGATGCAGTGGATGACCTTGGCGTCTTGCATATCTAACCAAACTCTAACCTCTCGATAGTGCATGTTTCAACAACCTTCATGACCAATGGAACAAATTGTTCTCATCTACCTGTTCCACTGGGGGAAGTCTTCACATTCTTGGGGTAGACACCCCTCTAACTCACCAGTGGTTTTGAGGCCCCTTAGTTATCTGGTTTAGCCCATCTGCCAAAATGTTTTACCAGGTTGTAGCTACTGAGTATGCTGTAGCTTCTTGCAGCCACAGGTGAGAGTTGGGTGAAAGATGGACACCAAAGGTGGAAAGCAGTCCTGAAAAAGGCTCAGCAGTCCTCACACCAGAGGTCTTACTGTTCCTGGAACATCCATATACCCCAATTAACTTATTACAGTCAAGACAAATACCTTCTGGTTTCCCCATAGTACATTTATCATTCATTTCTCCTTAGGTATATAGAGAAAAATGGTGACTCCCTATACTTTCCTATCCCCAGGATCTAAAATCCCCCAATGGAGTTTTACCTATAGGCTCTTGGGTGGTGGTATACCAAGATAGTAAGTGTTAGCTCTGGTAAAAAAAAAAAAAACAAACATTCAAAGATTTAGAGCTGCACATTCTCTGCTAACCAGGCAGAGAGTTTCTCTTCATTGGAGATCTTCCAAGGGAGATCTAATAATCACTTGTTGGGAATGTTGTAGAAGGGAGAATATTGAGTACAGTGAGGTAGTACAATAGATAGAATGCTGGTCCTGATGTCAGGAAGACCTGGGTTCAGATCCAACCTCGGACACTTATTATCTGTGTGACCTTGGGCAAGTCACTTAACTTCTGTTTGCCCTGATTTCCTCATCTGTAAAATAGGGATAAAATTGTACTTTCCTCCCAGGGTTATTATAAGATAAAATGAGGTCATATTTGTAGGGCACTTCACACACCTTAAAAGGCTATGTACATGCTAGCTGTTATTGTTATTTGTGCCCCATCTTGTTATTCTGCTAAATTAAAAAGTTCAGAAGGTCAGAAACATGTCCTACCTTTCCATTTCCCATTACCTTGAACATAGCAGGTAATTATAAAAATTTACCAAATCAAATGGAATTGGAACACTTCAGAGGCAGGTCAAGTCACTAACTGGGGCCTGCTTGTATTCAGACAAAGTCATTCATAAGTACAGATCTCCATTGCCAGGAAGATCTAATTCATTGAGAATTAGGAAGGAACCCCAAAATATCTTTTACTCTTGCGAGCAAAGCCTGTGCTTGCCGTGGGTCTCCAGAGGGAAAGACTGCTATGTGTTGGTTCATAATTAAAGGATCTCAATAAACTAAACCTCATTATTCAACCAGGGAACTGACTAGACAACATCTGGCATGGTGTCAGTTGTCTGTCTGCTAGTGTAAAGCCGAGCTTCCCCAGACATGCCATCCTTGTGGGGGTGAGCAGGGAAGGGAGGAAGAAAAGCTCTGAATATACAGGCCTGTCTTTACTAGAGCAAGGCATTTTGCCCAAATGTTGCCTCCAGCTCTCCCCAATGTTCTCCTTTCATAATGATGACTGAAAGTAAACAGCTTAGCCACGCATCTCATACTTCATTTCCCCCTTTTAACTAAATATTTAAATGGAGTGTTACAGAAATAGATCAGTGGCTTAATCCAAGCATCATTAGGAGTGTGGTGAGCTTTTAATAATTCCATTCAGTTCATGTCAAGGGTCCCTAGTGTCTAGAGTACTGTTCTAGGTTCTAGATGAGGAACAAAAATTATGATTAGATATGTTTCCTGCCCTCTTGGATCTGAGTGTCTAATAGGGAAATAAGATAAAAGTTAAAAGGATAAATACCATAGACCCCAATGGAAAAGATGCCAGATGTCTTGTTCTCCTTAGCATATGAGTTCAGAAGGAGTAAGGACCATCTCTTTGGTACTGTCTATACCATGGCAGAAATCAAACTGGCCTCAGAAGCTTAGGCTCTTGGCCTGGATCAAAGAATAGCTAACTTTAGGATCTCTGTCTTAGGGTCCCAGTCTTCTCAACTGAAAAATGAGGAGTGACACTAATTGCTTTTTCTAAAATCTCTTCTCATTCTGTCTAGAGTACGAAGAGGTATGCTTGATAAATGTTTGACCAAAGTGCTGAGGTTTGGGGTTCTGGGGACCTCAAGTTCATGGAGGCAAGATGGAACTTAAATACAAAAAAGACTGTAGGAGGGATCTGGGGATGATCTAGTAGTCTGCGGGTTCCAGGGATGGTCCTAATGGGAGTGATCAGTAGCCTGGGGTGTCTCGAGGTCTTGTTGGCAATGACCAGTACCCTGGGAGGGAATAAAGATGGAATCTAGGGAGGATCTTGATGGGAGTGGCCAGTAACCTGGATCAAAGGTGGGAAATATAATGGGCATAGTGATAATGAAAAGCTTATGGGCCTCCAGAGACTGCCAGATCAAGTGAGAAGATTCAAGGAGATTCCCAGAATCTGTGCCCCACCAAATGAACCATGGAATCTGGGGACAGGAAGGGACCTCAGGGAACATCTAGTCTCACCTATATATGAGGTAGGCATCCCTTCTCCATCATCTCCAACAACTGGTCCTTAGGCCTCCCTTGGAAGATCACCAATGAGGAGAAATGCTCTACCTCCCAAGGCAGGCCATTCTATTTCTTCGTCATTTTGATTATTTGGAAGGTTTTCCTTATGTTGATCTGAAATTTGTCTTGGCTATTCTCATTCATTGCTCCTAGTTCTACCCTTTGGAGCTGAACAGCATCAGTAAAATACCATTTTTTTCCCAATTCCCTAACCCAGTCTGATGATGCTGCACAGCAGCTGAGAGAAGAACAGAGACCAGAAGATCAGAAATACAGTGCTGGAAGAGATCTCAGAGACTAATCCAATTTCTTCATTCTACAGACAAGGAAATTGTGGCCCAGGTTGGTTAAGGGACTTGCTCAAGGTCACATAGCTCAGGGAGGATTTGAACCCAAGAGTCCTGGCTTGATTTGTTTTTTTCCATTGTGCCACTCTGCCTCCCCATTCTACACATAAGGAAATTGAAGCTCTAAGAGGCTATTAACTTATTCATGAGGACACAATAGCAGGTCTCAGATTCAAAACCAGGTATTCTTGTCTCCCAGCCCTATACTCTCCAGGTGTGGGGAACCTGTGACCTTGAGGCCGCAGCTCCTCCACTCCAGCTCCTCTATGTGTAAGGTTGTTTTAAGCAGAAAGGCAACTGCAGGAGCTTCTCTCTCTTTTTGTTTCGTCTATTCATGGGATTTTTACATAACCTTTTGGAGATCAAATAGGTGTTTGATTTTTATACTCCCTGCAATTGTTTCCTACTTAAAGAGAAGTGGAGAAATAAGCTTTAGAGTAGGGTTTCTTAACTTTTTTACATCATGGAGCCCTTGGGCAGTGGAGCAAAGCCCGGGACTCTTTCACAGAATCAAAGTTTTTAGATGCATCAGGTCACAAAAAAAATTAATTTTATTCAAATGCATTTCTCAAAATGTTTTTTCAAAAAATCTGCAGACCCCAAGTTAAAATTCTCTGCTTTATAAGTCAGTTTGGCCCTAACCACACAGGCAGTCAGCTGGACCTTCGGGATACCTCTTGTATGTACTCAACTCGGAAGGTCAGAGGCCATGGTTCTATTATCTCAGGTGTTTAGTACCTGTTTATCCCATACCTTTCCTGATGAGGAATGCCTGTAATTTAGGAAGGAAAAGCAGGGAAGGGAAGGGAGAAAAAGGAAAGAAAGTTATCCTAGGTCCTTCTCTCAGGTGTCCGATCTTCCCTGCCCAATCCCATTCAGGAAGACACAGTTTGTGGCAATAAAATGAAATGCATTATTACACTTGCACCCGTAATGGTAATTGGATGAATGTTCTATTTTTCTCCATAATGAGGCATTTCCTACATTCAGGAGAAACTGTTGAGCCTGAGGCCTCCTAGTTAACTCCCATGGAAATTGAATTATTGCCTTATAAAAGAAGGCTGTCCCTGGAATTATCCCTTCAATAGTTTAACCATTTACCGGACCACGATTTTCTCTTGGTTCCTGGTCACGCCTACTGGGATTATCTACAACGCTTTTGCTTTTCCCCTTTGATTTCTCTCTGACCTCTCACCTGTTAGCCAGTTTCCTTTATCGTAGCCCTTTATCAGTATTCAGGAAGGGAAAAAGCTCATTCCTAACAGCATGCATTCACCTCAAATACACTCATTCCTTCACCCACAAATATTGGTTGAATACTCTATGACAGAAGATGGGCTGACAGAATGCAAAGGTCAGTCAATTACCAAGTATTTACTAAACCTCTTGTTGTCTATACCGAGCATTGTGTCTTTGTCTTGGATGAACAGTTGTTTCAGTCGTGTTTGATTTTTCATGACCCCATTTGAGATTTTCTTGGCAAAGATCCTGAAGTGGTTTGCCATTTCCCCTCTCCAGATGAGGAAGCTGAGGCAGACAGGGTGAAGTGACTTGCCGGGGTCACACAGCTAGTAAGTACCTGAGCATTGTGTGACCAGGGGGGAAAGAAGACAAAGGCAAAACCGGTCTATTCAGAGGATAACAATCTATCTAGGGAGACCTGTATGGAAAGAGGTTTGCACAAAATAGATATATAAGGTGATTTTGAAGGGAGCATGTTGGCAGTGGGGGCCATTGGCAAAGGGCTCATGTCGAAGGAAGCCCATGGGCTATACTTTGAATGAAACTAGGAATACTGAGATAAAGCGAAGGGGAGAGTACAGTCTAGGCAAAGAAGATAACCCATGCAAAGGCTCAGTAGGAGGTGAAGCCCTACATATAAGGAAACCAAGAGAGCCCATTTGGCTGGGCCATAAATGCATGTCATAGGTCAGGTCTAACTGCTAAACAAATTCATATTTGATCCTTGGGGGCAACAGGAAGCTAGTGAAGTCTATTAAGTCATATTATCAAATCCACACTTTAGAAAAATCAATTTGGTTGTATGAAAAATGAATTGGAAAGAGGGGCTTGAGGCAAGGGGACTGATTAGGAGGCTATTGCAAAAATCTAGGCAAGAGGCGATAAAGACCTGAACTAATATCTAGCATTTGTGTGGCACTTGAAGGTTTTCAAAAGCACTTAAATACCTAATCTGATTCCCACAAAAACTGTGGGATAAAATGACAATCATGACTAACATTTATGTTGTGCTTGTTATGTGCTGAGCCAAGTATTTTTCAAATATCATCTCATTTCATCCTCACAACAATCCTGGGAAGTTGTGATGGGGTGCATAGGTGCATGTGCTTGGGCCCCAATTCTACAATCACATTTCTCTTTAAGAATCCCATTTCTCCCTAGCTTCAAAATACTATCCCAGGCAGTTTCTCCCCAGCCCAAGGACACAGCCTGCCTAGCAACAACCATCCTCTCCTTTCATGATACAGCAGCCAGCTGTACCTAGAGAATTTATTGGTTTGATCCAGCTGTGTACTTGCTGAACTGGCTGTAAAACAACATTTACTTCTCACTGACCAATCATATGTATCCTAGACTTAGACACACATATACTCCCTTACATTTATCTTGTCTAACAAGACATTGATGAGAACAATCTGATATTTCTGAGTCAGCCCTGACCGTTGGTTGACTTAGTGATGTTTCAGGCCTAAAACCACACCTCCAGGTAGCCCCATCCTTTGGCTATTTCCCAATGAATTTTGGGTAAAATACCTGTGCAGTAGATGCCAAAAGTGCCCGTTCCTTTAAGAACTAACCACTCCCTAATCCCACCCCAAAACACCTAATTAGGATATTTGACACATGCTTCATTATAGAATATCATGTATAGGCTTTACCTGTACCCCTCTAAGGTCCCTAAGAACTCTTGCCCACTGAAAAGCTTAATAAATCTTTACTTTGACTTCAAAAATGCTTGAGTCTGCAAATTCCTTCCAGGCCTGGTGTTTGTAGGGGTCTCACACCCTGCTTCCAGCCTTCATCAGTTGGTGCTATTATCCCTGTTTTACAGATGAGGAAACTGAGTCAAACAGAGATTTTTTTTTAAGTGACTTGATCAGGTAAGTGTTTAAGGTCAAATTTGAACTCAGGTCTTCCTGACTCCGGGCCCAGCACTCTATCCACAGCACCGCCTAACTGTAAGTGGATGAGTTACAAATCTACCAAAGTAGTATGCAGTCCCTACTTTGGCCTCTTACCTGAAGGGCCTTTAGCTCTGGAAGCCTCCAATACTCATAGGCTCGCAGCCCCAAATTGTGAGGTAAGCCAACAAGGTGTCGTTCCTTTTCCTGGAATATTTGATGAAAAATATGAATAGCTAGGATAATTGACTCTTTAAATTAATCGGTGGTCTCACGTCTGCAGAATTTTAATATGAGTGCTTGAGTGGGTTGCTACTATAATCCATATAGTCTGAGAATTTATCAACAGCATAACTGAAATAAACTGATCCCAATTCAAAGATTTTTGTATAAAGCAGAAATATCAGAAAAGGTGTCATGCAGCTCAAGCCAAATCTGTGTAAATTTTCTTTATAGAAATAACGTAAAGCCTGGGTTGCAATATTATCTGCATGGCTTCATAGCATTCATAATTTTGGTAGTTGGTATTTCCTGCACATGCCCACATTACCTAAAATGGAGTCAGGCTGGTTTTTGGGAGAAGACATTTTGCATCCCTCTACCACGTGGGGGGAAGCAGCCTTTTCCTTGTGAGTAGAATGGGGTGTGCCTTGGGATGGGAACCCCTGGTCTTGGGACATTCTGTCTCTCCCTAGGCATCCAGAAAGGGCCAACATACAGTTTACCCACAACCATGTTTACAACACCATGAAATGAAGCATTGGGGGGGAAGGGTTAACCTTTTCCCTCTCGCTTTTACCTTGTGGCCTCAGAGAATTGGGTTTGGGGTTTTCAGGAGGATCTGTTTTATTTGTCCTTTTTGTCTGTAGGCTCAGAGTGAAATCCTTGGACCTGGAATAGATTTGCGGCGACCTTGCAGTCGGGCCAACAAGGAAGCCCTGAAACTGGAACCCAAAGTGGGTTAAAGGGGAGGGTTGGGTTGATAAGAACTGTGCTAAACTGTGAATTTAACCTCCTTCTGCTGCCCAGAGACTGAAGTGCTGAAGATGAGGGATTATGCCTCCCAGGTGTTTGGAAGGGCTGCTTGTATGTTTGTTTTCTCTGGCTTTAACTTTCAAGTAAATATTCTTTTGTGAAAGCTAACCTAACAAGTGGTTACATATGTTACTGGGGGTGCAGGATCCCCTAAAACAAGAGGAATACCATGGGTGGAAGCTGTGGCCAATGGGAGAGCCTGGGCATCTCCCAAATCCCTTAAGGATGCCAGAGAAACCTGGGGGAGGGATGAAATGTAATGTACCTGACCTTCAGGCAGTGGGGGCCAGGATAGTAACTGTGACATACAAAATCATACACTTTTTCAAAATTATGTCCAACTGTCACCAACAGCAAAGCAAAAAAGTAATAAATAAACTTGTCTCAGGATGTCAAATTGTCTCTTATTTTAAACATGTGCATTTAATGCACAAAGGAAACTAGAGATCAAGTGACTTTGATCTTATATTGGAACAGTGGAAGGAAAGCTATGCTAAAGAAATGATCTGACAAAAAATGTTTAGGATTTTGAAGTTGTTCACCACTTACTACAAATTTATATGTCATTATCTAAAATGAAATTTTGGTTTTTGTGCTATATTGTGAGGTCACCAAAAATATGAATGTCAATATTGGCAAAAGCTAAATCCCTGGACTTTTTTGAAAAGGTAGAATAAAACAAAACCAGCCTCCCCTCCATCCTACCCCCCCCCTCCAAAAAAAATCTGTCCGGGACAAACGTAATAATCACCAGTTGCATGGTAAATAAAATGAAATATTGAGCTGCCTTATGTTCACTGTGCTAATACATATTCATGAGTTAATAAAACTACCAAATATGAATAGGAGTACGTATAATTGTGTTTTAGATAAGATTTCTGAAGTATGCTGAATTTGCTTAGTTTGTCAAAATTATCAAAAGTATTGCTTAACGAAGTACACATTTATAGTCAGGCCTTTAAAAGTATCCTGGATCTCATTTAATGAAATAACTCAAAGATATGGTTAAGAAGTTTGAAAACTTTAGAAGAAACATTTTGAAAATATATTTAAGTATAAATATAAAATGTAAATATTCAAAATAGAATTAAAATTTCATTTACATTACAGTAAATGATAAATATGCATACCTCACATGGGTCCATGAATTTTAAAATACAATTTTTAATCTATTTGTTTATATAAATAGTTGATAAGTGAGACCAGATTTAAACACGGGAAGATGAGTCTTCCTGATTCCAGGGCCAGTACTCCATTTACTGTACCACCTAGCTATCTTGTAGTCAAGAAGTCCTGAGTTCAAATTCTGTCTCAGACACTTACTAGCTATATAATCCTGAGCAAGTCACTTAACCAGTTTGCCTTAATTCACTGGAGAAGAAAATGGCAGACCATTCCAGTATCTTTCCCAAGAAAACTCCATATGAGGTAACAAAGAGTTGGATATGGCTAAACAACTATTTATATAAGCAAATAGTATTATAATCACTTTATCCTGTTTGTCTCAGTTTCCTCATTTGTAAAATGAGCTGGAGAAGGCGACAAATCACTCCGGAGCAAGAAAACTCCAGACAGGGTCACAAAGAGTCAGACGAAGAGGTCAGACTGAAACAATTGATCAACAAGAATTTCCTACCTCCAGGCCCAGCACTCTATCTACGGAGCCATCTAATTGACTAGATAGATAGATAGATAGATAGATAGATAGATAGATAGATGCTCCACAAAAAATATTTGTGCAAGGACCCACACACCCTGGGAACAGCAAAGCATTCCTAATGCCTTTTCCTCTCCAGACCATACTTCTTACTTTCAGAATTTCAACACCACTCCTAAATTGCAGCCTCATAGTAGAACCTCCCTTAGCACGTGGGGTCTCCTTACCCTGGGTCATCCATCCATGACTACAGCCTTCTTACAATGGAACATTCCTCCATCATGCTGGTTCCCTTCTCCCATTAGTGAGCTCCCACTGGGAGGCCCAATTTTGAAGAAGGATTCAGCTTGGCCAACCTTTTTCACCTCCTGGCTATGCTTTTCACTTTCTACACCTCAACACTACCCCCTCTCAATTATTTCCTATTTATCCAATATATGGCAAGTTCATATGTATTTGTTTGCTTTTTGACTACTCTATTAGAGCAAATGTTCATCCTTTGTTGCCAAAGAAGACCGTGCCATCAAAGAAATAATGACATGACTTGCACTTGACTGTTTTGAGCGAGGCAGAGCTGTGCAGGTCACCAGCTTCACTTTTCCTCCAGAGCCATCTGAATCCATATTCATTATGATCACTGGAGATGACCCAGGATGAGGCAATTGGGGTTAAATGACTTGCCCAAGGTCACACAGCTAGTGAGAGTCAAGTGTCTGAGGTGAGATTTGGACTCAGGTCCTCCTGCCTCCTGCACTGGTGCTCTGTCCACTGCACCACCTAGCTGCCCCAGTACACAATACTGTGCTACTCTCAAAGGAGGATATACTCCAAGCTTTTGGCTCCTTAAATATTCCTTCTCTAGCTTTGGAGAAGAAAGGTAGCTTTCACTAAGCCACATGTAATCAATGGACTGACCAAGGTTGGATGATTATTTTGTCCTATAACTTAGCCCATAAATATATACATACACACAGGTACGTGCGTGCCCACACACATACACACACACACACACAAATATATACTTTTTCATAGTCTCTTGGGAGTTCTCAGCACTCATTTCATTAAAACATTTTCCTGGAAATCTCAGCCCAAACTATAAAGTCCATAGTCCCTTAAACCACAGATCACAAGATCAAATTTAGAGCTAGAAAAGCCCTTAGAAGCCACTGAGTTCAATTCTCTCATCTTGCAGATGAGGAAACTGAGGCACAGAATTTGCAACTTACCCACGCTCAAACAAATAGGTCTGAGGCAGGATTTGAACCCATATCTTTCTGATTCCAAGCCTACTACTTTACTCCTTTCTAAAGCGAGAAGGATGGAGTACTGAATTTGGAGTCAGGAAGACCTCTGTTCAAACCAGGCCTCAGACGCTTTCCAGCTGTGTTAACACTGCGCAAGTCATTTAACCTCTATCTGACTCAGTTTCCTTATCTGTTAGGTGGGGATAACAACACCTGCCTCCCAGAGTTGTGAGGATCACATGAGATAATAACTGTAAAAACACTTTAGCACAACATAAGCCCCTGAAAAGCTGGGACCACTTTCTTTCCCCTTATATTTGTAACCCCAATGCCTGGCAAAATGTCTGGCAAGTAGTAAGTGTTTAATAAATGTTTACTGTGTTGCCTTACCTTGCTGTTGCAAGTATTAAAATAAATATTATTTCTCAAGTCACTTAGTAGGGCCTTCCTTCAGATTTGCTTCCCCTGAAGCCTCCAATCCAGAGTATTCAACCCATCCTTTCTACTTTAGCTAGACTATTAAGAATTTCCCTGAATTTTTTTTAAAAAAGAATTTTCCTGATAACTTGCCACTTTCCTGAATCAAGCAGCCCTATACATCTGAAGGCACAGGGTACAAAAATCTTGGTATCACCTAACTTGTACTTTAGAATTCTGTTCCAATCTAGGACACAGGTCATTTTAGAGCTGGAAAGAATCTTTGTTTAGTTATTTTCAGTCATGTCCAAATCTTTGTGACCCCGTTTGGGTTTTTCTTGGCAGAGATACTTGAGAGGTTTGTCATTTCTTTCTCCAATGTGTTCCCATTTTAAAGATGTGGAAACAAGGCAAATAGGGGCTAAGTGACTTACCCAGGGTCACACAGCTAGTAAGTATCTGAAGCCAGATTACAGATCTAGTGCTCTATTCACTCACCCATTTAGCTGTGGAAAGAATTTTTGAGATCCTAAAAGAATTATCTTGTCTTATGTATTTTTATAGAGGAATCCAGACAAGTAGAATTCTCTTTAGCCAAGAGTGGTGAAGGAGACTTCGTTCTATCATTCTATATTCACCACAATACTCAGAGGTCAAATTAACTATAAATTTTACTCCTTAGGAGAGATACTGAAAATCATTACCTAAAAATGAAATGGATACACATATTTATTTCTTTAATTTAGGTGTATGTGGAATCAGACAATTGACCTAGCCATACCTGGAGTTAACACACACACAAACACACATACACACACACAAAACACATACATACATACACATGATCTAAGTGCTACGATGACTTATGGGGTGCAGTGAGTGAGGAGGAATTGACATCTGCCAACTGAAATTAAAACAAACAAACTCCTAAGAATCTCAGTATCTGCTTGAAATATCCTCCTATTCTCAAGGCAAGACTGTGGGGCTTCTCCTCCTCACAACCCAAACTGAGGTTTGCTCTTTTTCAGAATTGCCTCTGATGCCCATTGTAAACTGATTCCAAGTGTATAAAGGGAAGGAGGGAAAGAGAAGGAGCCCATACTGTGATTCACCCCAACCTGCACTCCTCCCAGAAATGGCCTCTGACCCTACAGTTACCCTTGTACACAGCCCCACATTGGGCCCTCCATCTCACCCATATACAACCTAGAGGTATGTGTGTATGGGAGAAAGAATGCCAGATTTTGATTCAGATAATGAGGATTCAAATACTAGTCCTGAAATTCTCCTGGATTGGCACATACTTTCTGGATTCTTATACACTGAAGAAGGAAGAAGACATTATCGCAGACTGGAACAGACTAAGCCTAAGGTTGAGTGCCTATATGTCCCTCACATTTCGAGGCAAAGGTCCTTTGTTTCTAAGTGACTGTTGAAGTTCTCAGAGAGAATCTAATAACTAGCAGGCCCACCACCACAGGGGCTGAGCCAGGAGGGGCATTTGGCCTGTGTCTCACATCCAAAGGAAACTTAAAATTTAGTAGCCAAAAAATGATTATTGTTCAACTATAGAACAATAACAGTTGTGGCAGCTAGGTGACACAGTGGACAGAGTTCTGGGTCTGGAGTTAGGGAGACATCTTCCTGAATTCAATTCTGGCTTCACATACTTACTAGCTGTGTGACCCTGGGCAAATCATTTAAGCTCATTTGCCTCAGTTTCCTCATCTGTAGAATGAATTGGAAAAGGAAAAGGCCACTCTAGTGTCATTGCCAAGAAAACCCTAAATGGGGTCATGAAGAGTTGATTGAAAGAGTGAACAAAAAATAGAACAACAACATTTCAATGATCTTGCTATATGGTCAGTGTCAATAGTAACCATAACTTTCCCCCAATAACTATTACATTTACCCAGAAAAAAGGCAAGAAATATATTTGTTAAATTGTTTAAAAATTCATTTAAACTTATTCCTTTACATTCTCATTCTAGGGTGCTTGATTTTGTTCTTTGAGTATTTTCTTTCTAAAATTAGAGTTGGGACGCAAAAGCTGGCAGTAGCCAGCCCCTTCTTCATTGGCTGAGTCTTATACCGGACACTAGGCAACACTGTGAGGGAGGTAAAGTTCGCATAGAGTTCCTTCCCACCACTCCTTTCTGCCTTTCCCCACCTTATCATACTGTTCCTCTTGCTGAAGAAAATGACTTGACAAATTAATTCACTGATGTACTACGTCAGTGGCAATGAGTTACCAGGTGTATTAGAAAGGGAAAAACCATGCTTAAAGCCAAAGGGAAAAAAATGAATCTCTAATGATAGAATCTCAGGTATTTTTTCCAGATAGTTCAAAAGTTTTTGGGGTAGAGACGGCCATCATGACCATGACCACCACTACCACCACCACTACCACCATCATCATCATTATCTACATTGAGATATATACATATACATATATATATGTATATATATATAATAGATCTATAGCTATCTACATACTTAAACATGTGCAAGTGTATATATATATATGTGTGTGTGTGTGTATCTATATATATGTATACATATGTATATGTATGTATCTATACGTATAACTTCGAGATTTGCAAAAGTCTTCCCTCACTACAATCCTGAGCGACTGCCTAGACTTAGGAGTAAGGGTAGTCCTGGACTGTTTCCTTTTCTGTCTTTGCATCCCCAGTGCCTAACAAAGTGCCTGACACATGGTAGGTACTCAATAAATGCCTACTGATTTATTGATAAAGGACTGTTATTGGTTTTCCTCTATACCTCAGTAGCCTTTGCCTGAGAGTTGCATATTGCAAGACTCCAAGTTTGAGGCTTCCCCACTCTGTGCTTCTACTATTTACTGCAGTTTCCCTAGTTCCCCTTTCTATCACTGGTCACCTTCCTACCCCACTCCCACAGTCCCACATCCCTCACTGACCAGGAGGGCATTCTATTACTCCTGGCTCCCAGTACCATTTCCAGGCTCTCCCTCTACCACCATCACTCAGTAACCTTCTCTCCCCTGAAATTCATTCAGTCTATTTTATCAGCCCTTCAAGTGGTGACTTGTCAATAGACCTTCAAAACAGTATCCTTGAGAAGAACTCCTTTTTCAGGGAGTTCCCTGGCTCAGCTAAAGTCTTACTTTATGTAAGAAGTCTTTCCCAGTTCTCCCAAATCTTAAATCTGAGGATAACCCAATTTATCCTGTATACATCCTGTGTGTGTATGCACATTTACATAGATACATACACACAGAGACACAAAGACACAATTACACACAGACATGTGTATGTATCTATGTATGTTGCAGATATTTGTATATTGCAATACAGTCCCCATTAGACTGTGATCTCCTTGCGAGTAGGGATTATCTTTTACTTTCTTCGTATCCTCAGTCCCTGGCACTGGCATAATAGGAGCTTAATAAATGCTTGCTAACAACTGACCTACCCTGGATTCTCAAGCAAGACTCATCCCTACCTTGACCCTCTGTGGTTTGCATCCTTCTACCCAGAGAAGTCCTCTGAATCTCCCCAACCCTGTTTCATCTTTGGTATTTTGAGTAATTAGGTGAGAGTTCTCACATGTGTTGGAGAGCAAGCTAGAAATTGATTGTTATTCTTTTCTTTATGAAGACACCCTGGGGGATGCAGGAGAGCTGAAAGGGTAGGAAGATGAGATAGGAAGGGGATGCGGGGCTGAGGCAGGCACCCTGTCATGGCTTGTCACATTGCATTCACAAAGAAAACACTCAAATTCAATTACAGAGAGATTATCTCCCAGGCACCCACAGGGCTAGAAATCTTGGGCCGTTCTTTGGTATCCAGAATGCAGGTTAAGGGGGAGGGGGGAGGGACTTGCAGACTTCCTGGCTAAATTTACCAACTGAAAATTCTGAGAATCTGATTAGTTCCTTCCACCAAGAGACGTTCGTGTAATTGAGAGCAGGGACTGTTTCTTGCGCATTCAACACAGGGCCTGGCGTATAGTAAACACTTGATCAGTACTTGTTAGTTGACTAAGAGATTAGTAAGCACCTGCTATGTACCAGGCACTATGCTAAGTAACCCTTGGGGATACAATAAAAAGAGTAAAAAGTTGTCCCCACTCTCTGGGAGCTCACAGTCTAGGGGAGACAATAGGCAACCACCTATGTACAAACAAGCCTTATACGGCATAAAGGGAAAAGGGGCATTGGGAAGACTTCCTGTGGAAGGTCAGACTTTAGCTAGGACTTGAATGTGGCCAGAAAAGGCAGGAGGCAACGTTGAGGAGGAAGAATGTTCCAGGCATGGCTGACAGCCAATGAAAATGCTGGGAGTCAGGAGATAGAGTATCTTGTTCCAGGAACACTAAAGAGACCAGTGTCTGTAAGAAGACTGGAGGCCCAGGTTATGACCAGATTTGAATGATAAACAGAAGAGTTTATATTTGATCCTGGAAGTGATAGGAAGCCACTGGAATTTACTGGGGTAGAGGTGGGAGAGAGAGAGAGGGAGAGAGAGAGAGAGAGAGAGAGAGAGGGAGGGAGGAAAAGGGAGGGAGAGGGAGGGAGGGAGGGAGATGGAGAGAGAGAGAGAGAGAGAGAGAGAGGGAGAGAGAGGAGGAAGAGGGGAGGGAGAAAGAGAGAGAGGGAGGGAGGGAGGGAGGGAGAGGGAGAGAGAGAGAGAGAGAGAGTGTGTGTGTGTGTGTGTGTGTGTGTGTGTGTGTGTGTGTAACATCAATCTGTGCTTTAGAAACATTGCTGACAACTCAGTAGAGGATAGTCCTCTTGTGAACACTAACATTGATCCTTAGGTAAATCAAGTCATCTCTTGGCTTCAGTTTCCTCATCTATAAAACAAGGAGTTGAACCACTGAATTCGAAGCTGTCCTTTAGTTCTAATATTCTGTATTTCTAGAATCAGTAAAGACTATTGAAGATTGGATGAAAGGTATTTGATATTAGATCTAGCGAATCACTATTTTACAGATGAGGAAAATGTAGCCCAGATGGTATGAAGTGACTTGCCCAAGGTCACTTAGGTAGAAAATGTAAGAGCTGGGTAGAGTTCACACTCAGGACTTGATTCTGAATCTTACAACTGCCTCCCTAAGAAGGATTGTAAAGAATTTAAACACAACTTTCAGAAGTGACATGATATTACATTTTTAAGTCTTGAGGAATTTGTCAAGACATACAAAATCACAGGTAATGGTTGATTTAAGTCTGGGAGGGATCTTAGAGGTCTAATTTGTGTATCATAGGCCCCTTTGACAGTCTTGTGAATCCTCAGAATCATATTTTTAAATGAATAAAACAAAATAATGATAAGATTGGAAATAAAATAATTATAATGAGATACAATTATCAAACTATTTTTTCCATTTTTAATATTGAACTTAAATGTACAATAAGAAAAGGAAAAGAAACATATTGTAAACTTAAATATTGAAACTTAAGTACAAAATAAGAAAAGAAAAAAGCATTGCCATGTGCATAGCAGAATATAAAAGAGGATCCAAACTATGTAACAATAAATTTCCATTTCAAGAAAGCCTATATACTAAATGCTATACATTATGTTTAAAGTTTTCCATCATTTCTTTGCTTTCTTGTATGTTTTCTTTTGTTCTCTGCTGTGCACTTTTTACTTTGTTCTTTCTCTCTCTCTCCCAAGAAGGCTTCAATTAAGTATGGATATATTTATACATACATACATATACATATCTATACACACATGCATGTATACATATAATACCATATACATACATACATATGTACATACACACAAAGATATATACATACATATACACACATATACATAAACTTACATACATATAATTAGCTATAATCATACTCATATATAGACATATATATTCACATTCATCCATGTCAGACCATACTGTACTTATTTATGATCTGTTTCTCTAAAGGTAGATAACCTCTTCATAAGTCTGAGTCTTTCCATATTTTTTCAAGTCCACCAACTCATCATTTCCTACACCACAGCAATATTCCAACCTTATGCTGTCTACATATTTAAAATGGTCTAAAACAACATTGATGAATATGGATGACACATGGTATGGTTTCCCTGTTTTTCTCTTTTGATTAAATCTGTTTTACCCTTAACTTTGTCAAAGATCATGATAACCACCTCTGCTCTTTTTCCCAAATTATTTTTTTAAAAAAGTTCACAGACTCCAAGTTAAGGTACCCTATTCTAATCCAACCCCTTTCATTTTGCCGATAAGCGAACTGAGACCCAAAGACAAAGCCACTTACCTAAAGTCACACAGGTAAAATAGAGAGAAGTCAGAACCTGCACTCAGGTTTCCATTTTCCAAATCCAGTAGCTTTCCACTAAATCACATTGAAGTTCTCTGGCCCATTTCACTGATGGTACAGAACTCCTTGGGTAGCTCTTTTCACATCAAGAAAAGCATTAAAGGTTGAGTCCTAGTTCATAGATCTGAAAAGGAAAAATAGCCAGGGGAAGTGAGGACATAAACAGAAGTTCTCTAAGTCAAGACAGAAAACAAGCCTAGAAAACAAAGAGGATAGAAGCCACAATGCTAATTTCTTGTAAGAGGCATGCCAGTCAATGAAACTGTGTAGCTTGCAGATAAAAGCTCACTTCCAAAGATAGCCTGCTGGCTTGGGTCTTTTTAGGTAGACCGGATCAAATCTCTCCTGGAATTCTGCTACACTTTGGTAAGTAAGAAGGGCACCTAAATTCTCAATAATAATAGTGGAAAACCTTTTTTTTACTTCTTTCTGGCTGGAGTCTAAATTAGCCTTATGGGTAAGAAGGGACAATTACTCTCTCTGGAAGCACCTCTCTGAGGGGGAACAAGGGAATGAAGCTATTCCTTCTACCTCCTCTCTGTATTGTCCTACCTTCACTCATAACCTTATCTTTAAGTAAAATTTTGAATTGGTGATTCAAAAGAAAAATCTCCTTTTCTCAAATCTCCTCCCTACCTGCTCCCCCCAAAAAACTTAATTGAATTTTATTGTAAGCAGCAGTCCAGGACCTGGGTTCAATGTCTGTTTTTGTCACTTACTACCTTTGAGACCTTGAGCCAGTCAGATAAACTCTGTAGCTGCTGTTGTCTCATCTGTAAAATGCTAGGGTTAGAGACCCTTCTAACGCTAAATGTATGATCTTAAGATAGCTGGCTAACTCTCTTGACTGAGTTGACTTGACCTTGGCTACCCAAAGAACGCACTAGGCAATGCCAACCTCCCTTTAGTGTGGGAGAAACCAATTCTGTTTATCTAGTTTGAGATTTAATCAAAATTCATGATTAATTTAGCTATGCTGAATAAGCACCTGTGTGCTTATTGTTTTGGGAAGGTATCTGCAGCAAGTCACTGAAAAGTGGTCAAAGCATGCTCCAGTGCATGGTAGGAACTTAGTATTTAGATGAAAAATAAGGTAGGTTTCAAGCAAGGTTGACAGGGAAGAATTTCATCCAACACATAATGTAGTGAGAGGGAGGGAGAAGTCCACTTGGAGAAGAGGATACACATTTCATGGAAGAAAAAAGCTAAGATTGAGAGTCTGCTCATCTGCAGGGGTCTCCAAAAGGCAACATCTCACAGATAGCACTGATGCCCCAATATCTCCTTAGCCCTGGTGAATTTTTAGGGTAGAAATGAGGAGTAGTGCCTGCCACTAGAAGAGTGTCCATTCTTTCATTCACATAGTATCAATCAATATGTATTTATGAAGTGTATACTATGTGTCAGGCGTTATATTAAGCACTGAGAATACTCCCCCCAAAAAGGCAAAAGACAGATAACAAGAAAACAAATATATACAAAGCAAGTCAATAAACAAGATAAATAGGAAATAATACAGAGAAAGCACTGCAATTAAAAGGTAATGGGGAGGGCTTTTGTAGAAGGTGTAATTTTAGTTGGGACTTAAAGGAAGTTCAGGAAGCAGGTAATCAGAGAGGAGGAGGGAGAATGTTGTAGACACAGGGGAGAGCCAGAGAAAATGCCCAGAACAGAAAGATAGAGTGTGTTGCTCATGGAAAAGCCTGGAGGAGGCTAATGTTACTGCATCAAATAGTACTTGTGGGGAAGTAAAGTATAAGTGACTTGGAACACCAAAAAAGAGAATTTTGTGTTTATTCTTGGAAGCAATACTGAAGAATTCTAATAAAGCTGCCCCAACCCCAATATTTTAACTCCTTTATAGGTCTCACTGAACAGCAGGTCCACTGCCCTTACCTAGACACTCGTTTCTTCATGTATGCCTCATGGCTCACTAGAAGACCAGATGTGTCCATGAGCTCATATTTCCCACAAACAGCAGGTGTGTCCATGCACTCAACCGCAGCTACATCCATATAGTCTCACACAGGACCACAATACTCAGTCAATCAGAAAGCAGGACCACTAGGATGCCTAAGCAGGATGGGGATCCCAAAACAATGGAAGGGACTCCCCAAGTAGGCACCTGTACAGTAATATCAAAAGCTTTCCTTTAGGTGAACTTGTGATGTAGAGAGACTTATTATAATATCATTACCATACATACACACCCCTCCCAATGGGTTTTTCTGTATACATCATAGGTAATCATATGCACAGTTCCACTGTGGCTGGGACCTTTCCCCTATTACCGAATCCCTTAACAAATCCCTTCTGCCTTTTTAATATTCATAATTTCTGTTACATACTTGCATATGTGTCCTATAAAAATCCATCCTTTTTTCTCTGAAATTTCTGGTTCCTCTCGGATCTTGGCCCACTTCTTGAGAGGTATCAGTCTCAATAAATGTCTGTGCTTGGATTAAGGTGGTCTGGCTCTGAATCTTCTTTGAGATGGTTCCATCACAACACATCATGAAACCACAACAATAGAAAAGCATTGGAGTTTATTGAAGGGTGTGTGTGTGTGTGTGTGTGTGTGAGAGAGAGAGAGAGAGAGAGAGAGAAAGAGAGAGAGAGAGAGAGAGAGAGAGATGATCAGACCTATGTTTTAGAAGAATCATTTTAGTGGTTGAAGGGACAATGGATTAGAGTGAGGAAAAACTCAAAGCAAGTAAACCCACCAATAGACTTTTGCAATAATGACAAAATCAGAGAAGAGGAAGGTGTTTTGACAGAGGTTGCAAAGGTGAAATTGGCAGGTCTTGGTAACACCTTGGATATTAAAGGTGAAATATAGATAGAGAGGAATCCTGGACAACTCCTAAGTTTTGAACCTGAGCAACTGGGAGGTTGATGATTGATTGATTAATTGATTGATTAATTGGTGTATATGAGCAGTCTGCCACCACTAACTTCTTCTATGTGATTAAAAGCCGTATTACTGAGGACTTGTCTCAGAAGAGAAGTGTGTCATAATATTGGAAGAATGAGAGACAACAATGGCCAACCCTCTTGGCATCTTCATGTTCCCAATTTAGAAGACCCTGCTTGATTGAACCCTTCCCTCTTTCTTGGCCTGCAATATCCCATCGTTACACAATTATATAAAATACATTATATATCTTTGAAGAAGGACCTTCAAAAGATTATCTGGTCTAGCCTCTTGCCTTCTATTTTGGGTGAGAGAGCAAAGATAGGGAAATGGTTTTTAGGCCACTGTTAAAATGTGAACAAATAGGCTCATAGAATGTTAAAGGTAGAAAGACCATCAATAGAGACATCAATCATATATAGTCTGATTTTATGATGGAAGAAACAGTCCCAGAAAGGAAATGTAACTTACCCAAGATCACTCAACTAATAAACTGCAGAGCCAAAACTTGAACTTTATGACTTGCATTTTTAAGAAAGGGTCCTGAATACTTCTGCAGATGCTTCTTCCATTCACAAAGAATAGTTGACTAGATCAGATAGTTATTATCTTAGAAAGCAGAGGGTCTTCCAGACCCTGAGGAGATGAGTTACAGGAGAGGTAAGTTTAAATGGTAGGTAAGAGTTAGAGAAGAACCTTACACAGTCTTAAACAGGGTTAGGGAACCTGTGGCCTCAAGGCTACATGCAGCCCTCTAGGTCCTCAAATGCAACTCTTTGACTGAATACAAACTTCACAGAACAAATCCTTTGAGGGCCACAGGCTCCCCAACCCTGATCTATACCACCTGAGTAGCTGGGACCAGGAGGGCATACAGCATGGAGTCTGTTAAAGATGTTAGGCCTGGGTGAGCTGCCCCATGCTGCCTTGGGACTCAAGGTCTTTGCAACAGAATCAGCAGACAACGTGATGCAGAAGGATATATGTGCTAATTTTAAAATTCTTATAACAATTAATATTTCTATATATTATATGATATATTATAATAATTCTTATAAGAGTGTATATATTGAATTTGAGACATAATTAGTTATCTTCTCCAATAAAAACCCAAATCATGAATTTTATCTACAATGCTCCCAATAAGTGATTAGTTTCCAAGTTGGGTCATTCTACTCTGGGACAACAAATTGTTAGCCAGTTTCTCTTTTGAATGACTTGAAAAATCTAACTCCCTATAATTTCAGCTCATGACTCCTCATGTGCCCTTTGGAACTCAAGTAGAACATATGTAATCCTTCTTCTACAGGGGATTCCTATATCTCAAGACTGCTTTCATTATCTCCCTGGACTTTTTAAAAAAAATAATCTAAAATGAACCCTACTCACAAATGTCTAGAGCAAGGATTCTAAGTCTGAGGTTAGTAAACTTGTTCTTTTAACATTTTGATAATGATATTTCAATATAATTGGTTGCTTTCTCAATCATTTGAATTTTATACATTTAAAAAACATAATTCTGAGAAGGGGTTCATAGACATCATTCACCACAAAGGGATCCACAACACAAAACTTGGTAAGAAAGCCTGATGTAGAACCAAATGACAGCTTGGTTTTACACTAACTTATACCTGTGGTTAGACTTCCTGCTTTAGAAGACTTGCCAGATGTTCTTGTATTTCTGGACATAAGTAGAAATGCAATAAATATGATAAAGAGAAATAAGGTATTTGAATATTTGCTTAAATTCACCTTGCATTTATTAAAATGATCATAACAATAGCTGGCATTTATGCAGTGCTCAAAAGTTTTTAAAGTGCATTAAAGAAATTATCTCATTTCATCCTGATAATAACATGTGAGACCAGTTTGAAAAGAACATTGGCTTTAGAGTCAGAACACTTGGGACCAAACCTAAGTTCTTCACACTACCTTTGTGACCAGGCATAAGTCATTTCCTCTCCCTAGGCCTCAGTTTCCTCATGTGTAAAATAAGGAGTTGCAAAAACCAATCAATAAAATAAGAGGTTACTTTAGATAATCTCTAAGGTCCCTTCTAGCTGGAAATACTATGGTGTTCAGTTACTTGCTGAAATAAACAAACAGGCCCTCTCAATTCTACTTTACAATTGGGTGTGTGAGTGTGTGTACACAGGTAAAAAACGATTTTTAGCTTTCAAATGACTAAGTTGCTGAAGGTGTCAGAGAGATCTTGAGCCCTCATCCTAATTACTGGCATTTGGCCTTGGAGTCTGAGTCAAAGGGCATCTCAAATTTACTAGATAAGAAACTGTTATCATGCAACTATGAGACCAGAACATCTGAAGGTTCTTACAACTTGTTGTTTAGTCCTTTTCAGTCCTATCCTACTCTATCTGGGGTTTTCTTGGCAAAGATACTAGAATAGTTTGCCATTTCCTTCTCCAATTCATTTCTCAGAGGAGGAAACAAGGTGAAGGGACAGCTAATAAGGGTCTGAGGTCGGATTTGAACTCAGGAAGATGAGTCTTCCTGACTCTAGGTCTGGCACTCTATCCATTGTACCAGCTAGTTTTCCTTCCTTCTTATTACTCACTCATTATGCCTTCACTGGACTCCCAGAATCAGCCTTCTGTTTATAAGAATGGGAGCTGCCACGTCAGTTAGGCTTGACTTCCAGGAATTCTTCCCACAAACACGTCACCTAGACATTCACCTTCAGTCTAGTGCTTGGCAGGGAGACTAAAGCTAGTCTAGGGGGAGACAGAAGGACTCTCTTTTCTTCCTGTGTCTTATCAAAGGTAGAAGATAGCCTGTTTTGCCAAGTGAAAATGGCTAATGTGAAAGACTGGACTGTGAATCAGACTTATTCCTTAGATTTGTTTCCAGCCTCTGCTGCTCTCTCTCAGCTGCCTGAGTCTTAAAACAACGCTTCTAGACCAGCACTGGAACATATAAGTGGCTTGCAGAGAACTCATGGGGTGTTAACACTTTTCCTGCTAACTCTGTCCATGATTGGTTCTTGAAAGAACCTAGCTCCTATCTAACCACCTCACTAAGAGAGTCCACTGGGAATAGGAGCACACACCCTGGCTTATTTGTATGGCATTGTCTAGTTTCCAAGATGTTTTTACCATTTTGATGCTTGCAATAACTCTCTGAAGTAGGCAGGGCAAGTATTTTCATTTCCATTTTATAGATGAGTTAACTGTGCTTGAAAAGGTAGATGACTTACCCGGTATTATTACACAGTCAATAAGTGGTGGCGTGGTAGTCTATAAAAGGGAGGAAGAAAGAAGGAAGAAAGGGAAAGAGGGAAGGGAGGAGGAGGTAAAGAGGAAGGAAAGAGGCATAGATGGAGGGAGGAAAGGAAAGGAAGGAGAAAAGGGAAGAAAGGAAGGAAAGGAAAGGGAAGGAAGAAAGGAAGAAGGGAAGGAAGGATGAGAAAGAGAAGAAGGGAAGGAAGGAGGGAGGGAGTAAAGGAAGGAGGGAGGGAGAAAAGGAAAAAGGGAGAAAAGGAAGAAACAAGCATTTATTAAGCACTCACTGTGTGCAAGGCACTGAGCTTAAACTTTTCCAATACTATCTCCTTTAATCCTCTTAACAACCCTGAAAGGTGGGTGTTACTATTCCCTATTTTACAGTAGAGTAAACTGAGGCAGACAGAGGTTAAATGACTTGCCCAGTGTTACACAGCTAGTAAGTGTCTGAGGACATAGTTTAATTCAGGCTTTCCAGATTCCAGGCCCAGTGCTACTTCACTGATTAAAATAATGCTGTACATCTCAACATAAAGTGAATAACACACAAATATCAAGCCAAAAGAGGTATATAGAACAACACAGTGATACAACAGAGTGTTAGGCTTGGATCAGAACTGAATTTAAATATCAGCTCTAACCCTCAATAGTTTTGTGACCGTTGGCATGTAAGTTAACCTTTCAAAGCTTCAGAGCATTCTTAATTTTCATTAAAAATGAAAGGATTGCAATCTTTGTGGGTGAAAGGAATGCAACATCAATTAACTCCCAGGGACTTGACACATGTAGGTTTGTTTTGTTTTGTTTCAATTTCAGTAAATGGTTTAGATGAGTCCATCATCACCAAGACATATTGAAAAGAGCACTGGACTTGGACACAGAAACCCCAGCTTCCACTCCTGCCTCGGACCTGTGCTGATCATGTGGCTTTGAGCAGGCCATTTAGTCTCTCAGTTGTCTTACCCATACATAGGGCCAATGACACGTGTACTTCCTACCTCTTAGGGTTGCAAGGAAAATGCTTCATAAACCTTAAAGTGTTATATAAATTTATTATTCTATTACATGTCATTAGTAAATTGGTGTCTTTAATTTTGTAGTTAATATGGATTATGATTTATGCCTCAACGACCTGATATTTTCATGTAATTCTGTCCCTAGTAGTAGAGAGTATATTGATGACTTAATGTTGACATTGACCCTGCAACAGGATGGCGGGTATTTAGAAAAAAATTTCCTTTTGTTCTGGTTGGCCAAACACATACAAAACCCAAAAGGTCAGAGTCTAGTCCTTTTCATTCCATAACCTGAAAGATATGGACTGCTTCAGTTCTGTCTTCTTACTGGTTAATTGCTTTGACCCATTGATTTTCCTTTTGTCCAGGAAGTTTGTAACCCTGGAACAGCTATAACATTGCCTCATTGAGCAAACATTGACTTAACCTTTCTGTCTCTTGTCCCTATTGCGGTGCTCACTTTATAACACAAAAGCTTATTTGAAAGCAATGTGCTTTGATAAGTGTATTGTGATTGGAAGACTGTCTTAGTGAAAGGAAGTCTCCTAGTGTTATTCAGACTTATCAGATCTATCAGTATGCCATTTGACTTTCACAGAATAGATATAGAAAAAGTATTTATTATTTCTATGCTCTTCCAGGGTTTACACAGTGCCTGGCACATAGTTGCCACTGTTCAGTAGTTTCAATCATGTCCAACTCTTTGTGACTGACCACGTTTAGGGTTTTCTTGGCAAAGATACTGAAACAAACAGGGTAAAGTAATTGACTTGTCCAGTATGACACAGGTAGTAAATAACTGAGACCAGATTTGAAATCATGAAAATAAGTATTCCTGGTTCCAATTCTAATGTTCTATCCCAAATGCTTGTTGACTTACTGACTCATATATATATATATATAGCAAGCTCACTAAATGCAGCTTTGGTACTGTTACTTCCATAGCAGTCTTAATGGCATGGATAACAGGTCCTTCAGTCTGTTCCCACATGGTTTGGATTTATTCTTCTAGACCCCTTGATATTTTGGGAGCTTTTAATTTCACATGATTGGGAAATTATGAATATTCAAATATTGTTGTTCAGTTTATACGACTATCACAACCATGTGCAGAAAAACAACTTGGAAAGACTTGAGAACTCTGATCAGTATCATAAGAAGTCACAATCCCAGAGGACCAAAGATGGCCCCCTCAGCCTACCTCCTGCCAGAGAGGTGATGGACTTAAAATGCAGAGTCACACATATTTTAGAGCCCAGACGATGTGAAGATTTAGTTTGCTGGACTATGCATGTTTATTATGAGGGTTTTATGATGAGGATTTCTTTGGGGCTTTAAGGTTGTTATTCAGTGATGGGTAGTAGAAGGCACAGATTATAAATCTATGTAAAGTAAATATTTTTAAATTTGCTCTTAAATTTTTATGGGTTGATGCTGTGCCCAGGTAATTGCTCCATGATGATGTACTCCTCCCAGGATTATTTATGTGTTGAATTCTCGAGGATATTTAGGGTTCATGTTTATACTATGAGGAGTTATCTTTTTTTTAATGAATCCTAGTCATGTAATTCTGGCCACTTAGTCATGTCTTCCTAAGTGTCTTATAAACGTTAAATTATTATTATTGTATTATAGTTGTAAGAGATGGTCTTTTCAAGATAATCTTGTAGAATCCTCTGATTTTACAGGTGAAGAAATTATAGTCTAGGGAATAGCTTTCAAGAGCGCATAAGTCCGGTTTGCAGATATTTTTTCATATACCTCATTTGTCCTCACCCAAGTTATTTGTGTAAGACATCCAGCATGATGATAGCAAGATCCAAGCAGAAGAGGAATTCCCTATAGATATGGAAGTTCTGGATAATGTCTCCTGATTGTAGGTCATTTCACCTATTTGTAGATGACATTATTTTGACCAAAAGCTTCATAACATTATAGGGTCTCTTCAATGAGGAGCCATAACAATTCAAAATCAATTAGCCTGGTCACCCACATGGGAAATACAAGGGGCATGAAGAGTGGGTATTATCTAGCTTATGAAATGCAATTAGATGAGCAACACATTGAGTTCATACATTAACATATATCTCTAACATACATTGCAAACAGACAATAAACTAGTTCTAGAATTGAAAAAGAAGAAATAAAGCTAGGTCATATTTGGAAAATTACAAAGCATTTTCAATGGTCCCAAACTTCTCATTGATACAAAAATTTTGCTACTATTGGCTATGAATAACCACAATAATCATAGATGTTATTTACATAGGACTTTAAAATTCCAAAGTACTTTATGTATATTACGTCATTTGAACATCACAACAACCCTGTGAGGGAGGTGTTATTATTACAGGTGAGGAGCCTGAGACGGGCTAAGTAATTAATTCAGGTTCACGTAGCTAGTAAGTGCCTTAGGCAGGACTTGAATTTAGATCATCTTGACTCCAAGTCTAATGTCTATGCCTCTTAGCTACTTTAGGGCAAAGGCACTGAGATGGGAAATGGTGTGCCATGTATGAAGAATAGTAAGAAAGCCAAATTGACTGGACCACAGAGAGCACGGAAAAAGAAAAGTAATCAATTTAGGCCCAGAAAGTATTAAAACTATCACTTCTTCACCTACACACACACACACACACACACACACGACTAAAAAAGAATTATCCTTCAGAAGAAGGCCTGGCAGGGGCTGGTGGCAATAAAGACAGAAGGGATGTAACTCCCAGTAGATCTGAGTGTGGACTTCTTAAAGAGTAAGGAAAGTGATCTGTGGGCTAGCTATGAATACTATCTTGTCCCCTTTGGCAATGGAATTACTCTGGTGCCTCCCATTCGGAGGAACATAGACTTCAATTAGAGAGAGGAATCTGAATCAGACAAAAACTTGGCAGTTTGTTTTTTATTTTAGCATGACATTTTAACCTTTTTTCTTACAGTATAAAGTTTTTATTCTCACTGAGAAATATTTGGAATGGATTTGATCAGCTGATGGGATCCTTAAATAAAATTAGTTTTCACCTAAAACAAAGATCAGTGAACAGCATTCTCAGTAACCAGACACACCAAGAATATTTATGATTCTAGCTATGAACAGTAAGTTGCAGCTTCTAAAGGACTCATCCATGGACAACTCTAAAAACCACCCACTAATAGAGGGTCCAACAGGGTCTAAGAAGGAGGGTCAACTAGAAGGGGGTGGGCCATGAAGGAGAGGGCCCCTTAACCCTACAAATGATTCCATTTTCTACTTTTGTTGATTATTCATGGCTACATCTTTGGTAGCTCCTGTAAGGCTCAAGGACCTGGAAAAGATATTGTCTCCCAGGGCTCATGGAGAAAAATCTCTTGGAATAGTATCCTAAGAAATCCTAGGATCATTTAAACATTGTACTTTCCCTGACCAGCATGGAATCAGAAAATGTTAGAATTGGAAGGGATCTTGGAGACCATGTGGTCCAGTCATCGGATTTTACAGATGAGGAAACTGAGGCCCAGACCATTAAATGAATTGTCCAAGGCCGCACAGTCAGCTAATGCAGAGTTGGGCCCAGGATCTGGAGCTCTGTTCTCCCAAATTCCTTCTGCCTGACCTTCTCACAGTCTTTTTTTCCTTTTCCTCTCTATGATGATTTCCTTTTTCTCTCCAGAATTCTTCTGAAACAATGCCGGGCAAGGCTTTTAGATTCCTTTGTACTCTTTTGACCTTTGACTCAGATACAGAATGTACTTGCTGACTTGTTTACAAAAGACCTTAGAAGCTAATGTAGACACAGGAGGTTCTGTGCTGGGCCATGGGATGTATATTTCTACATGCTCAGAGAGCAAATGAGAAACAGGATAGACACAGTTTTCTTCACAAGGTCACAGACTTGAAGAATGTTATTACTAAAAGGGATCTTAGAGGTCATCCAGTCAGGAAAAGAAAACTGAAATTGGGATCACCAAAGGCGACATATAGGTGATAAGCTGTGACTGGGATATGAATATTAGATGGGGTTGAAAGCACAGGAGAAGGCACGAAAGTCAAACTTGAACCCTGACTATAGACCCTGGGTAGCTTGTGGTATCAGACAAATAGTGACTCTGGGTGTGGCACATTTGGTTGTCATTTCTGTGCCTGGCTGTAACAAAATAAAAACAGTGATGTTAACAACAAGACAGAACTATGGAAGTAGTGCGTGTTTCAATATTTTTTCTTTCAATTCACTGTTGGTTTTTGCTTATGTATCAGGGATTGTCAGCTATAACAATCCACACCCATCCAATGAAACTTCTCTGGCTCCAGCTAAGCAAAACCAAAACTGATGGTGTTTGCTGTATTCTGCACCCTAATCCTCCAGGTTTCCACCTTTGGGAGGTATTTCTGCATCACTTCTACAAAGTCAATTACCACGATTGCTCAGCTTTCAGTGTCATGTGGACGTTCTTTCTCTTTATGGTGTTGTTGAAGGCGGTGTGTATATGGTTTTCCTGGTTACTGCTCCCTCTTGCTGCATCAGTTCATAAAAGTCTTCCCAGATTTCTCTGAATCTCTTATATTCTTCATTTCTCATGGTACAGTAATAATCCTTTACATTCCTACACCATAATTAGTTTGACTTCTCCAAGTCAAGAGAATATACACAAACCTTGAAGACGTAGTCAACTCCCATTGCCTTCATAATGGACAAATAGAAATTCAGCCTTACTGGTATATGCTTCACTCAAAGAAGGATTCGATGATCAAGAGGTCTGCAATAGCAAAAGAAAGAATCTAAATTGGGCAAAACCATTCTCTTTTAGCAGAGAAGGAACCTTTGAGATCTGGTTTCATCTCCTTCATTTTGCAGATGAGACTGAGACTGAGAAAGATGAAGTGACTTATTCAAATCCATGGATATAACTATTAGTATAGGGCTAAACACAGCTTTCTTGAACCATATATTTATCCATTCAACTAACATGTACTATGTATTGCCTCTGTACAAGACGTTGCACTTGGCTTTTCAGATGTCTGGAAAGAACTAAATCAGTGTTCCTTCCCCTACACAATTCTGAATCAGAGCCCAGTTCTTAATGCATATGGGATTTGGGGTGTTCCAGCCTGTAGGAGGGGATGGGATGAAGAAATATCTGCTTATTTGGCATACAGGACAGAATAATTTGATGCCTTGATTTTTAGCATTTAAACCTTGGAAAATAGGAAGACTTTTAAGGACAGGTTTTGGGTGGGTGGGGAAAATATGCTTAATTAATTTCTCTGATTCCATCACAAAATATGAGCTGCCTGGGATTTCATCCACCAAGGAACCCTAAGAAATTGAAAGTGATTTGCCACTTTAATATAAATCTGAGTCAGCCGACTATCTTATAAATCTTACTGCTGCCTCTTCAAAATATGTCCTTTTGTATAAAAACCTAGCTGTCGTTGTCATTGAACTTGGACTCCCTTGGTCTCTATAGCAACAATGGAAAAATTCCCACAAGTCACAGGAAAAGGACACTTGACTTTTCAGACCATAATTGGCAGAACCTTCACATCCTATTCCTTACTCTTCCTTCAACAAGAACAATGAGGGGAGAGCTCTTTATCAAATGTGAATGCCCCCAAACACAGAAGGAATGAACTTTTTCAACCCAGGTTGCTTCTTCAGCTAAGGCTTGAATAAAAGATTATTAAAGAGTGTCACTCCTCAATAGGACAAACTTAAACTAATCAGTGACACACCTCATGGATAGGAGGAAATGTGGAGACAAATTGTGAACCTGCTTGCTATGTGAATGATCTTTATTAATAAATATTTGTTGGGAACAAAATCCATGAAATTTGATGTTGTATAATCACAATGACCAAACCTGCCCCAGGAGGAAAGATAAGAAAATGTGCATCCCACCTTTCTTTGTAGAGAAAGGGAATTATGGTTGTGACTTAGACTAGGAAGACTTTTTCCTTATTATTTTTTAAATTTTTGTTAAAAGGGCAAAGTCTCAGGAATAGCAGTGTCTCCCAGATCACAAATCATGTTACTAGCCTAGCCCATGCAGCCCATAGAAAGAAATAACTCATGGAGAAGGGGCTGACCATCCCCACCAACTAGCAACCAAGTGTCACCTATATGAGGTAGGCATGCCAGCCTCGAAGAAGCAAGGCATTCTGAGGGAGACATAGTAAGCATCATGCTTCAGATAATAGGCAACATTATTTTAAAGTGGAAATATGTTTATAAAACATGAGAAAAATGATCACCACAACCTCCCCTCAGACCCTGATTGAGACAACCCAAGACTCAGTCTAAGAGCTCTAGAATTGCTATGTGCCCCAGATCACCAGCTTTATTTCCATTCTGACCACTATAGTTATAGTTGAGGTGAGCAACCCCTGTGGAAAAGAAGTCCATCATCTTTACTATTGTCATCAACCACTAAGCCATTGCCACAAAAAAATCAGGAGTTCCAGCAACAGCAGTAACCCTAGACTCTTGACCCCATTTCCAGCCTGGCCCTTTTAATCATCATTCAGGAATGCAATTCCTGCAGAAACGTTGCCTGACTCCTGCTCCTGAAGATGCTGCAGACTGCCCTTTCTCAGCAACCATGGCTACTGTACTTGAAAAATAAAAATGTTTAATTGTTTTTAATAGTATTATTTTTCCCCAAGTTACATGTCAAGAAAATTTTTAGTATTCATTTTTACAATATTTTGAGTTCCAAATTTTTCTCCTTTCTTCCCTCCCCTCTTCTGAAAATGATAAGCAGTTTGATAAAGTTTATATATATGCTACCATGTAAAAATATTTCCATATTAGTCACAGTTGTTAAAGAAGAAACACAAAAAACATGAGAAAGAATAAAGTAAGTGTAAAAAATATGCTTCGGTCTGCATTCAAAGTTGATCAGTTCTTTATCCGGATAAGGATAACATTTTCCTTTGTGAGTCCTTTGTACTTGTCTTGAGTCATTATATTGCTAAGAAGAGCTGAATCATTCCTAATGATCATCACACAATTCTGATGATACCATGTACAAGGTTTCTCTGGTTCTGCTCATTTCACTTTGCGTCAGTTCATACAAGTCTTTACAAGATTTTCTGAAGTCTGTCTTCTCATCATTTTTTATTGCACAATGATATTCTATTACATTCATGTACCACAATTTTTGTAGCCCTTCCCCAATTGATGGGTATCCCCTCAATTTCCAGCATTTTGTCACCATAAAACAAACTGGAAAAAAAATTGTCTTGCTTCCAAAGTCTTTGGTATCATCAAATTCTTGAGCATCAAAACAGATACAGTTTTATCAGTAGAAACATTAAAGGATTACATTAAAGATTATCTTCTGCTTTTCTTTCAAATCCTATGGACTATGGGATCTTTCCATCTGACTTGTGGCTGATATGTGAGTTTTCTATCAAATCAGAAATTGTCCATACCTCTAATGCTCAGCAAAGTACCTTGCACCTAGTAAATGCTTAATAAATCATTTTTCATTAATTCCTTCAAGGGATGGCTACCACAGGATAGGTGAGAGAGAATTGATTATCTTCAAAAAATATAGGTGGTTGTATATTTATTATAAAGTTTAAAAGGGATATACATGGATAGAGGATATAGGCATAAATTAACTGACGTGATCATAAAAAAAACTTATTAAGGAGTATAAAGGGAGAAGAGGAAAGGAAGGGGTAGAAAAGGGGAGTAAATTATATCACATGAAGAAGCACAAAAACATAGTAGAGGGAAAGAAGGGAGGCAGATGAGCATTGTTTGAGCTTTACTCTCATCAGATTTGGTTCAAGAAGGAAATAACATTCAGTTAAGTATGGAAATCTAACTTGCCATGCAGGCAGTAGGAAGGGAAGGGGGAAAGAAAAGGGAGGTGGTTAGAATGGAGGGAAGAAGTAATAAGGGGAAAGGGAAAGAAAAGAAGGGAGGTAATAGAAGAGAGGGAAGGTTGAGGGAGGCAGTAATCAAAAGTAAAACCCCTGAGGAGGTGGAGCCAAGATGGCAGGGTAAAAAGTTGCATATACTGTAGTGCTTCCCCCACAGTCCACAAAATACCTGTAAAAAATTACTTCCAACAAATTCTAGAGCAACAGAAGCCACAGAACAACAGAGTGAAAGAGATTTCCAGCCAAAGGCAACCTGGAAGGCCAACAGGAGAGGTTTATCCCATAGGATGCTGAGCAGAGTGGAGCCTAGCCCTGCCTGTGTGGTAAGGGGAGGAATAGGACCAGAACAGGTCTCCAGGTCAGAATCCCCAGCAGAGAGGGTCCCAGATCCCTCAACCCACAAGCGACAAAGAAAGCTCCAAAGGTCAGTGTGGGAGGGCTTTCCCAACTGGGTGAGAGGAGAGTAGGGGTCCCCCTAGCATTGGCCCCAGGCAGCAGCAGAGGCAGTGGCAGCAGCAGCAACAGTGGGTGGCAGGCAGCTACTGTGGCCAAGGAAGCAGCCTGGATCCATTGTCTGAGCAGCTCAGCTTAAAGCCCCAGAGGGAATTGAGCAGCTGATCAGAATCTCAGCCCTGAGCATGGTCCTGGGGAGAGGAGGAGCACTAGAACTCTACTCCTGACAAAGGATTCATCAGTCAAAAAGCCAATGAACTGAAGAAAGCTTTAAAAAGCAAAATTAGTCAAATGGAAAAGGAAGTTCACAAGCTCACCAAACAAAATAGTTCTTTAAAAATGAGAGTGGAGTTCAGGGAAGTTAATGACTATATGATAAACCAAAAAATTACAAAACAAAACCAAAAAATAGAAGATAATGTGAAATATCTCATTGGAAAAACAACTGACCTGGAATATAAATCCAGGAGAGACAATTTAAAAATTATGAGACTATCTGAAAGCCATGATCAAAAAAAGAGTCTAGACATCATCTTCATGAAATTATCAATCAATAATTTCATTCAAGGAAATGACAACAATGAGACAACTTACCAAAATTTATGGGATGTATCCAAAGCTGCACTCTGAGGAAAATTTATATCTCTAATTGCTTATAGCAAAAAAAAAAAATAGAGAAAAAGGAGATCAATGAATTAGGCATGCAACTAAAAAAGCTAGAAAAAAATTTAAAATCCCCAGTTAAACACCAAATTGGAAATACTGAAAATCAAAGGAGAGATTAATAAAACTGAAAGTAAGAAAACCACTAAACTAATAAATAAAATCAGAAGCCAATTTATGGGGGGAAATCCAATAAAATCAATAAGCCATTGGCAATTTGATTATGAAAAGGAAAGAAGAAATCAAAGTTACTAATGTAAAAAATGAAAGGAGTGAATTTACCAGCAATGAAGAAAAAATTAAGATAATTGTTAGGAACTATTCTGCCCAATTACATGCCAATAAATCAACAATGTAAATGAAATGGATGAATATCTTCAACAATATAAATTACCCAGATTAAGAAAAGAAGAAATAAAATACTTAAGTAACCCCATCTTAGAAAAAGAAATTGAACAAGTCATCAATGAAATTCTTAAGAAACAATCCATACAACCAGATGAATTCACAAGCAAATTCTACTGAAAGAAAAATTAACCTCGATTTTACATAAACTATATGGAAAAATAGGTGATGTGGGCATCCTACCAAATTCCTTGTATGACACAAATATACTGTTGATACCTAAACCAGGAAGAGTCCAAAAAAGAGAAAGAAGATTATATAGATCAATTTCCCTAATGAATACTGAAAATTTTGAGCAAAATACTAGCAAAGTGATTACAGAACTATATCACAAGAAGCATACATTATAGCCTGGTAGCATTTATAGTAGGATTGCAGGGTAGAAAAACTATTAGATTGATTATATCAATAACAAAAGCAACAGAAATCATATGATTATCTCAAAGATGCAAGAAAAGCCTTTGGCAAAATACAGCCCCCATTCCTATTAAAAACACTAGAGAGCATGGAAACAAATGGAGCTCACTTTAAAATGAAAAATATTATCTATCTAAAACCATCAGCAAGCATCATCTGTAAAGGGTATAAGCTAGAAGTCTTCTCAATAGAATCAATAGAATCAATCCTTGCTTTAGCAAGGATTTCCACGATCACTTCTATTATTTAATATTATACTAGAAATGTTAGTTATAACAATAAGAGAAGAAAAAGAAGTTAAAGGAATTAGAACAGGCAGTGAGGAAACAAAACTATCTTTCTTTGCAGATGATATGATGATTTATTTAGAAAAACCTAGAGAATCCACTAAAAACTACTTGAAATTATTAACAATTTTAGCAAGGCTGTAGGATATTCAACAAACCCACCTAAGTCATCAGCATTTCTCTATATTATTAACAAAGTCCAGCAACAAGGAAGAGAAAGAAAAATTCCATTTAAAGTAACAATAGACAATATAAAATACTCAGGAGTCTACCTGCCAAGACAAAGCCAGGAACTTTATGAACACAACTATAAAATATTTTCCACACAAAGTCAGATCTAAACAATGGAAAAATATTATTTGCTCATGAATAAGTCAAGCCAATAAAATAAAAATAGCTATTGTACCTAAATTAATCTATTTATTCATTGCCATACTGATCAAACTATCAAAAAACTATTTTATAGAGCTTGAAAAAACAATAACAAAATTCATCTAGAAGAACAAAAGCTCAAAGATATCAAGGGAATCAACGAAAAAAGGTGAAAAAATGTGATCTTTCTGCACCAGATATCAAACTATTTTTTAAAGAAGTTACTATCAAATAATCTGGTACTGGCTAAGAAAAAGAGTGGTGAATCAGTGGAATAGATTAGGTACTAATTACATGATAGTAAATTATCATAATTATCCAGTATATGATAAAACTAAAGATCCAAGCTTTTGGAATAAAAAAATGCATTATTTGACAAAAACTTCTAGGAAAACTAGAAAATAGCATGGCAGAAACTAAGTACAGACCAACAGCTCACACTATAGACCAGGATAAGATCAAAATGTTCACATGATTTACACCTAAAAAAATGGTGCCATAAGAAAATTAAAAGATAATAGAATAATTTATGTGTTCAATTTATGGCTAAAGGAAGAATTTAAGACCAAAGAAGACATAGAGAGCATTATAAAATATAAAATAGATAATTTTGATTAAATTAAATGAAAAACAAATCCAAACAAACAAACCAAATTCAACCAAAATTATAAGGAAAGCAGAAAACTAGGGGAAATTTTTTTTTGCAACAAGTATCTGTGATAAAGGCCTCATTTCTCAACTTTATAGGGAAATGAATCAAATTTATAAGAATACAAGTCATTCCCCAATTCATAAACAATCAAAAGATATGAACAGGTGATTCTCAAAGAAATTAAAACTATGTATAATCATGTGAAAAAAGTTCTCTAAATCAGTATTCATTAGAGAAATGAAAATTAAAACAACTTTGAGTACTCCCTTACACCTATCAGATTGGTTAATATGACAAAAAAAGAGAAAATGTTGAATACTGGAGGGGATGTGGGAAAACTGGAACACTAAAGTACTGTTGGTGGAGTTGTGAACTAATCCAACCACTCTGAAGAGCAATTTGGAACTATGCCCAAAGAGTTACAAAAATGTGCATTCCCTTTAACCCAACAATATCACTTCTAGGGCTGTATCCCAAAGAGATCATAAAAATAGGAAAAGGTCCCACATGTACAAAATTATTTACAGCAACTCTTTTTGTGGTAGCCAAGAGCTGAAAATTGAGGGAATGCCCATCAATTGGGGAATGGTTGAACAAGTTGTGGTATATGAATGTAATGGAATAATATTGTGTTATAAGGAATAAGGATTTAGAAAAACCTAGAAAGACTTATATGAACTGATGCTGAGTGAAATGAGCAGAACCAGGAGAACATTATACACAGTAACAGTCACAATGTGAGAGAACTGTTTCTGATAGACTAAGTCTTTAATAGTAATTCAAGGACCTAAAACATTCCCAAAGGAGTCTTGAGGCAAAATGCCATCCACATTCAGAGAAAGAACTATGAAATCAGAATGCATAATGAAGCAGGCTATTTTCTTTTTTGTTTTGGTTTGGTTTTTCCTGTGGTTTCTCTTGTTTGTTTTAATTCTTCTATGCAACATGACAAATGGAGGAAGAGGAGAAGGAAGGCGAGAAAAATTAAGACTTATGGAAGTGATTGTTGAAAACTGAAAAAAATTAATTAGTTACATTTTTAAAAAAAGATTTATTTGACTCTCAGGAAAGAAAGAATGGTGATAAAGACAGCTCTGAGAAAGGAACTACAACAATGAGTCATTTAACATTTCTCCATCCAAAGCCAAAACAATTGATTACATGTTCAACTGAATCGAGACTTTGCTGTCCCTAAAATACCCTATACTAAACAGGGATGACATAATGGGGACTATCTCACAAGCCACCAGAAGTACTCATAGATGCTTCACTGGTGGAAGATTAGGGAGATGATAACAGACTTTTTGTTTTGTGTTTGGTAAGACTGAACATTTTATTTGTGGCAATAGTAGTAATATTTAATATTTTGGATGATATATACCACATCTATATTTCCTTTTGTAACCAAAGAGAAAAAAACATCTGTTCAGCTCTATTCTTAAAAAATTGAATGGACATTGTTATAATTCAGTAGAGATTCACTAAATATAAGAATAATGTTTCCATAGAATCATAAAAGCACAGATTTTCAAATTTGGAATGGATATCAATGGTCATCTACTCCCAATTGTACCTGAACAAGAATTCCCTTTACAACATAGAATTCTCATCTAGTCTTTGCTTGCAAACTTTCATAGAAGAGGAATTCAATACCTCTGGAGGCCCATTCCACCAGCTGGTCCCTGTTCTTCCCTCCAAGGACAAGTTGAGAGTCAAACTCAGGTCCTGTGATGCCAAATTCAGTGTTTTTCCACTGGACCACGCCATCTCCAAGGTGATCTATTGCATGCATCATTTTTCTGTGCACTTTTCACATAAATAGTTCTGAAAAAATTTCTTTCAATTGTGACAGAGCTTGAAGATAATGGCCAAAGAACAAGATGGCAGCACTGGAATATTGCTTTGAAACTCCTGTTTCTGATTCAAGTAGTTCTAAACTGTTGTGAAACAATATTTCCATCCTGACATATTTTCTAGAACTTGTCTTGGATAGCACTATGTACCATTGTATTGGTATTGTTCTTTATATACTTAGGGTGTGAAATGGGATGTGGCTATCTTACCTAAAAAATAATGGAATAATTAATTAAAAGAATAGGATAATTAATTCCAATGACCCTGCCTGTGTCTACCACTAGTGAAGGGGTGGAATGATATAAGAATTGGACAAACTTTGTCCCTCCACCATCCTATCGATAGAAAAGGAAGGGGAATATATAAATAAGCCAAGATAAACATGAGTGGCAGTTCACATGACAGAGCCAAGTGCACCAATGATAACTTATCAATCAAATATGCCTTTTTCATGACTTGCAGATAATTGTATGTTGATATAAACAGAATAATTTCCACATGTCATAGTGGTGTCTCCAGAAATCAAGTCAGTTGTTTTTCTTTGGCCATGCAAGAGATATTACAATCTCCTAACTGCCTCTAGTTGCAGTGATTTATATTAATACTCCCTAATCAACTAATGGGCAGCTAGGTGGCATAATGGATAGAGCATTGGACTTGGAATCAGGAAGATTCATCTTCCTGAGTTCAAATCCAATCTCAGACACTTACTGGTTGTGTGACCTTGGGCAAGTCACCTAACCCTGTTTGTCTCAGCTCTTCATCTATAAAATGAGAAAGAGAAGGAAATGGTAAATGACTCCAGGATTTTTGCCAAGAAAACCCCAAATAGAGTCATGAAGAGTTGGACACAACTGAAAAATGACTGAACTGTAACATCAACCAACCAGTACTATAGTTCTTGGCAGAGCCGGTCTTTCCTGGACCAGAGCTGTCATCTCTTTCAGACCAGAACAACTAGGACCCAGAGTAGTGAAACACAGATGGGACCCATCTCTCTTCTATACTTTTCACCCATTTGGAGTGTTACACTTCCTATCAATGAATGGAACAGATTTAAAATGTAAAGGCTGTTTCCATTTCTTGAAATCCTAGTTTGAATTGGTCAAATATTTTTTATGGGATCTCTGAACTTTTGACTTCAGTTGAATAGGATTTCTGGGAAACCTCTGAAGGAAGAAGAAACTTGAAACAAATGACTGCAGATAAATCACTGGAAACCTAATTGGCCCCAAAGTTGCTATTGTTTAATAATCATTCCTAGGATAAGAATTGTTAGATTGTGGGAGCCATAGTTAACTTCATGCCAAGTAACAGATTAGGATTGATACTCTTAATGAACTTTTATTATACCCCTTTAAAAAGGTATAATATCAAAGAGAATTGCTTTCAGGAAATTGCAAAGCTCTTTTATTGACCCCAAACTTCCCAGGAGAGCAAAGGCTCATCTTTTCAATACTAACATTTTCCTGTTGCTGCTATTTGGCAGAGACAAGGAATAACACTTTTAATTACAGAGAACTAAAAATGATCTGTCACATGCAGGGCAATGGAAAGGCACATGGATGAGAGTCACATAGGATGATGGGCAGCTGTGGGTGGCTGGTCATTTGTTTGCCTCATTGAAGACAGCTCTCAAGTTAGTGATATCACAGGCTTATTTAAGTCTCATGTCCAGAACCAAGACCAGGAAGTGATATTTTTTAAACTAATTGTGCATCATTGGTAAAGGGATTGAGTATGGAGGGAAGGAATCTATCAAAGATCACACACAACTAAATAGTGACTTGATTAGTTTTCTTTTGAAGAGATAAGAATATGAAACTTTTGACTTATTTGCTTTTTTTGTCTTTGTATTATTTATCTTAAAGTTTTGTTGATGTCTCCATTTTTATATGGCTTATATTCCTATCCCTTCTCTATTCCCTGCTTGAGCCTTCCCTTAGGAAAAAAAACCCACCACATAAAACCCTATTCAACAAATAAATAAAATTATGTAGAGAGCTTTATTATGGCCAATAAGGGAGAGCTATTAGAGGGGACAGGGGGAGGAGGAAGGGAGTTAAAAGAGAGACAGACAGAAATGCATAGAGAAAAAAGGTAAAGACAAAAAGAAAGGTAACTGTGTTCATGTGAGTAATAGTCAAGCAAAATCGATTTCCACATTGGTCATGTCAAAAAATATGTGTCTTACTCTGAACATCAATACACTACTTTCTCCAACACAAAGTGGTAGGTTTCTTCCCTCAGTGAGGGGTGGGGGATGGGAGAGAGAAAAAAAATAAATGGTTCATAATTTTAAAAAAAATTAAAATAATGAGAACTGTGTCTATGATGACAAAGAGGTAGACAAAGAAATGGACCTATAAATACAGCAAAAAAAAAGATACATAGAAAATGACACAGGCACAGACACACAAAAACAGAAACCTGCAGAAAGAGGATTCAACAGAGAGACATGTGTAAGGGGAACAGACTAGCACAGACAAACCTGCTTATAAAAGTAGACACACACATAGGGACACAATTGTATCCAGAGAAATAAATTGCTGCACTACTTTTCCTGGACTTTTTACAACCATGGGCAAACATGTCATTAAATTTTCATATTGATCCAAATGCAAAAAAAAAATTTAGTATACAAGAATAACTTTTTTTAAAGATGAAAAAGTTAGTGGCATCAATAGGACATTAGTGCCTTATGCGTCAACATTCTTAGTGTTTCTTTTATTCTGGGCATGGTTCTTGTTCAGTTTTTTCCTTTTGTCTTTTTCTCCAATTTATTTATTATTCATTTCCACAAGATTTTGTGTTTCAAATTTTCTCCCCATCTCTCCCTTACCCTTAACCCAAAATACCATGTTTTCTGATTACCCCTTCCCCTAATCCACCCTCCCTTCTATCACACTTCCCTTATCCCATCTTCTCTCTTCTCTTGTAGGGAAAGATACCCCATTACCTGTATTTCTCATTTCCCAGTTACATGAAAAAACAATTCTCAACATTTGTTTCTAAATCTTTGAGTTCCAACTTCTCTCTCATCCTCCCTCCCCACCCATCCCCATGAGAAGGCAAGCAACTCAATATAGGCTACATATATATGCAGTTTTGTTAAAGACTTCCTTAATAATCATGTTGTGAAAGACTAACTATACTTCCCTCCATCCATTTATTCTATTCTCTCTTTTGACCTTAACCCTCCCCAAAAGTGTTTACTTCTAATTACCCCCCTCCTCTCATTTGCCCTCCCTTCTATCATCCTCCTTACACCCCATTCAACCCTTTCTCTCCACTTTCCTGTAGTGTAAGATAGATTTTCATACCAAATTGAGTGTGCATGTTATTCCCTCCTTAAGCCAAATGTGATGAGAGTAAGTTTCACTTTTTCCTTCTCACCTCCGCCTTTTCCCCTCCACTGAAAAAGCTTTTTCTTGCCTTTTTTATGAGAGATAATTTGCCCCATTCCATTTCTCCCCTTTTCCTCCCAATATGTCCCTCTCTCACCTCTTAATTTTATTTTTTTACATATCATTTCTTCCTATTCAACTCACTCCGTGCTCTCTATCTATATGTGTGTGTATATGTATGTGTGTATAATCCTTTCAACCACTCAAATACTGAGAAAAGTTTCAAGAGTTACAAATATTATTTTTCCATGTAGGAATGTAAACAGATCAACTTTAGTAAGTCCTTTATGATCTCTCTTTCCTGTTTACCTTTTCATACTTCTCTTGATTCTTGTGCTTGAAAGTCAAATTTTCCATTCAGTTCTAGTCTTTGCATCAAGAATGCTTGAAAGTCCTCTATTTCATTGAATGACCATTTTTTACCTTGAAGTATTATATTTAGTTTTGCTGGGTAGGTGATTCTTGGTTTTAATCCCAGTTCCTTTGACTTCTGGAATATCATATTCCAAGCCCTTCAACCCCTTAATGTAGAAGCTGCCAGATTCTGTGTTATCCTGATTGTATTTCCACAATACTCAAATTGTTTCTTTCTGGCTGCTTGCAATATTTTCTCCTTGATCTGAGAACTTTGGAATTTGGCTATAATATTCCTAGAAGTTTTTCTTTTCGAATCTCTTTCAAGAGGTGATAGGTGAATTCTTTCAATATTTATTTTACTCTCTGATTTCAGAATATCAGGGCAGTTTTCCTTGATAATTTCATGAAAGGTGAAGTCTAGAACAAGAAAATGGTAAATGCTGGAGAGAATATGGGAGAGTTGGAACACTAATTCATTGTTGGTGGAGCTGTGAGCTTATCCAACCACTCTGGGGAATGATTTGGAACTATGCCCAAGGGGCTACAAAAATGTGCATACCCTTTGACCCAGCAATATTGCTACTAGGACTGTATCCCCAAGAGATCATAAAAATGGGAAAGGGTCCCACATGTACAAAAATATTTATAGCAGCACTCTTTGTAGTTGCCAAAAACTGGAAATCAAGGGGATGCCCATCAATTGGAAAATGGCTGAATAAATTATGGTATATGAATATAATGGAGTACTATTGCGCCATAAGAAATGATGAACAAGAAGACTTCAGGGAAGCCTGGAAGGACTTATATGATCTGATGCTGAGTGAAAAGAGCAGAACCAGGAGAACTTTGTGCACAACAACGACCACAGTGTGCTAAAGTTTTTTTCTGATAGTCTTGGAACTTCGTAATAACTAAAAAAAAAAAAAAAATCCCAGTGGTGGTTTTCTAAGGCAAAATGCCTTCCACACTCAGAGAAAAAAATATGGAAGTCATTCACAGAATGTAGCAGATCATGTTTGAGTGGGGAGGGGTAGTGTATTATGTTTGGATTTGTTATATGATTTCTTCCATTTATTTTAGTGCGACTACATAGCATGACTATAGTGAAAATGTACTCAGTAGGAAAGTATATGTAGAACTATTTTCTTCAGTAAACTTTTGAACTTCATTTTCCACTTGGCTAATTCTGCTTTTCAAAACATTCCTCCTTTGCCATTTGAGTTAGTCTATTTTTAAAACTGCTAATTTCTTCAGCATTTTTTAGATCTCCTTTAGCAAGCTGTTGACTTATTTTCATGATTTTCTTGCATTGCTCTCATTTCTCTTCCCAATTTCTCCTCCACCTCTCTTACTTGATTTTCAAAATCCTTTTTGAGTTCTTCCATAGCCTGAGACCATTGGATATTTATTTTGGAAGTTTTGGATGCAGAAGCTGTGACTTTTAGATCTTCCTCTGATGATATGCAATCTTCCTCCTCATCCAAAATGATGGAAGAAAATACCTGCTCACCAAGAAATAACCTCTATTGTCCTATTCTTTTTCCCTTTTGGGGGCATTTTCCAAGCCAGTTACTTGACTTTTGAGTTCTTTGTCAAGAGGAGGTATACTCTTGACAAAGTAAGTTCTTAGTTCCTCCAAGGTGGCACAATCAAGGAAGAGGAGTTTACTCCTCTCCTGGACTGTGCTATGGTCTGTGAGCAGGATTCCCTCTCCAGAGCCTCTACCAGCTCTACCACAGCAGCCAGTGCTCCTCTTCACCCCAGGCCCTCCACTCAGGGCTCAGATCTAGATCAGTTGCTCCCCCAGGGTCTTTGGGCCAGGGCTCCAACAATAGAAGCTGCCGTCGCCTGGGGCCAGAACCAGACCTCTGCATTCCCTTCTCACTCAGGTGAAAGAGTTTTCTCATTGACCTTTGAAGCTCTCTTTGGTGTTTGTCATGAGGTATCTGGGACCTTCAGCTTCTGCTTGTTGCACCTTGAAGCCCATTCCAGTCCTGTGCTTGCCATGGTGTGACCAAGGTTGGGCCGTGTTCTGCTTCATGCCCAGTGCAATAGACCTTTTCTGTTGGCCTTCCAGGCTGCGTTGAGCTAGAAATCTCTTTTACGCTGTCGTTTTGTGTTTTCTGCTACTCTAGAATTTGTTTAGAGTCATTTCTGACAGGTATTTTATGGGCTTGTGGGGAGAGCTTCTAGAAGTGTGTCCTTCTACTCCTTTCCCTTTTGTCTTTGCCTTTTTCTCTTTGTCTTTCTGACTATGTCTCTTACATCCTACTCCCATCCTGTCCATCTCTATCTCTCTCCCATACTGGTCCAAATAAATATTTTTAAATGTAGTTTTTTTTAATATTGACAGCTATGCATGACAACACCAGGGTTCTAGTCTGTGGGATAACTTCCTCTTTAGTTACCATTTGGTTTCTTAGCATTTAGGGCTATTCTTCTCACATAGCCATTGTTACAAATACCTTATAAACCATGAGTAGTCATTTATTATGTTGGTTGATTGGCTAGTAGATAGTGATAGGAAAGAAAGGGAGAGATCTTTGCATGCCCATAGGACAAGAATAAAGAACCTAACAATATGGGAAATTCATTCAAGTCTATTTAAAAATCTAGTTGTTTTTTAAGTATCTAAATGCCTTTTCTGGCCATCTAAAACAAAAGAAAATCACATTCTGAGGACAAGTTCTGTAATAGGAAGCCAGGTATAAAAAGAGGGATTGTAGATACCTGATCTCATCAGCATGATCACTCCTACTACTTGTGACTGTTTCAATCCTTTCACAGCTCCTTTGTATGGTTTCCAAAAAACCTCCCTCCGTAGAGAGTGTACTCAAAGTTATTTGAATTTGTCTTTTTTTTTTAAATAAATACTTTCAGGGTGACCCATTCAACACTAACTTCTCTTGCTACTCTACGCTGACATTGAATGACAGACAGACGAATCCATCTTTCCAAACCAAATCCAATCCAAATAACTTCAGTTCACTTTAACAAACATTCATTAAGCACTTTTGTTTAAGGCATTGTGTTAGATTTTGGGAATTAAAAAGACAAAAAAAAATAGTTGGAGGGTTAGAGCTAGACAGCCTTAAAGAACTTGTAATTATTGGTTGTAGATGAGGGAGGACTTATAGCATATAAGCATAAGCAGAAAGATGAATATTTGAATAAGATACAAGTACTAACAACTAGGTAGTTGAGAGAAGGTTTTCAATAGGAGGAGACCCATGATCACAAGCTTAAAGGAAGTCAAGCATTCTGAGAGATAGAGATGAAGGACATTCTAGGGACAGGACAGTCTGGCAGTGGACAGAATGCCAAGTTCATGGGGTTCACAAGGAGGCTAGTTTGGCTGAAACGGAATGTCAAGCAAAGCAACGTGCCACAAACCTACACAGGTAACCTGAAGTCAGATTGACAAACCTTAAATACCAACCTGAAGGTATACTTCTAGAGCAGAGGGTCTTAATGTAGGGTCCATGAATTTGTTTTTTAAATGTTATTTTTATATGTGTATTCCAACATAATTGGTTTCCTTTGAAATTCTGTGTATTTTATTTTATGCTTTTAAAAGCATTATTTTGAAAAGGGTCCATCAAAGGTGTCTGGTCCATCACACACAAAAAGGTGAAGAACCCTAGACTAGATGCAATAGGGAGCCTTTGAGGAGTCCTAAGCGAGCAAGGTATATGAACATCATTATCCTTATGCTTTGAGAAGAGTCACTTTGGTCACTTGGTAGAGTATGGATTAGAGTCCAAGGAGGAAGTTATTGTAATAGCCCGGGTGAAACATGAAGTTATATGGGTGAAGAGAACAGGTGCAAGATGTGTGATGGAGGTAAAACCAACAGGATCTGGCAGTTGTATGGGTGTGTGGGAGAGCAGTGAGAAAAAGGAAGAATGGAGAACCAGTCAATCGCTAAACATTTATTAAGTACCTCCGATGTGCTAAGGCACTGTGCTAAGCACTGAGGAAACCAAAAAGACAAGACAGTTTTTGCCCTCAAGGAGTTTACAGTCTAACAGAGGAGATAACATGCAAACAAATATGTGCAAAGTAAGTTATAAATAGGAAATAATTAACAGAGGGAAGGCACTGGAAGGTTGGGGAAGGCTTCTAGGAAAAAAGAGTGTTTTAGTTGGGACTTAAGGAAGCCAGGGACATCAGATGGTGGAGTAAGTAGAGGAGGGAAAGTATTCCAGGTGCAGTGACAGAGAATATGCCTGAAGCCAAGAGATGGAATGTCTTGTTCATTCAATAGCCCAGAGGTCAGTGTCACTGGCTCAAAGAGTATATGGTGGTATATAAGAAGTCTGGAAAGATGGGAGGGGGCTGGATTGTGAAGGATGATGCAAGTTTCCTTGATGATGCTTTTTACATCACTTTCCATGTGCAGGTTGTCACTGGTAACACAGCAACCTGATTACATTCACTGGGTATATTTAATAGTTATCATTTACATAACACTTTAAGGTTTGCAAAGTGCTTTACACATATTAACTCATTTGATACCCCACAACCCTTAAGGGTAGATGATATTGTTATCTCTATTTTACAGATGAGGGAATTGAGGCACAGAGAACACTCAACTAGGTAGTGACTGTGGCAGGATTCAAATTCAGGTCTTCCTAACTTCAAGTCTTGAACTCTATCTACTGTGTCACCTAGCTACCCATTTCCATTGTCTTTTCCATTACCCACTATTTTGACTCTTCTAATACCATTGCATATTCTATGACTTCTGGGCATATATCACTACCAGAAGAATAGTGTTTTAAAAAAATTAACTGTTCCATATCAAGCAGATTGGGATCATTGAAAGACCTACACAACTTTGCAAGTGCCATGCAGTCAAATCAATCAATCAATCACTTATTAAATATACCTTCTCTGTTTAATTCTGGATCCAACTCACAGTCCTACATTTCGTCAGCATCTGCCCAGGACACACAGTAGACTGACTCAATGAGGCACCTGTCCAAAGGATAGGCAGGTCACTATCTGGCAACCTACAGACTCCATCTGCATTGTTTCTCAAGTGAGGGTAATTCTGTTTGAAAAACCAGATTTAATTGAAGAGGATTTTTAGTATCCTGTGGTTCAGTGCAATTAGAATAATGCTAAGAAATTGCTAGAGAATCATTGTACTCAAATTATAGTATCATTAGCATAATCTTTAGATTCATAAGGCAGAAAGAAAAGGGAAAAAGGGGACCTATTTGCTCTTCTAAAGGGAAAAGGTATGGAGTTTTTCTTCAGATAGATTATATAGTTTTTGGTAATTTAAACTTTTTTTTTCTTCTTACTCTCATATCTTCCATTATATTTAGGGCAATACAGTCATCTCAATAGTGGTAGGGAACCTGCAGCCTCCAGGCCACACATGCCTCCCCCACATCCTCAAGTGGGGCTTTTCAGATTCTGTCAGAGGGCTTCACTTGAGGACCTCTAGGGCCACATGTGGCCTTAAGACCACAGGTTCCCCACTCCAGCTTAGGTAGTTAGATCAAGCTTGTAAACTTCAACTATTTTGGCACACAGAATCAAAATTAGCAGTTCTTATGAGTGGGCCTTCAAATCAACTTTTGAGATAAATTCAACTGTGGGATAGTAGGGAAAGGACAATAGAGAGAGACCTCAAACCTCAGGACTCAAGGCCCAGTTTTGAGAGAGACTCTGGGACACTGACTCATGGACAGAAGACAGATCCCCAGAGAAACAGCAAGGATGCTGCTGCAGGAGATTCCACCAGGGGAAGGAATGGGGGCCAGGGTTAGGAGGCAACTTAATGAATGATTGGGAGAATGCAGAAGGGGAAATGTGATTGGGTGAGGAGGAGGAAGCTTGTGATCTGGTAGCTTCCTAATTTACCTGCTAAGTAGGTGCTACCATTTAGTCACTTCTACCAGCTGAAGAAGTATAAGGAGTGATAACATTCACTAAATTTTGATGCCCTGGAAGAAATATTTGCTTGTACCACCCTAGTTACGGTTCCACTGGGACCTGGACTGGGGAATTCATTCTTAAATATTTCAAGTCAGTGATTAGGATGATAAGATCATAGATTTAGAGTTAAAGTGGATCTTAGAGGCCAATGAGTCCTTCTGGATGTGTGCTGAAACCAGCTCTAACCAGCTGTTGAGAGTTTATTGTTTAATTTTCAGGGTGAGCATTTACACTTCAGAAATAGGACAATGGGCTTTAGTTATTACTTGAGTCATTGTCTAGAGTTAAGAAAGGGCAGTACAATGGATAGAATGTCAGGCCTAGAGTTAGAAAGGCTCATCTTCACAAGTTTAAAGCTGGACTCGGAAACTCACTAGCTGTGTGACCCTGGACAAGTCGTTTCATCCTGTTTGCCTCAGTTTCCTCATCGGTAAAATGAGCTAGAAAAATAAATTGGCAAACCATTCCAGGATCTCTGCCAAGAAAACCCCAAATGGGGTCATCACAAAGAGTCAGAAAATAACTAAACAACAAGAAAGTATCAATATTGCAGGTTAAACTTCATAATGTACATTCATTCCGTTTTATTCCTCTGGAGAATCCTGTTGTTATTTCACCAACTTGCTTCTGTTTTGACCTATAAATATTGCTTGAGCTCAGCAAGAGTGCAGCTGAAGACCCAGAAAATGAAATCATTGCCAGACGGGAGGCCTGGTGACTGGAAGCTAGCAATGATAATGTTTATTAGTGCCATGAATATCATTCTTATTGGTCTATATATACTGTATATAAAATAATAATTGTTATAGCAAATATTCGTATAGTTCCTACTACGTGCCAAGCACATATCTCATTTGAGACTCACAACAACTCTGGGGGGTAGGCTATTATTCCCATTATACAGATAAGGAAATTGAGGCAAACAGTAGTCAAGTGACTTACTCAGGGTCACACAGACAGTAAGTGTCAAAGGCCAGATTTGAACTCAGGTCTTTCTGACTCCAGGTCCGAAGCTTTACTCCCTGGGCCATAATATACTCTAAGAGTAATACTAGTTATTATATCACAGTAATAATTATCCTTGTAACTGGCATTTCTATAGAGCTGTAAGATTTACAAAGTGCTTTATCTATATTATTTCATCTCTGGGTTCAGCCCTGTCATTTATAGATGAAGAAACTTGACCTGAGTAAAGTGCTCAGTGTCACACAGCGGATAAATATGTGAGGCAGGGCTTGAACTCAGGTCTTTCTGACTCCTCTGTTTATACAGAAGTCCTCAAAGTTGCTCATTTGCCTTATAGAGCTAATGTTATGGTATAAATTACTGTTCTGTATCTGTTCACTTCAGCTGGCATCAGGTCATACAAGTCTTCCTACATCTTTTAAAAATGATCTCTTTCCTCATTCTTCACAGCACAATAGTGCTCCATCACGTTCATATATCACAACATATTCAGCAATTTCTTAGTTATCCGACATCTTCTGAGTTTCCACTTTTTTTGCTACCACAAAGGAACTGCTGTAAATATTTTTGTAGGTAAGGAAACTTTTTCCTCTTTCCTTGATCTCTCTTGGGGATAGACCTAACAGTAGTGATATAGATGGGTCAACGGGCATGAAGTGTTTTGTAACATTTTGTGCATAATTTTGTGCAATAATAATTTATATGTAACTCTTGGTACAAATTTCTTTCCAGAATGGTTTTACCTGTTCATAAATCAACAAAACCATGTATCAATGTGTCTTTTCCCACAATCCCTCCAACATTTCTCATTTTCCCTTTTCGTCATCTTTGTCCTTCTGATGGTGCAAGGTGGAATCTCAGATAGCTTCATTTGTATTTTTAGAATTAGTAGTGATTTGGAGTATTCTTTCATAGGTAGCCTGTGTTTCTTCCCTTAAGCACTATCTATTCGTATTGTATATCATTTATCAACCAGGGAATGATTTTTTAAAAAATAAATTTGAATCAATTTTTTATATATTTTAGAAATGAGAACTTTAGCAGAAAAACTTGTGATAAAGATTTTTTCCCAGTTGTTTTCTTAAATTTATTAGGTTTGTTTGTGTAAAAGCTTTTTAAATTTTTATAATAAAAATTGTCTAGCTTGTCCTTTGTAATCCTCTCTATTCCTTGTTTGGTCATGAAATTTTCTCCCATCCATAGATCTGATAGGTATTTTTTCTCACATTTCTCTAATTTGTTTATGATGTTAATTTTTATGTTAAACAATACTGATGTGGAGCTTTTCTTGGTTTGAGGTGTGAGGTACTGATCTACACCCAATTTCTATGCAAATTTCCTACCAGTTTTTGTCAGGTAGTACCTCTTTGTCCCAGTAGATAGGGTGTTAATGTTTATAAAATAATAGACTAGTAGATATAAATGTATATATACATATATGTTTCTGTGTGTTGTATCCCTAATGTGTTCCATTGATAGATCCCTCAAGGTTTACCAAGTACCAAATTATCTTACTCATTACTGTTTTACTGTACGAGATCTGCCACTACTAGGCCTGTCTATTACTATTCCTTTTTATTATTTCTTCTGAGATTCTTGAGCTCTTTGTTTTCCGTATGAATTATTTTTCTAGTTCTAGATGGTGTAGGTTTGTGGCACATTTCTAGATGGTAATTCTTTAGAAGTTTGTTGATATGATACTGAGTTTTTAAAAAATTCATTTCCCTGTAGGTTTAAGTGTCTACCTTGAGAGACTTTTGGGTGATTTTTAATTTCTCTGTCACCATGAATTATTAACTGGACTTCTCCAAATAAGATGAGGGAAAGGATCTTATCATTTTGTTTTTCAAAAGGGTTAAGTAATTTACCCCCTTCATCTCTCAAAATAAACATAAAGACAAACAAAATAGGAGGATAAAATCCATATGCCAACTAAATGTTTCTTTCCTGAATGTCTCTACATGCTAGAGGGAAAAATAAAGCATTTCAGGTACCAAAGTAGACCTGTCAAGAATGAATCAAGTTCACTTACATACCAAGATATTCACAGCAGCACTTTCTTGGTATGAAAACTAAGAAACATCAACTGGGCAATGACTGAATGAATTATGGTGTGTAATTTGAACAGTGGCATATCACTGCCCTATCAAAAAATTAATAATGGGTATGAGGAATATGGAGAAACAATGGGAAAAACAACCTCTATGAACTGATACAGAGTGAAGGGAACAGAACCAGGGGAATGATGTATACAGTAGCTCTAATAATATTAATTAAAAGAACACTAAAAGGAAGGTGAAGAACTTTGAGTAATTCTAATGACCAATCTTGATCCAAGAGAACAGATGAAGATATGAAATTCTCTTCTTTCAGCAGAAGGATGGGAAATGATAGATTAGGAATGCTGTATACACTGTCAGATGTGACCACTGCCTAATAAGAGAGTTCTCAGTGATGGGCATAAGTTAGAAATATCAAAAATTGATTGTGTTATTAAAATAAAAGACAATAATAGAACTTACTTTGTTAATTTTTTTTAAAAAACATCAACAAGAGAAGCTAAAGACCTATATTGTACAAATCACTGCCTCTTTCTCGGCCTCCATTTCCTTCTCTGAAAAATAAGTGCATTTCTAAAGTCTCTCTCAGGTTCTGGAAGGCCATAATGACGTATTTCCAACTCCCTCGCCATGGCTTCCCAGAGTGGTAATTGCTTGCCCACGTTGACAGGCCCAGTTTTAAAAAACAGGGTATTGTGTATTTATTAAATATTTTTCCTATCTGTTGTGTTCACAAGGTTTAAGGCAAAGGTGTTATAAAGTTTTCCCACCTTTTCTAAATCTCCACAGGGTAGAGAAAAATACAGACCAATTTCTAGTCATATAGTACCTGGCCCCAGGAAATAGAAAGAGTTACTGTCTATAGACATCTGCTTTAGGTCTTCAAGTAAATGAAGACTAGCCAACCAGGCCAGTCTACTGTGATTTTCAGTAACAAATGGTTCTGTCATTAATCCCATCCCCACCCCATCAAGGGAGCCCTTCTCTTCCAAATTAAATCATAATAATCATTGGGAAATCTACAGGAGTGTCCTGATAGCATTTTTGTTTGTTTGGGGAGGTAATACGGTATTGACCCTTGCCCTGAACCAGTGGAAGGAAACCATCTAACTAAACAAAGCCCGAGCTAGTGATGGCATTTTCAGTGGATTGTTTTCAATCTGAGGGACATTTTGAACCAAAAAAAGGAAGTGTATTTACGTACAAGCAGAGGTTGGCTGTTTCCTTTCTAAACAAAGAAAAGTCATTTTGTTTGGGGTAGATGTTGAATACGTTTTGTTCTCTGAACACGTTATCGTGAAAGTTTGATTTTTAGTGCTTATACCTTGTGACATGTTGGCATATGTCCATATTAGATAGACAGCTTGTCTAACAGTATGTGCCTCTGAGACAGACAGTATAACTGGGCCCAGAGTTGAAAAGGAGAGTGGGCTAGGTTGCCTTCCAGAAATTACAAAACTCTTTTACTGACCCCAAGCTTTCCATGAAAGCAAAGGCCCATCTTTATCAGAGAAAAATGGTAGTGAAACATGGAAAACTGAAGATGTAAAGACATGTATCACCCCAAGAAAAATGGAGAGGCATATGGTGGGTCTGAGCAGGTTATAATAGGCAACCAATGAGGAACTTAGAAGGCGAATAGGACACGAGGAATTATATGACAGGAAGAAAAGATAGTGTAATCATATGGCAAGAGAGAAAGATGACAGGGTATTCCACTAGTACCCTTAAAGGTCAGGAGAAAATGAGTGTTACCCAGCCTTTGGGAATGCACAGTTGGTCTAACATGGAGCACATTGGGCGGCAGTAGACTCCTGGATTGGCTGCCTGAATCTTTTAAAGGGATGAGACCAGGCCTTTCTTTTCATTGCTCTTTTTTTTTTCCATCAAACTCTTCTATTTCTGTTGAAGGTACCACCCCTCTTCCAAGCACCTAGGTTTGTAACTTAGTAGTCATCCTGGACTCTCTTTCTCTCTCTCTCTCTCTCTCTCTCTCTCTCTCTCTCTCTCTCTCTCTCTCTCTCTCTCTCCATTATAAACAATCAGTTACCAAATTTTTTTCATTCCTACCTCTGAATCTTTTATACCCATTCCTTTCCCTCTACTCATATGGCTTTAGTTTAGGCATTGCTCACTTACTCTTGGATTGTCTGGATTGGTCTTTTTGCTTCCAGACTCTTCTCTCTCCAATCTAGTTATCAGCCAGCTTTCAAAGTAACCATCTGAAAAGCCTGGTCAGGTTGGGACTCTTACCTAATTAAGAATACTAGGCAACTTCCTAGAATAAAATACAATCTTTAATTTGACCTTTAAACCCTTCATGCTCTGGCTCCAACTTTTCTCCCCTTCACCCACTTTCTCCCCACACAAACTGACTTTCTTCCTGTTCTCCAAACTCTTTGTTCTGCCTTTCACCCCATGCTTGGAATGTGCTCCTTTTTCACTTTCATCTCTTGGGCTCATTCAAGGTTCAGTTCTGATACCACCTTCCCCAGAAAACCTCTCCTGATTCCCAATTTGTTAGTGTAAATATACAAATGTACAAGTATGCAGATGTATACAGATATAGTACAAATATAGTACTATAGTTAGTACAGATAGTGTCCTGTTCTCGTTCTAAGTTCCTCATTGGTTGTCTATTGCAGCCTGCTCAGACCCACCATATGCCTATCCATCTTTCTTTGTGTGATACACATCTTTCCATCTTTAGTCTCGCATCCTCAGATTAAACTTAGAGTTAAGATGACATACTTAAATTCAGGGCTCTTAACCTGATGCCTGTGAATCACCTGGGATGATCAAGTCCATGAACTTGGAAGGGGAAAAAAATTACATATTTGTTTTCACTAACTTCTAGCTGAATATTATCATTCCCTTTCATTATATTTAAAATAGTTATTCTGAGAAATGATTCATAGGTTTCATCAGATTGACATGAATCTACAACAAAAATAATAGATTTTAAAGCTCCTTTGGAGCTTTAAAGGTATCTTGGAAGTCAGCTGGTTCTACCTACCCTCTTATTTTCCATCTCAGAAGGGTGGCATCAACTCTCCTTCTATTATATCACTCAGCCTCTTACTTATCTGTATAAATCTCACATCCCTCAAGTAAAATCTAGGCTCTAAGGGCAGGAGCTGTCCTTGGTTTTTGTCTTTTTTGTCCTTAGCAACTAACACAGTGCCAACTGTGACATCTTACTTGTGCTTATTCAATTTAATTTAACCAACTGATTGATTCCTTAGTAATAAAGATGGTAGACTCAAAACATTCCCTACCTCCAAGTAACTTCTTCACGGGCTGAGAATGAGCTTAAGTAGAACAGGTAAATAAATTCAATCTTCTCTATCCAGACTGTGAACCCTAAAATCAGCACAAGAATATGATGGGGAGAATATATCATTTTTGGTTGGGATCATAAAAGATTTGAACACTGATATGGGGCTCCCAATCTAGAGAGAATTGTGAGTTAAGTTGATCTTGGAGAATTCTAGCTTTATTTTCCTTTTTAAAAAAAATCCCATATAGCCCATATTTGTCATAAAGAAATATGAAAATCATTTCAATAACTACATATAGCACCAATGTGAGACTTTTTACACACTTAGCAATTCTGTAAGTCAATATCAGTCAAGTAATTTTCTTGATATAAGAGACATGGCTTTTGAAAAAAATTTGTTTTTACTTATTAAAAAGCATCTAATTTTCTCCGGAAAATTTATCTTGCTAATGTATTCTGCACATACACTTTCAGAGTGTCATTTCAATTTATTAAGTTTTATGCTTTCTGCAGCTAAAGCATCTGTACAAAGCAAAAGCATTGGTCTTTCTTCTCCTTCCATGAATTCTAATGATGCATAGAGCCCAGAAGCAGAAGAAGCAGCTAGGGAAAATAAATATCTTCAAGGTCACCCAACAAGTCATTACCTATGATCTAGGTATATGAATAAAGGGTAGCCTTTGGTCTGATTAAGGACGATTACCTCAACTTTGAAGAGTGAGACACACTCCTAGGCTACCATGTTTCTGATGTAAGGGTGGGGAAAACACATTTTGTTCAAGCTTTGTTATGATTTAAAGTATTTTTGTGGGCTGACCTGGGACCCTAAGCTCTATGTATAATGTTTCCTGGGAGATTGTGTTCTTTAATCTCCAGCAGTCAGTCTACAAATGAACTTTTGGAACATAATCTATTCATAGTCGGTGGCTTCCAGTAATGGAAAATTCAGTTTAGAAATAATATTAAGAGACCCAGAAATGTGAAGATAGAACAGTTGCAGAGGAAGGTTGAAATGCAAATTATGTGTTTCCTTTAAGCAATTTGCAAATCTGAAAAGATTTCATCCAGTCTTCACTCAGGCATTGATGCCTACTCATCTTTGCCGTGGCTTCTTTGCTTCTCATACTATACTGTCTATGTAACTTAACCTGACAGAATAAAAATATACTCCTAGTTGACTTACAAATACCTGTAAAAGTTGGGGCAGGAGACGGCTGGGGTGAAGGTAAAAAAAAGAAAAAAATGTATAATTTCCTTTATCACCTGATGCCTGAGTTAATTACATGTAACCAGTCTATAGATTGGTTTCCTTCAGGTCCTATATGAATGGGCACAGCTTATTTCTTGGTTTGGCCCAAGAAATGTTTAATCCTTAATATCCTGAGAGAACCAAGACTAAAGGAGATCCTTTAAATGACTCCTTGATTTCTCAGGCTGTTGCAGATGATAATTTAAGTACAAGGAAGTGAAGCATTCAAATGCTGTGCTAATTTTAAATGGTGATAGGAAAGTAGTTGGTGACTATCTTTAAGGCACTTAGAATCTTAGGAGAATGCCAAAGATATCAGCCCTCATTCCAAAGAGTAAGAACAGGTGAGAAGAGTTTATAAGAGAACAATTAATAGTCTTCTCAGCCCTCAAATTAGCTCCTTGAAGACAAGGACAATTCTATTTTTGGTCTTCATATTTCTAGTGACTGGCACATTGGAAGTGCTTAATAGCTTAGGATCATGGAGTCATGGGGTCATAGCTGGAAGAGATCTTAGCAATCATGTAGTTCAACCCCCTTATTTTGCAGAAAACTGACTTTCCAGTAGTTTAAGTGACTTAAACTCACACAGGCAGAGTGGCAGAATCAGGTTTTTAAAATGAGGCACCTGGACTCTACATCCAAATGAAATGATTGCTTCAGTGTTGACAAATCACAGAAAAAGGGGCTCACTGTCCCTAAGTCACTTAATCTCTGAGCCTTTGTTTCCTCATGTGTCAAGTGGGAATAATACTTACATTACCTATCTATCTCACTGGATCACTATAAGGAGCAAATGAGATGATGTTCAGTGGTTTTGCAAACGTTAAAGTGCTATATAAATGTCAGCCATCATTAAGATAAAGAATAGATCTGGGGAAAGCCAGCAGGATTCAGCTGCTTCTATACCAGGGTCATATGTAGGATTTATGTAATAACGAGGCCATAGAAATGGTTAGGGAACACATCAAAATGCAGGAGGAGAGGACCACTCCCTGCTCCTCTTTCTCCCCATGTTATTGGCTGACTGAGCTGTCACTTAGAATCAAGCCAGTCGGTGACTATTTTATTTCTGCGTTATACTATTCTGGCTCTCCTAGTTGGTAGCTTAGCCAGCCTATGCCAGGGGATGCAGGAATGCTGGAGAATACAGGAAGCATCCTTTCCACCTCTCCCCTCTGATTCAGTATAAGAAAGAATTCATGCTGAAGATGCAAGGGGATTTTAACTTCTCTAGAAGTGTTGGAGCAACTCAGAGGGGGCTACCCTATCCATGAACTGCTATTACAATGTCTCTTGTTACCTTGTAAGCGTTTGAGTAGGGGAGGAAATGTCATTTGGGGTCTCTTGGATACTCGAATGGGACAATGGATTGTACCCAAGCCTAAATTCTAAGGCCTTCCCAAAGCTTAGGAGTGAGACCACTAGCTGGTCTTTTCTATAAGGTTGAGAGGTTTTTCTTTAGATTGAAAGATACTGATGCTGCTGAAAGATCTTTGCCAGAACAGACAGAGCCAGATGCCTGCCAGCTCTCAGCTTCAGCTGCCCTAATCCCAGGCCTCAGGGAGCTTTCCTCTGTGACTAGACTCTCAGTGACCCAATAATCTCCTATACCCTTCATGACTATGTAATGCTGAAGGCAACATAGTCTGGCCAGGCTCCTAGAGAGCAGTAACAACTATTTCCCTACACAAACTGAGAATAACATAAAAATAATTTATTATTTGGACAGTTGATCACAGTTACGCAAGGGATAAATATTCCAACAATAGGAAAAAAAGACTTACTGATTTCCTCTTTCTATTCTGGATAAAGCTTGCAAGATAGAATTCCTTCTTATTTCAGGATTCTTTTGCTTCAAAAAGGTCAAATATTTGTGTGCCATATGTTGGAGATTGATGGGTAGTTAAAGGGACAAAAACCAACAAAGTAAAGCCATGGAAATGGGGGTGAGGGCTCTCTATGCACAGTATCCTGATTCAGGAATAGTCATAGCCATGGTAATGCGTTTAGAGAAGGAAGGGAATTTAGAGAACAAGTTCAATTCCTTCATTTTACAGATGAGGAAGCTGAGACAAAGCGATTAATTGATTTGCCCCAGGTTACATAGTTAGGCGTCAGAATTTAAACCCAGGTCTTTCCCACTCCAAGTGGAACTCTCTATCTACTACATCATACTAAATCAAGCAAAGCCGATAGTAACCAATGCAAAAATAAGAGCTAGAAATCTACAAGGTATATACCCAAGGGGCCAGGCAAGAGACCATGGACTGAATACAAAAAGCCTTGGATGAAAACTGGGGGATATGGAAGAATGAATCAGAGAAAATAATCAATTGATTCAATTCATGATAATTTGCTTTTAGAAGGAATTGGATCATCCTGGCATGACTTTGTGGTTGCTGGAGGAAAACTCCCTGGAACTTAGAGGTTCTGCCTTTGTGGAATATCATTGGGGGAAAAATTCCTACCAGTTTTACACAGAAGCACATGTATTTACCCTAAGTTCACAGCCTTGCTTGTTGACTAAACACTAAAGGCAATCCCGGCATGCTCTTCTGTGAGTCCAGGATCAACTGTGCTCCATGTTCTTATCGGTGCCCTTGATTAGTATCAGTGGACCCTTGTCCACTGGGTGAGAGCTATATAGGTTTGAAGTGAGCCTGTCCAAATAAGGACTGACAGAAAATGGGATGGATATGTGGGATAGTAAGGCAAATAATTCTAATCAATAGCCCAGAAAGCTCTATTACTACCTCTCATTCATCCTGGAAGGTAGCTCCCAAACTGATTTTTAAACAACCACCCAGGCCTGATCTCTGACATATAAATAGGTCTCATTAGGAGATTACAGGTGAGGTTTCTATTAACACACAATTGACGTCTGGCGGATATGTTTCAAGTTGGCCTGGGATGTCTCCATCTCTACTAAATAATCCTTGAGGATATAACCACAAGGAAATAAATGAATGTGGGAAAGAACTAGGCTATGGAAACCATAGTTTATATTACAGGGTATGTTATGGGTAGATAAGAGAGTAATTATCTATATTTTTATACATGGGTGTGATTTTCAAGCCTGTTCCATCTAAGGATATATTAAGTAAGTTAAAAAAGTTTATTTCTGCTATTAAGAAGGAAGCTTTAACTAAAATTGTTTTTGCTATAAATCCAGCATTTACAAAAGTATGTTTGTGAAATGAAATTTGGTAATTATGCGAAGGCCTTGGTTGTAGATCTTGTAATTTTTGTCAGTTAGGTTCAAGAGGATTTTGTGATAAATTGTAAACTGTTATTAAGAGAGGAAAATACATCTTGTATGCAGAAATGTTTTGTAAAATCTTTTATACGATTTCTGAAAGGCTTACCAAATTTATACTTGTAAGTTAATTTGTTACATAAAGGTTTTATGGGAATTGGAAGATGAGACAAGATAAATACCAGGAATTTTATGGCTTCAGAAAGCTCTGTGACAAATTTAAGACAGTGTCATGGTGATCTCTTTATTCACCTTCAAAGCCCAGGACTTCTTAAGATCTAATCTGAACTCAGAGCTTCTCAGAGAAAAGATGTTAACTCTTTCCTACTGTCAAAGGAAAGGGGGCACCAGCCCCACCCTGGGCCCCTAAGACTGGCAAAGTCTGAAAGCATCAGCCAAGTGGCTATAGTATCTGAGGCTAGCAAGCCATGACACCTCAGGCTGAGGTAAACTCATTTTGTTAAAGTTGTGGTCTATATATATAAAGTTCCTAAATAAGGAACTTGTTTTGGCGATATATAATCCCCAGTGATTGGTTTTTAGGACAAATTTAAGATCTAAGATGTAAATCATGGTAAAATTTTTGATTAGTGAAACCTGCCATCTGATGCAAAAGCCTCTGGGACCATTGCTAATTGTGTTCCTCTCAGAGAGGAATGTGGTTGTTACAGGCAGATGTTTGCCTCGAAGGACAATCCTATCCTTAGCCTAGTATGGGATCCTTCTGGCTCAGTTTCCCCAGTGTGTTCCTCTGAAAAGGAATATTTTCCCACTTGACTATTTCTGAGCCTGGCTATCACATGAAGATGATATCTAATTAGGTCCTTGCTTTTCATCTTCCTGGCATGTTCCTATAATCAAAGCAGATAGTTTAAGATGTAAGCACAATGCAAATAGTAGAATCTTGCTGTTTTCAATTAATTGGTTACATGGATACTCTGATATAGTCTTGTGAAAGATAAAATCCCTGGAATAAAACACTTTTTCTGAACATTATGGGAGCAATTAGATAAAGGAAAGGAAATAAAAGCATAAATGTGATGCTGAATCGCTGTTCCATAGAACAAGACTGGAATTCAAAATTAACTATAATGGTATGGAAAGGTTGAGATTTAGGGTACTTGGTAGCCCAAAACAGCCACACAGTGGGTTCTACTCAAATGAATTCAAACCTTTTTTCAGCTAATGAAGGTCAAAGTTTGTTAAGGTTTCTCAATATTAGGTAGACAATGAAGGAATCTGAGCATTTGTATTGCTACTGTAAGTGGGCTGGATGAATCCTGAGCACTTTCATGAATCTGATTTACAGGGGGACTGGGGAAGGAGTTCAGGGGTAACCCCAGGTGGTCTGAGGGTACCAGAGATGGTCTTGATAGGAGTGGCCAGTTGTCTGGAGAATTGGATTGATAGAATGGTATAGTAGTAAGGAAAGCTTACAGGCTTCAAGAGAGTCAGTTCAAGTAGGGAAATTCAAGGAGCTTTCAAGATGAGGTTTTTCAGGGCCCTGTTAGGCAAATGGGACTAAAACGCTTTTGGGGTAAGGGACGAAGGTCCCAACTTGAAATAAGATCCTTACATGTTACAAAGTAATGTAAGAGCAATTGGGTTATTAATATAACTGATTAAATTAATTACTGTAACTAAATCAGAGACATCTTAAGTTTGGGGAAAAGAATTTCAGGGTAGTGCCTTAGAGGCTCTGGTAATACTTTGCATTGATGAAAAAGTTAAATGTTTTGTTTTTATCTGAATTCATTTCATGAACGTCAGTTGAAGTTAGTGTCCAAACTTATCCTATGTATAACTCATTCTTTTAGACTGAACATAGCTAGAAAGGCATGATGAATCTATTAGAGCAATAACTTATGGTTCTAATGATAAATTTGATTCTATTATTGTTATTTAATCAGGAACTTGAACAAGTATAGGAAGGCATGCAAGCTACTTCAGGCTTGCTTTAGAAGATGTTCCATCCTCAGATGTGAAAGTATAGGCATACCTGAAACTGATTATCGGAGCTTGCTATTTTAAGATTTATGGGGATTATTAACTGACTGTTCTTCTGAGTCTAACTCCAGGTATGGATAGTAAGATCAATGATGCCAGTGAACCTGTGAGATGCTGGTGTGAACTGCAAAAAGGTAATCTCATGGGAAGGTTGGGAGAATGATGATCCACCTGAGCTGAGGCAGGATTCTCCTGATTCAATTTCCCCACTGACACCTGGCAGACTTTGAGCCTGGTTAAATGCCAGTTGACAGTCTACTCTTGCCTGAACTTGACATGAAGTTAGGGAGATATTTCCCTGCTATGTCCTTTCTTTTAATGGCAAATTCCTATAATCAAAAGTTTTGTAAGCATAATACCAGATCTATTAAATAATAGATTGTTGGTAGAGGAACAACTGAGTTTAAGTCCAAAAATTAAGCTGTTAGGTTAAGAGTTTAGACCAACAACATTAAGTTAGGGTCCTTTAATTCTTAGTAATAGCATGGAGACGGATTGTGAGCCAGTGAGATTAGCATACTTAGTTAATATTATTCTTGTCTCACTGGGTTAATGTTAAAAGAAGAATGGTTTGTGGTCTATCTTGTAAATGCTTTAAAAGAAGCATCATATAACCAAAAACTGAAATTGTTTTATGATGTGACATATACTGTGTTAAAAATGATTACTTATTATATTTATGCATGTACTGGAGCCTGTTATTAATTCCTTAGTGAAATCTCATCCTTCTGATGGGGAAAGTGTATAGTAAATTGGTGTAAGATGCAAAAATTGGATTCTAATGTGAATTTCTGAAATGTGACAATTGGACAAAGTTCCAACTTTGATTTTCTAAGAGTGATAAAAGTATAAAGCTTAGAAATGGTAAACTAAAATTGTATTAAGTCAGTTTTGTAAGAGAGCAGACATCTGGATTTCTACAAGAAGATAAAGGGAAGAAGATGCTGAGATACTATGCTGAAGACAGCTTAAACAAGCATTCAGACCAGAAAACTGCATCAGATGATATTCCTCCCCAGACTGCTGTATGAGACAGAACTTCTAAAAGGACAATTCATTGATTTGTCTTTCTATTCTGAATCTCTGTATCTATACTTATAAAAGGAGACTGCCTCCTTGTAATTTGTCAATCCATTGCCCAACTATGCTCCCTTCCCATGTTCATATAAAGGGGAGATAGAGAAAGGGAAGAATTAATAGGGGAACGAAAGTGAGGATGTATTGATTAGATTTAGATGTGGAAAAAGAAATTTTAATAAAGAGAAAAATGCAGGAGTTTGTGGGAAACAAGGAAGTTCTGTTTCTACAGTTTTGGGTTATCAGAGTTGTGACCCTGTGTAGTCAGGTTAGAGGTGAGAAACTTGTGCGCAGGCTTGACGGGCTGTTTGAAGGAAAGCCTACAAGAAAGGAGAACACAAAGTCATGTGGCAATGGACGGTGTTGCAGGAAGTCCAAAATTTGGAACAGTATAAGAAGCTTCCTTTGGTCTGAACAAGTTGTAGTCTTCCTGTAGCCTTACTGGGAAAGCTACCCATTCATAATGAATGTAGAAGGCACTTCCTCCTCCCAAGAGGGGTGGAGTTAGCTTTGACCAAAGTGTTCAGTTCCTGTGAACTCTACTAAATTTTTCTTGACACCTTTTTGTGTGTCAAGTGCATCTCTAACAGAAGTGAATAGTGTAGTCCAGAAACAGAAGATAAACAGGTGGCCTTGTTCAGAGATAAAGTGGGAAGGAAGATAAGGAGCTGTAAAATTTCTTTATGAAAATTCCTGATCCCTTTTCCACATTGATGGCCATTACTTACATGATGTATAAAAAGTTAGAAATATACTTTCAGAATTATCATTCTATTAATCATGCCGGCATATAATTAATAAACAGGTCAGCTGCACTTTCAAACCTCAAAGACCTTTCATGGAACCAATTCAATGCTTATACACCCTTGGAAGAGTGGGTGTTCCTGAGGGTGGAAATCAACAACAAGTGATGAGTAAACAAGTAATGAGAGAATGAATATAGTAATGAGAGATGGACTTAGTCTGGGTGTGTCTTCCTTATGACTGGTCTAATAAAACATCATCTAGATCTCCCCAGAGAAAGGTAAGACAATCCTGATTTGTAGACATTTTAATGCAAAGAAAAACTTTATGTATTTCACAATTTTGCCCAGAACTAGTTAAGTATAGGAGGATGGGATAGTATACTAAACTTTGGACATGAAGTCAAGCAATTCAGTCATTTTTCAGTTATATCCGACTCTCTGACCCCATTTGGGGTTTTGTTGGCAAAGATACTGGAGTTTACCATTTCCTTCTCCAGCTCATTTTACAGTGAGAAAACCAAAGTAAATAGAGTTAAGTGACTTGCTCAGGGTTGCACAGCTAAAAAGTTTCTGAGGCCAGATTTGAACTCAGGAAAATTAGTCTTCCTGACTCCAGGACTTTCCACTGTACCACCTGGTACCTGAAGTTAAAAGACCTGAGATAAAATTATACCTCAGATACTAGCAGTGAGACCCTAAGCAAGTCATTTAATCTCACTATGTCTCAGTTTCCTCTTTTGTAAAATGTTAGGGAATGAGCACTTTTACAACCTCAAGGATTCCAGCTCTTGTACTTTTTGCAGGTGATTGACATGAGCTCTGTCCTTGAACTGGTTCATTTGCCAAGACCAGAATAACATAGACATGGAGAAAGGGATACACTGTGCCCGCAGGGCCTGCTTCTTCCCCAGGGATGAACAGGTAAAGCCTTAAAGACACTCACAGTTTGTCTAACAGTTTGCCTCCTTCCCTGTCATTTAAAAGTTTCTCAATCTTTTTTTTGTGTGTGTCCTAGAGCCCTTTGGCAGTCTGGTGAAGCTGACTGAATCCTCAGAAAAAAAGTTTTTAAGTGCATAAAAGAAAATTAACGTGACTACAAAGGAAACTATTTTGAAATATAGTTCAAAAACATTATGAAAACAAGTTTAGAGATTCCAGGTTAAGAACACTTTAAAATCAAGCTCTGGAGAAGACCCAAAGGACAGAATCACCCCCAGTGGTAATAAAGTCTATAGCAAAAACTCTTCACAAATATGGCTTTCTCCATATTGCCTGAGGCAGGCCCAAGGGCTCTGTCCTTGGACCAAGTCCATTTGCCACAGAATAAAGAGAAATTTTCCTGATCCTTAAAAGCTTTCTATTTCCACTATGTACAGCAGTATCTGCAGTACTTTTAACCAACTATTGTGTATTATAATTAGCTGCCTGTGTTGCCTACCTTACCCCAGCTGTCCAGGTTGTAAATTCTGGTTAGCTCAAGAAAACAAACACTTATTCAACACTTTTTCTGTGCCAGGCCCTGTGCTCGATGCTGAAAGTGTTAAAAAACAAATAGTCATAATAACCTCTAAGTTTAACTCCAGGAATAAAAAACAACTGTGCTTAGCACCAATTTAACAAGAATAATTAATTACACTAGGATATTTCAAAATCTTAGCTATTAATTACCCTCCTTGAGCCACAAAGTAACTAATTCCCCTTCTCACTCAACTAAATTTGTCTTAATTAGTTATTTCTACATCATGAATTACAAAGTTGATTTGAGGTTATACTTCAAGTTTCTTGACAAGGCACATTTGGTGCTGATTGCCCAAGGCATCAAAATCGTCAGTTATACTTCTTTCAGATTCGTATGACTCACTCCTCACCAGAAACTGTCCTAATTTGGTCCTCTGAATCTAACCATGAACTGCTCTATGCACCAAATCCACATACTTCCGGACTCATATCTAGCACCATATCCTTTCTAAAATCAGAGTAAGAAATAAGTCTTGCCACTTCCACAATACTCTGGTATATTTAGAAGTTATAAGCAACTGTGTGCTTCCACTACCCTTCACAATAAGGAACTGTTTACCTTTCACTGGAATGAAAATACAAACACAAAATGCTTTGTTTGGTATTACCTCATTACCTAGCCCCCTCCTACCTTTCCAGTCTTCTTATGCCTTATTCCTTGACACATCCTCTTCAATCCAGTGACACTAGCCTCCTGGCTGTTTCATAAACAAGATAGTCAATCTCTGGGCTCAAGGAATTTTCTCTGGCTGTTTCACATGCCTGGAAATACTTGTCCCTCTTCTGTTCCACCTTCTGACCTCCCTTGACTTCTGTCAAGTCTCAACTAAAATCCCGTCTTTTACTGGAAGCCTTTCCCAACTCCTCTTAATTCCAGTGCCTCCCCATTGTCAATTATTTCCTTAATCCTATATTATAGTTTGCTCCAAAAATTTTTTTTTTGCATATTATCTCTCCCATTAAACTGTAAATTCTTTGGAGACAGAGACTATCTTTTATTTCTTTTTGTAGCCCTAGCACTTAGCATATAGTTCCTGGCACATAGTAGGTGCTTAATAAATGTTAATGAATGAATGAAAGGTAAATATACTGGCTTGGCAGAACAGTGAAAAGAGAAAATGCAAGACTTTGGTTGCAGCAGAATTTTCCTTTTTAAACAATAATGGTTTCCTGTACTCTCAGTAGCTCCATGATTGTTGTTCAGTCATTCAGTCATTTCTAAATCTACTTGACCCAATGGATTTCTGTTCATAGGGTTTTCTTGATAAAGACGCTGGAGTGATTTGTCATTTCCTTCTCTAGTGTGTCCCCATTTTACAGATGAGGAACAGAGGCAAATAGGGGTTAAGTGACTTGCCCCAGGTCACGTAGCTAGTAAGTGTGTGAGTTCAGATTTGAAGTCAGATCTTCCTGACTCCAGGTCTGGTACTCTATCCCCTGCACCACCTACCTGTCTCGCTATACTTCTAAAGAAAATGTATGCCAATTGTATTATTCTAGTTGTCAGTCCAAAAAACCAACGTATTTCTTAGATTAAGACTATGTGGTCCACTTTCTCTACCTTTCTTTATTACTAATCAAAAAGTCAGGATCCACATAAATTTCTAAAATCTATTAAGATGGAGTAAATCAAATAAGAGTGAAATTTAATAGAGATAAATATAAAGTTCTACATGGGTTCCAAAGGTCAGTTTCACAAATGCAAGATAAAGGAGTCATAGTTAGGTGACAGTTCATGTGAAAAGTAAAACCACAAAGCCAAAACCTGCAGGTTTTAGAAGACTTAAACTCAATATTCTTCCACAAAGTCCTCCTCCAATCTCTTATTGTGACAAAGAAGTAGCCTTGAATTCCCAAAGGCTATAATGATGTAGTACAAACTCAAACAGCTTCTGTCATGCGGGGAAGGCTTCAAGAATGTTCCAGATGGCAACAGATAGTGTCTGCTTCTATGAACCATCCTACCTTGGTATAGACTTTCAACCCAGTTGTCTGCCCAATTGGTAAAGAATTTTTTGGCCATCGAAACCTATGGGAGAAAAGGAGACTATCACATGACCTTCAATTGTAAGGAGCACCCTTCCATTTCTGCAGTGATAGAAAGTAAGTAAAAGAAAAGTGGAAGGAGAATGCTAAGAATTGCACAATTTTTAGGCCATCTGTAAACATTAACTTATCTGTTGTTATTCTAAATGGGAGGTACTTGTTAATGACCAAGAGGTGGATATACTATTAAAATGAGTGAATTGTATCAATTTTGACATTCAAAAAAAGAAGACAAAAAGAAGTCATCACTAAATGTGAGGATGATGTACAGGTTCTTCTAGGAGAGGCAAATAAAAGAGTGAGTGGAATTCATTTTATAGCTTGTCCAATGGCAGTAAGAAATATCATTTCAAGTTCATGTTCAGTGCTCATGAAAAAGTGTTTTCAAAAAGAATACCATAAAAATAACTGCAATTTAGGGGTCAAAATCCTTTTCAAAGGATGAAAAGGTGGAGAAATTCTATGAAGTCAATGAAACCCTTCAGATTAAATCAACATATACGTTAATGTTCTGTGACTTCAATGCAAAAATTGACCTATATAAGGATAGTTTAAAAAAAAAGAAAAATTGGAAGATTTAGTTTAAGAAAAAGAATGAAGAAAAGCAAAGCCCCATGGGATACACAGATGCCTCAGTCTTATACATCATGAATACTTTCTTTAAAAAAGAATCAGAATTGAGTAAGATCAATCTGAGTCAACAGGGCAATACAGGTATCAGAAAAAGCTAATGTGGATTTTGACTGCATTGAGAGTGATAACAGCCCACAGTAAGGGAGGTGATATCTCTGCTATCCTAATCAGATCACATCTAGAGTATTATACTTGGTGACAGGCACCATTTTTTAGGAAGAACATGCACAAACTGAAGTCCAGGAGAGCCAACATTAAGGACCAATATTGCAGTCCTTACTAAATGAGATTCAGTTGAAGGATTGGGGGATGCTAAACCTGGAGAAAGAAGGTCTCAGAGGTGAATCTGACAGCTGTTTTCAATAATTGATTAGAAGTACCATCATATATGCAAAGGATCAGACTTGTTCTTATTAGTCACCAGAAAGGAAAATTAGGGGCAATATGTAGAAGTTTCAGGGACAAATTAAGGCTTCATATAAGGAAATGTTCCTCATAATTAAAGCTATCTAAAAGTGAAATGGGCTGCTTTGGAATATCCTCAATTACTGAAAATATTCAACTAGAGACTCATTTGATGGAAACTCACTGTTGGGCTCTTGAAGTGAGGATTTTTGCTCATATAAGAATGGGAAAAGATGGCTTATCAGGTCTTTTCCAATGCTGGCTTTCTATGAAGGAAGGAAGGATACATCCTCTACATCTCTAAGTCTCAAGACTGGGTAACCTTCCATTCAGAGCAGATGCTGAGCAAGGGTGTCTCAAGAGTGTCCAGACTAGTCACAAACTGACATTCATCATCTTTGTGGTGGCAGTATGACAACCAGGCTCTAGCAGAAATCGTCTTTGTCAATGAGCCCCAGAACCAAGGCCTTATCAGTAGGGTAACAAGATCACTTAGCAACTTAGATCTAGAGCTGAAAGGAACCTTACAGGTCACCTAACATTTAGCTGATGTGAAGGTCAGATGACTCGGGTTGAACAACTAGCAAATAATCAAGGAAGACTCTGAATCCAAGTTATCTTTACTCCAAATCCAGTGCTCTGTGGACTATACCATGTTGCTTCTCATGGTTAGGAGAATTTTTACCTTGTTAAGGAATCACCAAGGAAAACATTAGAAGGAGAGAGGGATCACCTGATAGGTTTATCCATTCCTATTTTGAGAAGAGGAAGTTATTAATAAAAAGCAGTCAGGACACTTTAAAGATGTTCTCCCTCTATTTCTGGCTCTCTACCCTTCTCTCCCTCCTTTCTCTTCCTCTTTGTTATTCCCTATCTCCCCTCCCTCCTCTCTTGTTTCTCCTCTCTTCTGATTTTAATTCTATTTATAAGCCATAACATTCCCTTAATTAATGCTGATATGCATGAGAATAGTGCTAGGGTGATGTATACATATATATACACATATACATATAATATACATGTATGTACATATGCATAAATAACCTTATGGAGGAAAATGAAAATCCTATGCCTTGAAGTGAAATTTCACATAATAAAGAACTATAGCCGTTAACTTCAAAACTGCTCAAAGTGGTCAAAAATCTTCATTATGTCTCTAAAAATTTCCATCTAGCTTCTCTAATCCCCTTTGCCTTTTCTGTGATTTAATCAGCAGGGCCATTCCCTCCATGCAAGCTATATATGGTTAGGATAGTGGTGTCCAAGTCCAACAGAAAGGGGGGTCACAGATCTGTAAATAAAGATCATATTTTCCTTAGAAAATTATATATTAACATTATCTATAGTCTATTGTATTTTTATTTATTTTTTTAGATATTTCCCAATTACATTTTAATCTGTTTTGGGCTACACACAGGAATATTGTGGGCTGCATATAAGCTACAGAACGTTTGAGACCTCTGGCTTAGGAGATAACTCCTAGAAAGGTGGCTGAGACAAACAGAAGTGAAATGTCTAGAGTAGGACAGTTAGTGTCAGAGATAAAATTTTTATCCAGGTCTTCCCAATTACAAACTCAGTCTACTGATCCATATTGCTTCCCTTTCCCCTCAAGTAGCAGTATTTAAAATGTTTTTTTCAATTTTAACTTATTTTTCCATTTTAATTGCTAATATTGCAAAAACATTTTCTGCCATTTTTCATTGAAATAGGCTTTTGTCTCTATTATGAGTTAACTCGATTCTCAGGGTGTTAGTCTGGGAGCATAACCACCATGTATTACTGTTGCTATGGAAAATATTTGACTAGCTTATAATTTAGAGGCTGTCTGTGCATACGAAATGGGAAGGAAGAATATTCATCCCATCATATCAATATTACAATTAAGTTTAAATAAATTCATTAGATACAGACAAAAGTTTTCCTAATGAAAATCTTATTTTATTTTCCCTGAATTAAATATTATTTTCACACTGGTATCCATATGACTGGACTTAGAGTCACACTGATGGAGTATGACTCCTGGAAACCCTTCCCCCTCTCCCCAGCTCTCCTTGAATTTTCCCACTTGGTCAAGTGTCTGATGTTCACTTGAGGCATAGACCCATCCTAGTCAACTGGTCTTTCATTGTAGCCTACACCCAATCTCCCAATTCTCTATTACCCCTAACTTAGCCCAGTCCTTCATTGTCTGTTACCTCTGGATTACACACACACACACACACACACACACACACACACACACACACACACACCTTCTTATCCTTGATCCTAGCTAGACCCCAAGCTCCCTTGGCCATGTGGTCCAGGTCTCTGGTGTTCCTGACCCTACTCTGTTACCTCCCAGCCACCCCAGACTACCTGACCATTCCTAAATCATTCCCACAGTCTTTTGGCATATAAGATCCATCTTGCCTCCATTAAGGCGCTCATATTCCTTAAGAATCTGGACAATATGGTAGATTTTTAGAATCACACTTACTCTCTATTGGTGTTCTAATAAACTTTGTCTTTGACTGAAAGAAGACTTGGGTCGAATTCATTTGGGCAGGACCCACACACTGCTATTTCAGGGTCCCAGCACCCTAAACTTCAATAATATTATAACTTGAATTTGATTCCTGGCTCTCCTATGTACTACTACCTACATGTTCTTACATAAGTCACCACCTCTCTCTCTTTGGACCTCAGTTTCCTCATCAGTAAAATGAATTCATTGGATTAGATGATCTTTAAAATTTCTTCTAACTCTAAAGCCCATGGTGCCATGGACATTTTAAAGGGATCATAGAACACACTAATTAATATGATATCTAAAGGTGAAGGTCTGTCCTTGCCTCATCTCAATGAGCCAAAAAATTACAAAACCTCTTGTGGGAGATTAATCTTCATTTGGCAGCCTACCAAGAATGGAAATCCAGTAGGGATAGCTAGGGGGAAGAGAGCCAGATATACATTGTATTGGAGTTGCAGTGTGGATTTAAAGCCAACCCTGAAACTTTCTATATGTACCTAGTTTTCACAACAGCCTCTCCCACGAGAAATGCTCCTCTGCCATGTGACTAGGCTCTTGGAGTTTACTATTGTTTAAGAGGATTCATGATGATCAAGCTACCCTGGCTCTATTTTGCAGATTAATAGGCATTCATTGCCGAGTGGTTTGGTTCCCTCCTCATTGTATTGTAGATATTTCAGTACAGCTTGTGAATGTTGAGGACACATGCTGGGCATTCTGGGACCATAGTAGGAAATTAATTGATTTGAGTAGGAATTTTTTATAGCACCATTTCTCCAAGGGCTATAAAAACCTATGTTAACAGCATATGTTTATGCAAATATTTGGTGAAGGTACCTATAAGGATGATGATTATAAATGAATTTTGAAGCTATGTAAGAAATTGTAATGTGTAAGAATCTTCCTGACTCCAAGCCCTGCAGTCTATCCACTGTGCTGCCCAACTGCCTATTTCTGTCTCATAGCACCTCTCATACTCCCTCATCTCTGTTAACACTTCCACCTCCCTGGTGAAAGCCCTTATCATATCCACATATGAACCATTGCGCTAGCATGCTGGTTGCTCTCCTTGCCTAAAATCTCCCGCCACTCCAGTCTGTCCTCCACTCAACTGTCAAACTGTTTTTCCTAAATTGCGTATCAAACGAAGTTACCGCCCTATTCAGACAAATACCTGGCCTCTCCATCACCTCCAGAATCAAATATAAAATTTTCTGTTTGGCTTTTGAAACTCTATAAACTATCCCCTTCCAGTCTTCTTACACTTTATACCCACCCCACCCTTCCTACTTGGAGGTGACAAACCTCAGAGCTAAGACTATGAGAGTAAAAGAACAGGTTTCTACCAAGCTAAGAATTGCTATCCTTCTTGAAAAAGCTTATTAGAACTCCAGCTGAAAAGAGTCCTGTAACATCCAACTGACCCAGAGACTGGTATTGAAAACTGTAGCTACCCACTGAAGAGTGAGTCCAGGGAGACCAGTGGATCACTTTACCTGTCATTTCAACCCTGTGGAAATCCCAGTTTGCTGAGGAATCTACCTAGACCAGTATGATCACAGCTGCCTAACAGCTGGTCAACCTTCTTGGTCCAGCCCAGTATCAGCAAAGGCTAGTGAAAAGACAACCCAGCAGTCAAGCCACCTTCTCAGCCTAGGCTAGAAGCAGATTTATCCATCCAGCAAAGATGTTGTACTCAGAGAAGCAAGTCCAGCTGAGTAGCAGAGTAACTCATGCATTGCTACTGGGTTATGTCCCTCCACCATAGCTCTCATTGAAAGGAAGGATATTAAAACCCTAGAGTTGTGAAGTTCCTTAGCCAGGTCTGTCCGCTACATGTGCCCCTCACTAGCACTATACTGTAAGTTTGTGCTAACTCTTGTCCTTTGGACTCAATGTGTATTTCAGGAAGAGTATACCTCAGGCTTTGAAGGAAATGCTTTGTATCCACAGTTCTTCCTGTTTGATTTGAATAAATACCTTTCCTTAAAAACAAAAACTACAGGAACAAAAACAATTCAACAAATAACTGATGTACTAGCTTTATTGTGTGTTTGTCCTTCGTTCTTGAAGAGCACCATGACATCAAGATGATGACATGACTTACAGTTGACTTTGATTAGAGTGAAGGAGAGCTGTGCAAGGTCACCAATCTCATTTTCTTCTCCTGAGCCATCTGGGTCCAGTGGCCTGATACTCAGATCTACTGACTGATTGTGAAGGGAAAGCATATCAGTGGGAGTTTGTGAGCTGTAATATCAAGAGGATGGCAATCCCCAGGGTCACCCCCAGAATCTGAAGTATCTGACATCCCTCTGTAGATCCAATCTCCCCAGGACAAATTGGAGGAGTGAGCCCAGAGGGGGTGCTGCATGTGAATAAAAACTTTTCTTTGTTTAATGCCTTGTTAACCTGAATACTCACATTCAGAGCTGAGGGCACTTTTGAGAAGAGTAAAGCGTGTTAGATAGTAAAGTTTCTAGTATTTCCATGGGACATCTTGTGAAAAGTACTCCTAAGTCTAATTTTTTTATGGAGTAAAGGAGGGTGCTCTTGGAAGCACCAATCTTGGGGACTGTCTTCTTAGAAAGCTGAAGTTCAAGAGCTCCTGAAGGCAGACATGACTTGGGTCTGTTCTGAGATCTGCATCAATCTCTCAGACGCAAAATGAAATAGACAAAAAGAGACAGTCTTCAAAAAAAGACACCCTTTTGTAGGTCAGCACAAAGGGTAGCCATTCTCATAATAGCATCCCAAAGGAGTTTGAACCAATCAATTCATCTGTAATCACCAAGACTAATTTTCCAAGAATTACCAAGAGCCACACCCAAGTTTCCCATAGGAAGTTGCTCATCCCTCCATAAATCCGTCAAATTGAGCAGGGAATTCCTTTTTATCAACTTGTTACAAAAACAGAATGAGGCATGGAGTTCAATATCCCACTTCTGAATTTTTATCAACACTTAGCATGGGCCTGCCATATGTTCACTCAACAAATAATAACAGCTCACATTTATAGAGCAATTTACAGTTTGCAAAGTATTAGCAGTACAACAACATCAGGATTATTGTCCACATATTGGAGATGGGCTGTCCCAGTGCAGAGCTGTATCTTTAACTCATGGTTTCTGATTTCAAGCTCACTGTTCTTCCTCCGCATGCCACTTTCAACCCTCTTTGAGGAACTGTCAATGATGGGATGATTTCTCATTATTCTTTCTTTTGTTTCCACTTTGGCTGTTGAAAGTTCCTTGGTCCCTTGATGACCATGTTGTATAATACATAAATGAAATCATTTTTGTTCCAAAGCTAAGATTTGATGTGATCAAGAGAGAGGAGCACTTTGGTTCTTCATATAATGCCTGTATTCAGCTTTCAGAAATCTGAGTGGAAATGAATCTCTAATATCCTTGCTGTCTCCCTCAACCTCCTCTGCCCTCTTCTTTTCCTTTCTCTTCTCCTTCAAAACTTCAATTAACTGCAAAGACTTACATGAACTGGTGCTGAGTGAAGTGAACATAACCAGGAGAACATTGTACAGAGTAAAAGTAACACTGTGCTATGATCAACTGCAATAGACTTGGCTCTTCTCAGCAATGCAATGATCTGAGACAATTCCAAAAGACTCATGATGGAAAATGCTATCCACATCTAGAGAAGGAACTATGGAGTCTGAATGCAGATCAAATCACACTATTTTCTCATTTTTTGTTGTTGCAGTTTTCTTCCTTGTGGTTTTTCTCTTTTGTTCTCATTCTTCTTTCACAAAATGACTAACGTGGAAATATATATAATATGACTATATATGTATAGCCCAGGGGTGAGGAACCTGTAGCCTTGAGGCCACATGGGGCTCTCAATGTCCTTAGGTGCGGCCCTTTGACTGAATCTAAACTTCACAGAATAAATCCCTTAATAAAAGTATTTGTCCTGTAAAATAAGTCACTTAATCTCTGTCTGCTTCAAGCTTTTTCACTTGTAAAATGGGAATTACAATAGCACCCACCTTTCAGGGTTGTTTTGAGGACCAAATAAGATAATATTTGGAAAGTGCTGGCGGAGCCAAGATGGCGGAGTAGAAAGACTCACCTATGCTAGGTCCAAACCCACAGCCCATAGATTTCCTGTAAAAAGAACTCCTGACAAATTCTGGAACACTGGAAGCCGGGCAGCAACACAGTGAAGGAGATTTCTGCTGCAGAGAGCCCTGAAAAACCGACTGCAAAGGTACCCTGGACACGGGAGAGGAGTCCTGCCCAGGCTGAGCGCTCCCCTCCCCCGCCCCGGCCACGTGGCACTGAGAGGAGCCAGCAGACCCAAGCAGGCGTCAGGGACCTGAATCTCTGGGCGGCCGTGAAGGTCCCTCCACCCACAGACGCACAGGTCAGTGAGAGAGACAGGCTGAGAGGGGAGTGGGGGATCTCCGGGACTCGGACCCTCTGGGAAGCAGCCGCTGTGGCAGAGGCTGAGGCAGCTCAGCCAGAGACTCCCAGAGCAGGCAGGAGCTCCACCCCAGCTCCACTACAAAGGATCTCTGTATAAACCCCCTGAGGGAAG